>JAESUZ010004960.1:0-331797 GCA_017311185.1 Proteles cristata cristata | reverse complement strand
ATTCAGGCCACCTGATTTCAAGCTTAGTGTTCTTTCCACGAATGGCGCTATGGATATTTAAACAGTAAATGAACTCTGAAACTATTTTTCTCATCTTTTCTTTCACCTAATGAAACTTTTATGATACTATGTAGAATACAGTAGAAGGTAAATTTTGCAATTAACTTAAACCCAGCTCCTAGGGATGATATTATTTATCCGTACCCTTTCTCAAATCTATAAAATTTCTTATTGTTTGGGCAAGTAAAAGAAGAAAGTATGAACTAAATAAAAACGTCTAGCCAGAAGATTACCTATATGAAATGTTCTAGAAACTTTTGTGCTTCCATAGAAAGTCTGCATGATGTACTAGAGAAAAATATCAAAGATTTGGGTACCAGAAATTTTTTTGAGAAAATTCACTTGTTTTTTCTGAGACTCAAATAAGATAGTATACATGAAAATTCTCTGAATGCTATAAAATACAGTTATACTACATGGTAATTATCAACAAATCATTTTCTAAATTATTACTGTATAATACTTGGAACATAATAGGCTATCAATATTATATGTCACAAATAAATGTGATAACTTTAATACCTCTTTTAGTAATTATATTTAATATTATGTAAATAGATATGTCATTCAAATTATAAAAATAAAAGATGAGAAAGTGGTTTCCATAGGGAGTTAACCAGTTTATAATTATTCTATATTAAATAAGCTATAAATTTATTTTTCACTAGATCATCTAATGGAAGGCTATTTTTCATTGACTATATATGCAAATATTGTTTTCAGTATTTATGATATACCTAAAGTATGTATTTTTCATTGAATTTTACAGTAAGACAATTTCAAATCAGCAGGATAATACTGAAAAGCTTTGATCTAAGAGAGATGTTTGAGTTTTTACTATAGTATCTAATATTAATGGCTTTTCTTAACTTTAGTATATGAAAACACACCTAATGAATAAACACTTTTTAGCATATTCCTTTTATTCCACATTGAATTTTATTAAAGTTAAACATTTAAATTTGGTATAATGGAAAGAAGAAAAAGAAAGCAAACAGCCTGATAGCTAATTCAAGCTGTTATTTAAATAATTTTTGTAGTAAATATCCTACTGTTTACAATTTAAATTATAGTAAATATTATATCCAGAAATTGATAAGGGGAAAATAAAATTTAAAAAATTATGAAGTGGAATTTCTGTAAAACCACACAATGTATAAGAAGACCTTTATAAAGAGAGATATGTATCATGCAAATATTTAGTTAATTTATTGGCAGATGACATTCTACTTAATTCTGTCCTAGCTGTCCAGATGCCTAGGAAACTTTTAATATAACCTGCATTTCTTAAACTCTCACTATCACCATAGCCTGCCCAAAGCAAGGATGAGATCATTGAACCATAAGCAACAGAACCTCCCTACTGACTTTACTTGCCTTTGATATTTCAAGGTCCTATAGAAGGCAATGTGAGAAATTCTGGCTGTTACTCTAACCCTGTGAAATGCCTCCAGGGGACACATTTCCCCCTTCCATTGTAAAAAAAGAAAAATAATTCAAAGAGAAATGTTAGGCTTTGGGGGAGAGCTTGCACCACAGTGGAAGGGAATAAAGAATGTTTTTGTGCTCTCACTCTAACTGCTGATTTCTAATCTAAAAATACCCTTACACCTTTATTTCTTAAGTAAGACAAGAAGTATGCAACTCCTGGGAGATAGTATGTGGATGTGTGGGGGTTTATAGAGATTGCCTTATAAATGCAGATACAGATTCGTACACATATACCCCCATATGTGATTAATTAAAAGTACTTTCTATTACAAATTAACTTAGGTCATTTTCCCATAGCTATGTGAAGTCCACCTATGGAAAACTTCCTTGCAATGGTCTACTTTCTATCCTTTTCCCAAAGACATAAGACCAATGCTTATTTTGTTGGCAAAGAGAAAAACAGAACTATCATATGCCAATAGATAGTTTGTACATTTTTTTCTTCTTACTTTTTCCTATCCTTTCTTTTTTAATGCTTAGTAGTGACATATTATTAAAATAAACTCCTAAACACCATGAAGGTTTAGCATGCATCCTACATGTACAGTTGCACATTACAAGGTTGCGTATAGTAACAGAGAATGTTAGCGCTCACCAGCGGCCATGTTCTTCCTCATCGTCCTGGGCACACTGTAAGACATTTCTCAAAAGCCTTTGCAAGTGTTTGGGTCCTATTGGCCAATAGCATGGAGTGAAACTGAGGGACCCCATTTCCAGATCTGATTCCTAAAAACTTTCATGCCATGTCCCATGTTTGTTCTCTTTACTTATTACTCAGTTAGGTGGAGAAGATTCTAGTAAGAACTTCAGAAGCTTTAGAAGATAAATGTAGAGAAGTCTGGGCCCTGGATAGCAGTATGAAGAGGGCCTTCCACCCCAGTGACATGCATTGGACCATGAGAGGACCAAGAAATAAATCTTTACTGTGTTAAAATAGGATTCCTCACTAGTACTGATATTCAGAAAGAACAAATGCTTGTTATGGACCTTGCAGCATGGTCTCTGTCTCAACTTAGAAAAAGAAAATTATTTTAAATGAGAAGCAGAGACATATACAAAGACAGCCTCTCTTTCTTCCATCCAGAGGTGGGTTCAGAGGTATATGCAGCTATGCACAAGTTCTCTTGAAGTCCAAATTCACTTATTGCCTTTTAGCAGTTAAACAGCAATCATTTTCCAAATCTAAAAACCAGGACATATAATTCAGAATTCAGAGAGCATGTCTTCTCATTCTGTCTTATTTCTTATTTCATCTCTTATTTGTTTATTCTTTTTTTCAATAAACGTTATTTTTTGAGTTCTATGTGCTACTACTAAGTACTAGGGCATGCAATAAGGGATATAGGCTCCGGCATTGAGCATAGTATTGTGTAGACAGCAGGCACTAAAGAAATAATTCAGTGACATGAAACAAATTTACAGGAAATTAATTAGCATGATATGGGAAACAGAGGATGGTGTTCTCCAGTCCCCTTGACATAGAAAGGGCACCCAGGCATAAGAAATGCAGAGAAGACTTCCTATGAACAATGCCCTGGGTAGATTTAATGATTCTATTTACTTTGTAAATGCTTTCCCACATGAGACATTTTCTGTGATTGAATGATATCAGAAACAAACAAACAGCCAATGTACTAACTGACTTGGTCTTCCTATCTCTGATTAGCTACTTAAGATACACACACACACACACACACACACACACACACACACACACACACATGATTGACTCTAAGTCAATAATTAATCTAAACTGTTAATGTAAGCTCTTTATCATCCTGCTATTAACAACACAGTGAACTTCACCCTACAAATTCTGGCTTTGAAAGAGTTATTGAAAAAAGGTCTAAAATGTATTCATTTATTATATTCCAATTTTTAATTATATTATTACAAAGTATTTTTTAAAGCAATTACAGGGGACTAAAATTCTCTGGCATTGTTTCTATTTTTATTTAAAAAAATTTTTAATATTTTTTATTTATTTTTGAGAGTCAGAGAGAGACAGCGTGAGCAGAGGAGGGTCAGAGAGAGAGAGAGATACAGAATCCATAGACAGGCTCCAGGCTCTGAGCTAGCTGTCAGCACAGAGTCAGACAACACAGGGCTCAAACCCACAACTGTGAGATCCTGACCTGAGCCGAAGTTGGACGCTTAACCGACTGAGCACCCAGGTGTCCCATATTGTTTCCATTTTTAGATGAGACATCCAAACAATGTTTCATTGTATTAAATGACTAAGAGGCAGCAATTTTACAAAGGGAGAGAATGCATTCTTAGAAACTCAGCAGTAAGAAAGTGCTAGTGCACTATTTTAAAAGGATAAATTCAATTCCTAATTTTCACCCATTTAGAAAGGAAGTGATTCTTTACATAAACATTTTACACAATATAAGGTTAGTATATCTAGACAGTTTTTGGAGGAAACTATAGCTAAGGGATAGATATTTGGACATTTTTCCTTTGACACATATATGTACATAAGCACGTACATTTATTGATGTAAATATCACAGAAAACCCAGAATATGAAATTTGAATATGGAGTAATACTTTAGAATTTATAATTTATTTATGTGTGTTTCTTCAATATTCCCAAATATTTGAAACACATCCTACGGCACAACAAATATAATATATACTATGTAGTAAATTTTTATGCACAGGTGAAGATAATAAAAATATATTAACTTAAGCATATGTAGATAAGGGCCATCCTAACTTTCTCACATTATCTCATCCCTCCCCAAATACACAAATGCACAACAGTATTTACTGCCATAAAGCATTTTTGTATATTTAAGAGTGCCGTTAGGTCTTTAACTGTAGGAAGTCTTTGATTGCCAAAAGTAGTTTCAGCAACAGTGGAAATTAAAAGTAACCTTCAAGAACCTTTTAGACGTGACTAGGCTTTCTGGGGGCAGCTCTGTAGGAAAATTAACTGAAAAAAATGGACTATTCACCAGATACTGAACTGAATAATTTAAGTGTGATGAGTTCAGTCTCCTTTTATACTGCTTTCCTCATTGCACATTGATTAAGGTGTCATTAAAAATAAAGAATGGCTAAATATATGAGTGCTACCCAAATTATTTCAATCTTTATTATCCTAAAAGATCAAATGATTTTCATAGTGGATGCCATTGTGAGACACTCAGTTTCTTTTGTTGCCTATTCATGCTGTTCCTGTTGTGATAACTCAAGGCACACTCATCAGCCCCCATGTGAACTGGCTGGAGTGCCAGTTGGTGAATCAGCAGTGGGCCAAATGATGAACTAGAGCATAGTCTGTCATTCACATGTTTCTCTAGTGAATCCTGCTATTAGCCCAGAAGTGATGTAAACTTGTAAACTTTTCTAATGTTATCAAGTATTGAATTGAGCATTCAGGAAATCCTCCTTGTGTTATAATTTGGCATTCTGAAAATTAGGTTCCGATCTTTCTGTAATTTATCTTTAAATATTTGGCAATGGACAAAATATATTTTTTGAATTCTTCTCTCTCTCTTTCTCTCTCCCTTTCCAGAAAACCATTCATCACACTTTCCAAACCAGAAATCCTGGAATGATTTGGCTCACCTATGCTGTTTCAATGCTTTTCTCTACAGTGGCATATTCAAATGATCTCAACAGATTCACAGGACTTTCCATTAGTGTCCACCTCAACCATGTGGATGATCCATCAATTCTATTTTCTAATGATGTCCACATAATGACACTCATTTCTGTGGTAACCATCTTTAAGTGTAGAATTTCTTCCATCTAGTTCAGTACCCTCATCCATGTTACCAAAAATTTTAATTTGAAGTGCTTTGGCTGGCAAAAGAAGATTGTGCTGAAAGCACAGCCTTCTCTTTAAAGAAAATCATGTATTTATCCTTGGCCATGTAATTTAAAAATCTGGAATCATCATCATCATCATCAAAAACAGTAACAGTAGTATAACCAAAACGTATACAAAATTACATAATTAGATTCAGTCGTATTTTATATTGGACTTCAAGGCAATTAGAATCATATCTATTAATTTCTTGATAGAGATCTACTTTAAAAGTGTATTCATTTGGACATTCTGGGATGTAATAGACTCAAAATCAGTTACTATAATCTCAAAACAAAGTATGTACTTCCTCTCAAAGACACATTCACATTTCCTATCTCTACCAGTAGATGAAAATTTGTCCATATCTCAGTGAAAACAAATTGGTCATTTATGTTAATTAAAAGCATGAGCAAATATTAGTCCACTTTTTCAAATAAAATATCTTTTTGAAAATTATAATTTTTATTAAAATAGCTTTTTCTCACAAATATTAAAAATTTATGTATTTGATATAGTCAAACCTATGAGCACTTGGCAGTATTTGAAATGTAACACCGTTCCTTAAGTAGCATGCAAACCCAAGCTAAATATAAAAGGGACACAGATTCAGGATTTTAAGAAGATGGCATTTTAATTTTTGTTTAATATTTATTCATTTTGAGAAAGAGAGACAGAGCATGATCAGGGGAGGAGCAGAGAGAGGGAGACACAGAATCTGAAGTAGGCTCCAGCTCAGAGCCTGATGTGGGGCTCAGAACCATGAGTGAGATCATGACCTGAGCCTAAGTCAGATGCTCAACCAACTGAGTCACCCAGGCACCCCTTAAGAACATGGAATTTTAGGGGTGCCTGGGTGGCTTAGTCGGTTAAGCGTCCGACTTTCGCTTAGGTCATGATCTTGCGGTTCGTGGGTTCGAGCACCGCGTCGGGCTCTGTGCTGACTGCCAGCTCAGAGCCTGGAGCCTGTTTCAGTCTGTGACTCCCTCTCTCTCTGACCCTCCCCTGCTCACGCTCTCTCTCTCCTAGAAATAAATAAAACATTTTTAAAAAAAAGAACATGGCATTTTAAAATAAGACAGTTTTTATAAATGTTAGTAATTTCAAGACAAGTGAGAAGAGAAAAATAAATGTAGAAGTTTTTATTTAGAGTAGCTATTATTTATCTTTTATGAGTGCTAGGTGACTTGCATATATAATTTTATTTCGTTGGCCAAAATATTTCAAAGTTAATACTATTAGTTCCCCTTTAAAACTTATAAACAGGTGCTCAGTGATGTTCATAAGTAAACTTCCTCAAATTCTAGGAGATAATAAGTGACTGAGTATGGATACCAACTACAGTCTTCCGATGAGTAAGGGCTGTGTGCTTTCTCCTAACCATGATATCTACCATGTAACATAATATTGGCCAGCTTGGTAATGATTTAATGTAGTGGGTTTGTTTTTTTTTTAACTCAACTTAAATACCTTAAAAATAATCATAGAGGGAAAAAAATACAGATCAAAAAAATATTTTTGAATGTGAGCAAGTCTTGTTGAGCCATTTATACTGAGATAGTCCACCTGTAAATTAATTTCTGAAATTACATCATATTAAATAAAAATTAGAAATTAAAACCTAGACTTAACAAATTTCATAATTTTAGACCAGTGGATGAGTTTAAAGACTATTTAGTAAGTTCATTACTTGAGAAATGAGGTCTATTTTGAGTTAAAGTGAGTGTTTTAGAAAATCTCCTCTTCTCTCCACCCTCTTCTTTTCTTTTCCTTGTCATCATCATCATCATCATCACCATCTTCATCATCTTCATCTTCATCCTCACCACTCAGATCATGAAAAAAAGAGCCAGCTGGCCAAGGAAATGGAAACTAAAAATTAATTGAGATTATTTAAATGTCTAAAATATTAAAGTAAATGCTAAAAATTATTTTCCATTCACAGAAGGTGTCTGTGAGGCAAAGCTGGGATTAAAAAAATAATTTGATGTGTTTCTTTTGATAAATATTCTAGATATTTTCTGATAGGTGTTCTAGGTATTTTTTTGAAAGTGATCTTTATTTAATCTTAATAGACATTACAAAGGACTGAAACATTATTCACTTTTAAAGGTGTCTGAAATGTTAACATGATTGGGATTAATGAATGACATTATGCAATAAGGTGACTGAGCAGTAATATGATGTGAGCATTTTATAAAAATGAGAGTGAAGAAAAGATGTAGAATTCAGTATGAATTACTTTGAATGATACTATAATACCATACTCAGTTTATAAGAAATGATTTGTGTTTAGTATGAACAAAAGTAAAAGAAATAGCCATAGCAATGATGATTATTTCTTATTTGTACAATAATACCTCAGACTTGTGGTTTGTTTCCTCTTCTATTATAGATATTGCTGTATAGATAGAGATAATTTGTCTATCTTAAAACAATCAATTTAACTTATCTCTTTTTCCAATATTTTTATATTTCACCTAACAGACTTGCATTTATTTATATTTCCATTTTCTTCTTTTTCATATTTAGTCTTTTCTCAACCTATGTCTCTTACATTTTTAACACATTTCAAATTCTTTTTTAAATTATAAAATCTGATTTAAAATTTTCAATAAAATTCTTTCTCTTTGCCCTGTGCCAATCTGCTCTACTATTTGCAAGAGCTCATTTCCATCTTTTCTTCACTGTCATTTTTATAATCAAACTTATTTCCATCACATTTTAGCTTTTATACTCCAATGTCACCGGTAACAGTACTTATAAAACCAGGGGACAATAGCAAACTCCGCATACCTTGCCAGAATTCACATAGACCCCAAGAATATATGCCTGAAAAGGTATAGTACAAAGATTGTTATTTGTGCATATGAATAAAATGCACAATCAAATACAACCAGTGACCATAAGTTTGTGTGCATGTGTGTATGTATTTGAGTGTGCCCCATTTTAATTTAACAAGGACTTAATTAAAACTGCTGGGAGAAAGCTAGTTATTTATAAAGACTGGATCAAGATAAATATATATACAGTGAAAAACAAAACGTCTACCTGTGATATGGTAACACAGAGAAAGAGCATGCAAATATAAATATCAAAATGAACCATCTTTACAAACACAGCCCAGATCACCCTCCTTGTGATTTTCAAGTTTCATCCTGGTCTTAATAAAAGGCACAAAAACAACTGCAGGGCAAGAGCTAGACAGCAGATGGTATTGAAGATTCAAAGACTGAATTAATATTACCTTTGAACGAAGTAAAGATATTTGATTGGGGGAATTTAACCTACAGAGGAGAAGGTTAAAGATGCTTAAAGAATCTGAAATATATGACTAAAGGCTCTTTGCCAGCCCTTCTTCTAGACCAAAGAACTGCATTTAAATTGCAGCAGAAGCAATGTTTCTGATGAAAGAAACTCAAATGCTATTACAAAAGTCAAGTAGAAGTCCTCAAAGCCATTAATCATAGAATTTATATTTACTCATTCATAGCTGTTGATGCTCAGTCCTAGTGACTTAGGTTATTTCCATTTTAGTGATTTCATGTGGTTCACTCTAAAAGAAATTGCCTTAAGGATCCAATCGGATCTAAAGAGGATCCTCACCAAATATTATCCAAGACTTGTGCCTTCAAAGTCTGAAAATGTGTGAATCAGTGGCCATAAGGACATCTAAATGTTACATCTTGGGACTGACTGTACATGCTAATGTCATCACATTTTCCCTCTCAACTAGGAATGTTTGGGCATTTAAAAGGCACCATATTATTTTGAACATTTATGTTTAATCTGACCAGAACCGTTGGCCCCATGCCTTATTGGCTGAAATTAGTTGATAGTAATTATACTAAATTAAACACACAGCATTGGGAATCAGAACATAACTGGATCCTTGGTCCAATCTTCAATGAACACAAAGGGCTGAATCTCACCTTCCTTAACTGTAAAATGAGAGGATTGTACCACATTACCCTGAATGGTCCCCCTCATGTAAATCCTTTAATCTACTTCAAAATCCAAAGGGCTGCATTAAAAAAAAACCTAATGACAACATGACTATGGACCCTGTAAAGAGTTCTGGCATTACGTGTGTACAATTATAGCTATTTTCCAGTATAAAAAGTTGTGTCTCAGAGGGTGATTTACAATCAGTCACTCTTTGGCCTGTCTTGCTTCTCAGGAGAGCCCCAAACAAGCCTAGCTAAGCATCATCAGTGAATTATAAACACTTGTAAAACACACAGGTATGTGTTATTAGAAACTACTTATTAAGCAAAATAAAAAATTGGTGAAATAATATTGTAATTATATTTTAGGCTGATGTAAATTCAATTAGAGTATGATACAGAAATCTATTATGACATTAGGAAGAGAAAGTCCTGAAGAAGTTTTCTACAGACTTTAAAAAAGGGGAGAGAGACTGAGTTTTCATATGTTCAAGGAATAATTGGAAGAGTGATGGAAATTGGAACAGCACTTATAAATAAGATAAACTAGGCTATATGTAAGCGAAGCTTAGAATCATGGATAAAGAAAAACAGTCGTATAGATCCAACACCACCTTCCTGAAGCACTTAGATCAGGAAAAGAAGAAAGAGGATCGTGTGCAACATTTTTGCTTAGATTTTGGATGCAAGCTGAACAGGGAACTTGAGGTAGCTTTGTTGCTAGACTAGAGCACCTATGAAAAGGGGGATTCATGAAATAGGCAAGAAGATGGAAAGAATATGCACAGCAGCTATTTGTAATGTGCAGATGGTCTCAAATTAGAGATTATTGTATCAGGGTGTTTGTCTTTGAGATTTCCTCCCCCCCAGTAATGGTACCCCAGTTACTTAAACAAATTACCAACGTATTTGAGCTATTATAAATTCACTGGATGAATAGAACATTATGAAAGACCACTGCATCAAGCTATTAAAGAGTTTAATTTCCAGGTCATTTTCTGCTTTCTGCTTCTTTTCTCCACATCTATTTCATAGCAAATGCACATAATTATTTACATGTGAGTGGGAATTTGAGTTACAGCCACGACATTATCGTTGAAGCATGTTTAATCTCAAAGTGTTTAAAATGAAATAACTCTGGTAATATGTCAAAATATTGGGGAAGAATAATAATTAAAAATTAGTAGCCATAAAGACGCCTTTCCAAAAAAAACATTCCCAAGGTTTTTTCTCTAAGGATAAAATATGTGGATATATATGGAGATATAGGAAACTGGAAGAGAACAAAATTACTGAAAATAGAAGAGAGAACTAGAAAAAAGGGGGAAAGTATTTTGATTATGGTTCAAAGGAGTACAGTGGCAGTAACACAGCATGATTAAGAAGCACAAGCTTTGAATTTCAACACACCAGTGTTCAAACTCTGCGTCCTGTATCTTGGTCTAGAGCCTCAACCACTCTCAATCTCCATTTGCTCACCTGGATGCAAGGAGTAGTTCCAACCTCATCCACTTTTGAAAACAATTAAGTGAACTCACAGAAACAAAGCAGTTCCTAAGAAGTGAGTAAAAAAAATTGTCATTGTCATTTTAAAAACTTACTGGAAATATATGTATTTATTATATGTTCAACGTCTATAAACAGAAAATGTAAATATTCCAATTCCAAGGCTTCCAGAATAGTTATATTAATGTAACATGATTCTTTGAGTTTTTGTTTTAAAAACTTTTTGTTTGTTTGTTTCAACCTCTGTTGAAACTCATCTAATTTTTTTCAACCTGAAGACATGCAGGTTTTTATTTTGAACATCCCTTTCTGGGAAGATATATAGCTACGTGATATGTTAAATGCACGGTGAATAGGTTTTGCAACTTTAAAAAATTTTTGTTCTGCTCTCCCCCTGCAGAACTTCACCTCCTCCTTTCTTGGTCACCAGTTAAGTACATACAAGCTCTCTGGCTTTAAAATGTTATCTATGTAAATTCTTCTGCCACAGCTGGACAAGATGCTTTCAAGAGTTTTTCTGTTTCCTGTGTGGTGAAGCAGCTTTCCCCTAACGACTATTTCCCATCAGTACCCACAAAGACCTACCTTCTTAACCACTGTTTCAACGGTTTCTTACCACTTCCACCTTTCTATAGAACATTTCATTTGGAAGGAGGTTCACAAATATTTGTTCACTGGGCTGTTCAGACTGATAACATCTCTTGGGACTTGAACTTTGATGCACAACTCTCATCTGGAAAAAAAAAAAAAAGATGCAACTGTCACACATCAGCAGATAATACCAAAAATGAAAACAAATTCTTTTCTGTCTCAGAGTCACAATGTGATAGTTATTTGTTTTGCAGTTTTAGAAAATATAACTCTTTACATTTTTCTAAAATTAAAAATGAAGACATTTCATTGCTTATCTATTTGTTAATTTTTATAAAATGGTAATATAATTAGATTCTCATTCATTGTCTCAGCAGGAACTATAGACCTAATAATAGAAAATAAAGTTAAAATGACAAGCATGAAGATATAACTTTGTACGTTTTATATGAAAAGAGAATTCTGATGTCTTTGTTCTAGCAAAATAAGTCATCACAAAGCATCTTTTACATGCCCCCCAATTTTCACCTACAAATATTACCCTGTATTAATTATTAACTGAAAAAACCAGTAACTAGCATCATGTCTATGTTCTGTACAAGTACTGTTTTAATACAATGCTTAGGATCCATAATTGTTTTACCTGTTCCTGCTCACTTTTAAAATGCTAAATTTATTTGAATTACTTTTTGTGAATCTAGTAATTATAAAAGATTTGCTTTTTATTGTTTTTGCTCATTTTATAGTCTTTGCTCTTCTGGTTTTCCCTTGGAATTTCCAAGATATTTTCAAGTAGATCATTTTCATCTGAATGAAGCTATAGTAGAAAATCTTCTATTTCAAAATATTTGATTATTCAAAAATCTGTATGCTGAAAATTACCTCCTCTCCCCAATATGTGCATAAGGATAAACACTGATATATGTAAAATAAAAATGATAGGCAAATATGGCTTTGTCACAACAAAAGTCAGAATTGTGAGATAATATCCATTACTGCTACAAGAATTAGAAAGTGTGTACTCAGGAATACTTATTTTTTTAAAATATTAATAGAGGCTTCACACACAATTGCTGAAATTAAGTGGGGCTTCTCTGAGGCTTTAATTTGTTAACACTGTGAACATTCTAGAGCAAAATATAGTTCGGAACCTTGAAACTCCTTCTAAAACTATGAAACACACACAGTACTCTACTGATATGTAAAGCAAACTACTTCAAGTTGTGAAGTAGGCATCTGCTTATATTTATATTTGCATGCATTCAAACAACAGCAAATTGTGTTTTTCTTTTACAATTTGCGCCCTCCTTTCCTTTCTTAATATTACCACCGTAGTTTGGACTTTTATGTTTCTCTGTGCACCTCTAGCGTTTCTTCTTGTTGCATCCTATGAATTTCATCATATTAATCTTTCCAGTGCACCTCTAAGAACATCATTTTTTGGGGGGGTAGGGGGAAATGCTTGTCATGGGCTTCCTTTACCATCACTAAATTTTTTAAAACTGTAATCTGATATGTAATACAATCCTAATCAACTTTCCAACAATTTTTCAAATGACTATTTTTCAGCCAATCTGTTTGAGGAATTGAGCTGATCACCAAACAGACCAGAGATTTCTTTTCTCTGATCTTGTTTTCATGTAGTTCCCATCTGGGGTATACTCAACTAGTCTGCTTCTTCTCAAATCTAGTATATTCCCTGTTTCTAATTTAAATAAAATCTCCAGCATGAAACTTTCAGACTCTTCCATCAATATATAACCATCCCCTCACCTTAACAACCATAACAGTTCCTTACAGACCTTTTGAGGCATGTGTCGCATTTGTGTGGGGTTGCCTCAACTGCTTGACTAACTGTAAAATACTTCAGGATGAGGACTCTAGCATTGAGAGATTTCTTCTAGGAAGCTCATAGATTGGCTTTAGGCAGTTGTCAATTACATGTGAAATAGGTGCAGGAGCATGTATCTGGTAAGAGAGTTCATTACTATGATGAAATCCTCAGTGACCGCAACACCAAAAATTCAGAATCACTGCCTTAGGGGAAGAATCAAAACATCCTCACATACGCACACATTTTCTTCAGCAGGCAACTTGTATGATTTTAACCTCTTGCATTTCGTTGCAATATATCACATTTTAGAGTGTGTATTTTCAAATATTTTACATATCTTTATATATGTTTTCAATTTTAAATGGAAAATATGGAGAAAAAATCCTATGGCCTAAAGGAGCACATATTTCTTTTTTCTTTAATTAGTGCTAAATCACCCTAGCCCCAGATATGTACCTTAATTTTTTTTTAATTTGAGAGAGAGAGAGAGGGAGAGAGCGAGCACATGACTGGGGAGAGGGATACAGGGAGAGAGGAAATCTTAAGCAGCCTCTGTGCTCAGTGTGGTCGATCCCATACCTTAGGATCAGGACCTGAGCAGAAATTGAGTTGGACATTCAACTAACTGAGTCACCCAGACGGCCCATGTACCTTAACCTTAAAGACAGCTTCTGGGAGAGCTCTTAAGTGTTTTACATCTAGAAATCTCTATTTATGACCATTAGCTATTACTGTGATTTAAAAATTTCTCCATGACACTGTTAACTCAAGCAAACTATCGAATCCTACTAAAACTGGAAGACTAGCTTTCCTCTAAGATCATTTGTCATTGGGTGGGGGAGGGTAATTTACAAACACAAATCAAGATTTACAACACATTATACTTTATGCAGTGGAGCAAATCTTCAAAACAATCCATACTCTATTTAAAATATAAGTAGAGACATAGACCTATCAGGACACCCCCAGTTATTCTTTTTTTAAAAAATTTTTAAGTTTATTTTTGAGACAGAGAGAGACAGAGCCCAAGTGGGGGAGGGGCAGAGAGAGAGGAGACACAGAATCTGAAGCAGGCTCCAAGCTCTGAGCTGTCAGCACAGAACCCGATGCGGGACTCGAACCCACAAACCATGTGATCATGACCTGAGCCGAAGTCGGACGCTTTACCAACTGAGCCACCCAGGTTCCCCCACCCCCAGTTATTCTTGAGAAATGTTCAGAAAATGCATTGTACAAGGTTCCCATCAGTTAAAATCCTCTCTTGGAATGAATAATTGAAAGAAAGCAAAAAACTCACTTCTTAATATACTGCTCAGACTTTACCTCAGGTTAGTAATAGACATGATTTTAATGGAATTAATGTGTTCGTGTCCAAGGTTTTTCTCCTTTCCTTAGTTCAAAGCAATTTTGATAAAAGTAAAGGTGAGTTAACTATATGGATTTTGGCTCATATTAGAAGATTGGCTTCAGAGCTATAGATTACAGCTATTAAGATTTTATTACTCCTGATTCTGTTCTACTCTTCTGATATAATTGGCAGGTGGTAGGTTAATGTATATACAGCATACATATATATTTGATGTACCTCCTGCTAATGTGAATGCAGATTATTGAGACATCTGGAATCAATTTAACAACCTTCTGAACTTTACATAAATAGCCATTATCTGACTTAATTATTTTAGTGGTTTCGGATGCCAGGATTGTCAATGTTCCTGGCATAGGAAATTTGGATTGAGAAGATTACTTCCCTATGGGCTATTTCTCCAGGGAGAACAGTTTGAATCAAAGAGAAAAATACCTGGTCAAACTCATTATAAAAACTGGGTAATAGTAAATGGCAGCCTATGGGAAATCTAAGGAGAATTTACTTTATTTCTCTAATGAAGGGGCCAGTATTATTGTTTAAAATCTGTCCTCTCTTACTTATGCCTTGTCTTGAGGCAAATGTTTTAGAATGGGTTATAAGTGATTTCTTTCTTTTTAAACTCACTCTGTCTTTCACTATTACTTCCCTGAGTAATTTGGACATTATCACAATTAAAAGGCAAAATCTGGAATGATATGGTTAAGACTATGGTTAAGGAAGGCTCTAATTTAATAAAAAATTAAAACAAATTTATAACACTCTGTCCAAAGACTACAAAGAGAACTATTGCCTCTCTATTACAGCCTTAACAGATTACAGAAAGGTGGAAAGCATGCTTGGCTATTTCATCTTCGGATAACTAAATGTCATTTAGTCTCTATATAAAAAGTCAGGAAGAAAAAGAATAGTGATAAAATAAATGAGTTTAAATCTCAAATGGAATTTTGATTAAAAAATGGATAATCATTAATTTTAGTTTTAAGGATTAATTTTAAAATTTAGAGAATGCAAATAATTTGGGGGTAAAAGAAACCACAGGTCTCAAAAATGGTGTTTCTTTCAGGTCTCAGAAGTAACTCTAATTGCAAAATTTGTAAATACCATTAGGCTTCTGTAAGAATAATTATGGAGCATAAATCTATTGATTACTAAACAGCTTATTCGACTTGGGGCCTGTGAAAAGTCCAGACTATGAAATATAAGGGTATTTTGTTTTTGTTTTTGTTTTTGTTTGGTGGGGGTGATCCTATTATACTACCTTACTGTAACAAAACGAATCATTTAAAAATAAATGTAATACTGACGAAAGACCTCTCGCTGCCAAAGTTATTTAGATGTTATCGTTGAATGACTTCTCTTTTTATGCCAAATTATTTACTTAATTAAAATTTTAGATAATGTCCTAGAATAAACTCTTACTTAATATTATATATTCAACCTTCCAAAATGGAAATCCAAATTATCGCCTTCTTTTGCTACCCCTCAAATACCATTTTTTAGCTTTCCAAAGAAATTGCTGCCCAAGATTCTTAATCTACCATCTTATGAAAGAAATGGAGAAGCTTGTTGTAGAAATAAAGTACTGAGGGGCCCTTGGGTGGCTCAGTCGGTTAAGCGGCCAACTCTTGACTTTGATTCAGGTCATGATCTCATGAACTGAGATGGAGCCCCATGTGGGGATCCATGCTGCGCCTGCTTAAGATTCTCTCTCTCCTTCTCCCTCTGCCCCACTTGTGTGCATGTGCATATGAGAGAGAAAGAGAGAAAGAGAGAGAGAGAGAGAGAGAGAGAGAAGAAAGAAAGAAAGAAAGAAAGAAAGAAAGAAAGAAAGAAAGAAAGAAAGAAAGAAAGAAAGAAAGAAAGAAAGAGAGAAAGAGAGAGAGAGAGAAAGAGAGAAAAGAAAGAAAGAAAGAAAGAAAGAAAGAAAGAAAGAAAGAAAGAAAGAAATTATTGAAATCTAAAAGGAATAAGTGATGAATGAATATGTCTTTTCAAAGTCTTTATTAATCTTTCACTAATATATAATTCCATAGTTTGGATCTGCCTTTGGTTTAAGCTACTCTTTTAGTTTTAGGTTCCAGATCATTAGTATTGCTTCTAGTCATATGTCACAATGTACTGCGCAAATGAGAGTGAATAAGAACAATTAAGAATGAACATAATTCAATTTAAATAGTATAAAATAATATATTACCCTGGGACTTACTTTTTTTACTTCTAATTCATTTGATATGCTAATTAGATTAAATGAAATGGACAAAAAAATATGAATTTGCCTATATATTAACACAGTTCATATTAAGTTTCTAGAAAGTGATCTTAAGAAAATGATACATTTCTTGCATAATTAATATTTTTAAAATGGGAGGAATTCTTTGCTGTTTAAATTAACATGCACTTCATAGCTAGCATACACAGTATACATAGGTTGGTTCAAACTCAGCCTTTTTACATACCAGGTAATAATAACAACTGATATTAGTGAATAGCACCTATGTGGCAGTCAGGAGTGAATATATATTATATATATATATATATACATAGATATGTATATATATATACATATACGTACAAACATATATATATAGTATAATACATATTTTCATTGCTTTAAATACTTGGTAATTTCATATATTATATACATTGCTTTAAATACTTGGTAATTAACATTAAAGGAAATAGGATCAAAGAAGTTAGGTAACTTGAGTAAAGGTCAGACTTTTTACATTAGATCCACCCCCACCTTCTCTACCTGCTCTGTGGAGTTACATGACATGTTGGTCAAAAGGAGGAGGCTGTTCTTAGATGGAGGTGATAGCCAAGAGGCCCCTGACACCTTCAGCACTAAGGGGATCAATGCTTGGGAGTCATGGACCCATTCATGGTGAACCAGTGTACCAGAGAACATGGCTTAGAGTTTCATTAATCTCCATTCTTCCAACATAGCACTCACATTTTAGATAATTGTCAGAGTTCAACCACAGAATGGTTCACTCAAGGTATCTAACATTTCAAAGATGCAATCTAAAAATGAACCTAGTCCCCATTTTTTAAAATGTTTTATTTATTTCTGAGACAGAAAGAGAGAGAGAGAGAGAGAGAGACAGCATGACAGCATGAGCAGGGGAGGGTCAGAGAGAGAGGGAAATACAGAATCTGAAACAGGCTCCAGGCTCTGAGCTAGCTGTCAGCACAGAGCCCACGTGGGGCTCGAACCCACAAACTGTGAGATCATGACCTGAGCTGAAGTCAGACGCTTAACCAACTGAGCCACCCAGGCGCCCCCCTAGTCCTCATTTTGAAAGTATGCAAGCTTTAGTACTGTTTTAAGATAGAGTTGTAAATCACTTGATTTATTTCTATGGCCACTATGAACCACACTGCTGAACCTGAGAACACTTTCAATCTACATATGGCATGCACATTCCTCCAGACATCCAACCAGTATTTTTTGAGCACCTACTATGTGTCAGGCACTGCTTTAGAATTATACAAGTAAAGAGAACCAAGTCCCTGCCCTTAAGGAGCTACATTTTTGTGAGAGACATCAGGCTTTCTCTCCACATAGGCACCTGTTTTCCCTTAATAAATCAGTAAGCACTGCAATGAACATAGCAAACAACATTATGCAGTATAATGAAACCTACTGATCTACCCCTTCCCATACACATATTATTTCAGTGTGGCATTGCCTCTCCCCTCTTTCCTGTTATGGGGGTGTGACATTCCTATTCTCCACGAGAAAGGTATTATAACAGGACCAGAAAATAATAGTGGTAGCAAATTAAGCTTTGTGGGAGGGAAAATGGTCAAAGTTTAGGAGAGAAAGATCTGGAAAAATACTAAGGCATTTCTTTTGCTCCAAATGGAGAAGAGATTGGAGTAAAATTTCTAAATCTTTGAAAGCTTGGGGAAATAAAGAATGGGAGGAGGAAAGAAGAGAGTGGGACTCTGGTGAGGATCTCTTCAATGAGCTACAGTACCAGCCCCAAGGATTAAATGGTAAAATGCCACAACAGAGCTAGAGGAACTAAAAGAGAAGACTTTGCCATTTTCTGGGTGGAACCAGGTATGTGGGGAAAGTTCTAGATGGAACCATAGCAACAGTTGATCTGAAATGTCAGCATGCTGAAAGTAGTTAATTAAGATCTGATCCAGCTCCCTGGACTTGCATTTTGAAGAGTGCCAAGGCAGAGCACCACCAAATTTCCTCTGCTTTTGAGAAGAATGAGAAAGGGTAGGGACAAAGAAATTACACTAAGGAGAGAGAGAATGTGTGGACTAATAACAGGTTGGCTAAGTCTGTCAATGCAGGAAGGGAAGGGATGCTGAGGATCAGCAGAGAGCACACCAATCCCATGAACACCAGCAGATGTTTGGTGACCCAGACAGGACCTAATTTCTCTTACTCATCTCTCAATAACACCCTCAAAGTCTTAGGACTCCAGTTTCCCTAGATTAGTTACATCCAAGGGAAAAGGAGGGTTTAAGGAAAACCTGAAATGACTGGGTTTAAACTTTACTAAATTTACTCAGAATCAACAATTATTGAATTTTCTGATGTAAATTAAGTAGAGTCTTCAAATGGAAGTTTGGTTGAATTGAATAAAAATAAGAAAATTTACAAGTTTTATGCTTAAATGTCTCCTTGGGTATATTGTCCATGTTACAAATACAAAGTACTAGACACAGTTCCCATACAGATTATTGTTGTTATTAAAGTTTAGATAGCAGAGTCAAGGGTCATTTATCAGTGTTTATGCTCTTTCTTTTAATTAACTCATTTAACTATCTTCTCTTGTTTCACCAACAAAAGTCAGTGTAAGTTATTATATCTTTTCAGTACTAGTTATATCAGAGAAATTTATTTTATAAAAATGTTTTTAATTTCTCACTTATGGAAAAGTTGATTAAAGCTTTCTTTATATCAAATCAAATAGTCTGAATGTTTTAATGAGGAAAATATTTTCAACTCATATTTTTAGAGACCTAAAGTGTGGGAAAAAAGACTTTTCACGAGAATAAAGAGAAAATGTACATTTTATTTTCAATGTCTTTTTGAGCTACCTTCCAACACCAGATAGAAATAAGATATTACTTATCAATTAAATAAATTATGCTTTGAAATAAAATCCTTTCACAGATTTAAAACAAGCCTGTGACCACAATAGGACAACCCATAGATCTATAGCCATTCAGGCTGGGTTAACTGAGAAATATTCAAATAAAATTTCTACTTCAGATTGCTTAGACAGCCTAAAAGCCAAAGGAATAAAAGTGCTTCTGGGGTTTATATCTTTTGGCTCAGTGGGTAACATATTCAGGTACTAAACAAAGAAATGGAGCTCTTTGCGGTTTCTAAAAAAAAAGAAGAAGAAGAAAGAAAAGGAATGGGATCATTTTAGATTAATAAAAGCAAAGAGGATTAATGGTGTTTTTAATCAGAAAATTCACCCTTAGCAGAGTCTCTTTCCTATAGAAAATTTGGGTCATTTTAGATAGAACTGAAGATGATTTTTTAAAAAATCCTCATTCATTTTATGGCTCTTTCTTAGCGTCTTCTTGTTTCAAGCAAACAAACAAACACATACATAAATAAAATGTCTGTTTTCCCCTAGGTGAAATATCTCACTGTCAGTTTTAACAAATACTCAGTTTCTGTCATGATTTCCAGATCCTCTCCCCACAGATGGTCCTGTAATGAATGTTCGCTATTTGGTTAAGGTGCAGCCCCAAACTGGCTAGCATGTTATAGAAGTGGTCTGATCATTGCAGAACAGAATGCTAGAAAAAGCCACTCTCAGTCTGAATGTTTCATGTCTACTGATGCAGCGTAGGACTGAATTAGCTTTTTATGAAGTCAAATTGCATTTTAGAGACTTATTGTGGCAAAATAAAAATCATGTCTATTTCACATCTGTTTTGCCTCTCCTGTGCTAATGTAAGCAATTTTTGTTTGTTTTGGACAAAATAAAGGACTCCACACTGATAAGCATAGCTTCTGATATCTATTTGGAATTCGGCAAATTAAAAATCAATTTTTGAGGATAATTTTGAGGATAGCTAAGATTATTGAGAATAATTAAACATAGTGTAGATAGAACTCAGAAAACAGTTCAGAGTTCAAGCCTGACTCTTTTACCAGCAAGCTGAGTGACTTTGGGTAAATTACTTCCTCTCTCTGGGCAGTAGTCCTCCTCCATAAAATCCGTGGTTTGAACTGCATGGTCTTTTAGCTGCATTATAATTTCAACACATTATACTTCTTTTCTTATTCATTTGCACCATGATTTAAATCTATTTTTAAATCTGAATATTTTTCATCTGCCTCTTCTTTAAAAAGTATACCTTTGTTTTTATCCAAGACATTGATTAAAATGTTGAATAAGGTAGTACTCAATGCACTTCACAAGAAACCTAACTCTAGGCTGACAGTGATTCAGAGGTCGATAAACTTTGGGAATAGTTACTGAAAACCAAGTTTATTATCACTTATCCAACATTCACTAATTTTATCTACAAGAATATAATGAGAAACCTATTAAATACCATTTGGAAATTGGGGCGCCTGGGTGGCTCAGTCGGGTAAGCTTCTGACATGGGCTCATGTCATGATCTCATGGTTCATGAGTTTGAGCCCTGCACCAGACTCTGTGCCAATAGCTCAGAGCCTGGAGCCTGCTCCAGATTCTGTGTCTCCCTCTCTCTCTGCCCCTCCCCACTCATGCTCTATCTCTCTCTGTCTTTCAAAAATAAATAAATGCTAATTTTTTAAAAATAATTTAAATGCCTTTTGGAAATCAATATATACTGTAATAGCTAAGTTCAGTATGCAGTATCAGATCTGTGAAAGTTAGCCTTGAAAGAAGCCCAGAGAGTTCTGTTTTGTCTCAGTCCTAGATTATTGTAAACGAGGGAGCCAGAAGGAGTTGTATAGAAGGAAAAAAAGATATTTGAGAGAGCTTTTTCCACCACATCCTCTCCTGTTCTACCTGAAACACATACTCCCACAACATATTCAGCACACACACATACACACTTCTGTTATTCTTATTCCTGATGTGGATATAGTCACAATCTATATCAGTGAGCCAGTTCATGGAGAAGTGAAATGACTGAGAGCGAGTGATATTGTGTCTTACATAGTGGAATCTGAAACTGGTCAGAACAAAGCAAAGTGGAAATGTATCACATTAGAAGGCAATCTAAGAGAGGAGAGATTCTCTAGGCCAATGCCAGAGCAATTCCACCTAGCAGATAAGAGGGACCACAGTGACTATGACTAGTGCAAGCCCTCTGATATTCTAGCTTCCAGGTGGGAAAGGTGAATTTTTATAACTCAGATGCAGGAGAGATAGCTAAATCTTAACCACACAACAGATAAAGACACTGATGAGCTCACACATTCCCAATTTTTAAAATCATACCTATGATATTCACCTGACATACAGTCTAACCCAATGTAAAAGCCACAAAATTAAGGAAAGAAAGTTCAGGAACATAAGGACAACTGTCTCAGTGAAGAATCACAGTCTCTTGCCTATTGAAAGGCCTGAAATTCACTGACTAAATGAGAAGCCAGAGCCTCTGAAGGAAGTACCCTGCCCTACCCAGGTGGTCCTTCCCCAAAAGGTCTGTGACCATTTTCGCAAGTAATCATTCAATGGAAAAAAGGGAATATCCAAATATTTCAAGGACTGGTGGACACAGGACCTGAGTTAATATAGATAAATAGGGAACGGAAGCAAAGTCTTGGCCCTTCGGATAGAGGAAGGTCAGTGAAGACTGGGTGCTAAATGTAGGGTTAGGCACAGGCTTCATCTCACAGTGTGTACTAGGCTCACAGACTCACCCTGTGACATTTCCTTGGTCTCAAATATATTAGAGTAGACATACTTTGTGATTGGAAGAAATTCCACATTGGTTCTTTGGTGTATTGGGTGATAATATTATAAGAAAAAGGCTAAAGGAAAACCTATGAAAAGTCCCATTACCCTCTAGTCGAGATAGTATATCCACAATAATACTTCATCCTGAGAAATGGCAACAATTATTGCTAATATTTTTAAATTTTTTAAAGTTTATTTACTTATTTTGAGAGAGAGAGAGAGAGAGAGAGCATATGCACACCAGGGGGAAAGGGGTAGAGAGAGAGGGAGACAGAGAATTCTAAGCTGGCTCTGTGCTGTTAGTGTGGAGCCCAAGGCAGGGGCTCAATCCCACTAACCAGGTTCTAATCATGACCTGAACAGAAATCAAGAGTCAGAGACTCAAACGACTAAGCCACCCACACACTCCTTATTGCCATGATTAAAGATCTAAGAATGTATAGAAGGTAGTCCCATGATATCTTCTTTTTTTTGTTCCAATGTACAAAAGTTAGATGGATCTTTGAGCATGACAGTGGAATACTTCAGCTTAGTATGTTTATGATTCAATTGCAGACAACATGCTATATATAATATTTTTGCTGGAGCAGATTAGCAAGGCCTTATGTACAAAACGTATGTAGTCACTGACTTGACAAATGTAATCTTCTTCATCTCTACTATTTGTATTCACCTGGGACAGAAAACAGTATACATTTATCTTGACTGAGAGCTATACTAACTGCTAGCCCCACTGTCATGTCATAGTCCAAAGGTAGTCCAAAATCATGGCTTAGAACTTGAGCCATTTTGCTTTTCTTCAGAACATTACATTGATCTACCATGTTAATGGCATGATGTTAATTTGACAAGATGCACATGGAGAGGCAAGTGCACAGGAAGAATTTCTAAGATATATAAATGATATTCAAAAGGTGAAGATAAAACCTACAAAGATTGAGGAGACTTCCACATCAGTGAAGTTCTTAGAAATCTATAGTCTAAATCATTTCGGGACGTTTTCTCAAAGTTAAAGGAAGATTATTATATGTAGCACCTTCTATCCAATTACTAAGAAAGGAGCATATTCCACACTTCGAAGTATTTCTCAATCCATACAACTCTGAATGGCACTAAAGGCTTTGAATAAGGCTCAGAATAAGAGATTCTATAGCAGGTCCAGTCTGCAGTGCAATAGACCCTGCTACTAGAGCCATTAGACCTGGTAGACCTTATTATTTTGGAGGAAACTGCTCTATAAAAATATACTTTGGAAGAATTTATGGCAATCCCTAACTGGGGAATCACATTGTAAATTCCTACAGTTCTGAAGCAAAACCACACAATCTTCTGAAAGAGCTCTCAGCATGTACCTGAACATGGGACATCAAATGACCATGGTAGAGATGTCCACTGTGAACTGATTTCCAAAAGATCCACCAATTCATAAAGTCTGGCAAATCCCATAACAATATTTCTTAAGTTAGAAGTGATACGTATGGGATCATAGGCACTAAAAAACAAAATAGAATGTCTCAGCCACTTGACTTCAGCCAGCCTTTGTAATCAGCCACCTTGGTGCTAATACATAGGCTCAAAAATAAAATAGCTGTGTTGACAGTGAGGAAGGCTCTTCATTGGGCCGACACCATGGATTCTCATTAAGGATGATCTAGTCACTGCTTCTGCCCAGTGTTCAGTCTGGCTTTAACAGAACCAATGCAGAACTCTCATACTACATTACCTTTCAAGGATGCCAGTTACTTGGAAGCAGATGGATCACATTGGACCTCTTCCACCATGCACTGTCCATGTCCATGAATTGGACAACATATTTTCTGGGCTGGAGTTGATACATATTCTCTGTGTAGGTTACCTTTCTTACCTGCAGGGCCTCATCGAACACTACTAAGATCTTATAGACTTATTCATCAACAGAAGATCCCATTTAACACTACATTCTAGAAAAGGGGGGTCTGTCAAAAAATGCATGCGATGAAATTCACTGTTCCTATAATATGCTGCACCACTCAGGAGCTGCTGGCCTGATGAAAAGTTGGAACAGCACTAAAGATGGGTCGGAGACATCAGCCAAATAATTTTCTCTAATTTCTGCAGTTATTTTATCCAGTATTTCCTTAAGCTTCATCAGCAGATTTCAAGGCTCTTGAGGACAAGAATTTTATCTTTCTCATATATTTATCTCTCAAGTAACTTAGCACAAAAGTGTTTCCATAATTAGCTACAATTTGTTGAATGGGAATATAATTAACTTTATTTTTTTTAAATAATCTCTTAAGGGCACCTGGGTGTCTTAGTTGGTTAAGCGTTCGACTTTCGCTTGGGTCATGATCTTGCAGTTCGTGGGTTCAAGCCCCGCATCGGGCTCTGTGCTGACTGCCAGCTCAGAGCCTGGAGCCTATTTCAGAGTCTGTATCTCCCTCTCTCTCTGACCCTACCCTGCTCACGCTCTCTCTCTCTCTCTCTCTCTCTCTCTCTCTCCTAGAAATAAATAAAAATATATTAAAAAAATAATCTCTTAAAAACCTCCTAAACATTTTTTATATTTAGTATTATTAAATGTGACATACTGTATCCATTGTTAATGGTGTTTGTGCTCTAGTTTTATCTCAGGAAGGTGATCTATTATGTAATAATCATTTTACTTTTTAATTAAATTTATTACAGATTTATGAAACACAACCAGAGCTCCTACCTTAAAAGGTACTAAATGATTCTTCTTAAGTCTTGCTCTTGGAACAAGTGGTGAATTTGAAGTCTGGGATATTTAGGTCTATATGCAGAATACATACACCTTTAAATACCATATCTCAACTGAAAACTTTCTAAACCGAGACATGAGTAACTAATAGTAATACTGCTTTGGTTACTCTACTGACTACCTTCTGGACTAGAATTTTTTGGGTTATAAATTTCAAAATTAGCAAAGTTTGGGCCACGCTTTCCCATGGGATGCTGTATTCTGGTACAGGATGGTAATTTCCAAAATTAACTATTCTTTTCCTTCTGAAATCATCTTTAGGGAGTTTGCCAAGCTAAATAAAGGTGAAGTGGACTGAGGCATAGCCTACATTTTAGGTGTTTCTCTCATGAAATATTACCTGGGATAACTTTAGTGTGAAATTTAAATTCATAGCATACCACGATGTTAATGGAATAAGGAGAGGGAGGGCAGGTGTGAGGTATGAGGAAGGAATGGTTAATGGAAAAGAGACCCATATTCTACTCTTTGTAGGAATGAGGTAGAGTTTGTTGGTGTCAAAAAACCTAAGGTAGACATAATAGCAACCACAAAATTAATTATATAATTTCTACTTCTTTTTGTTAGGAAATAGTGTTTAGTTGACTCATATGAAACTTTTTTGTACATGAAAATAGTCATATATCAATCTAATACCCAACCAAACTTAACTATATAAATATTTGATAAGGATAAAAGATAAAGATTTTAAAATATGTACTTATATGATTACAAACTTTCACAATTTAGAGTACATTTAAGAGACTTGTACTTTGACAGCACTTCTGGTATTTAAATTCCTTCTCTAATCAGAAACCCAGACCACACTGGGATCATAAATCATATCATTTAATTACTGACTGGAACACTTTGAGTGACAGGAAATTCATTATCTTCTGAGTATCTCCCATTTAATTTTTGGATAGTTTCTATGGTTAAACCTACTGGTGCTGGTTCTTGCTTTCCTAGCCTACTGTGTAAGTCTGATTTTTCTTTCATTTGACAGACCCACCTGAGTCTTTGATTGAATTGGCTAAATCATTCCAGGTCTGTCAAGCATTTCTCATTTGACTTGGATTTGAGTGTTTCTGTGTACTAGTTGAAAACCTAAGGGCATGCTTGTTTAATGTGAGAACTGCCATCATCTCTCAATGTAGATATTTGACTTTACCACGCAACTTAGCAAATTCAGGTACTCTGTTGGTTTATTTGTCTGACAGCCAGTGATGTCATTGATTTATTTGAGTTTCTATGTCTTTAAACTAATTTCCACCAGTGCCCTCAACTCCAGAAAGGTTTTTGCTTCAAAGCCACACCTGAAAGTTCCTTATAACTCATATATTAAGCCATTGTTAAAAAGTTCAACTGAATAGAGGTGAGGACAGTTATATGGTATTATGGTTGGGATCTCGTATGCTATCAAAGATGTCTTTCCAACTCTATAATAACTTGAAACTATAATGTGTTTGAATGCTCTAATTTCAATGGAATAGAGTTCGTAAATTTGGTCACAACAGCTCTGTATTTATGAATGACAGAGCTGGTTACTAACAAGTTAAAATATTATCATAGCATAATTCACTGATTCTTAACATATTATGGTAGATAAAGAACAGAAATTGAATTTGAAAGATATATTCCATACCATTATTTTATATTTTAATATTTTTTATTTTATATTTTTATTTAAATATTTTATATTTTATTTTATATTTTGTTTATATATTTTTATATTTTAATATTTTAATAGTATATATTTTATATTTTTATTTTATATGTATAACACGTATAACCTACATGTTCAGAAACACAGGTACAAACTAGCTCTCCTTTGCCCATGAGTGACTGCACTACAGAATCACATTTTTATTGTTCTGGACTGTGTTATAATTGCTTTCTCTTTAATTATTGTAGATGTCTGGATTTCCAGTTCACTGGCTTCACTATAAATTTCTGCACACAAGACAAATGCATTTAGAACAATCATTAGAGAAGCTCAACTACTTTCTAGTCCACCACTCAACACTCACAAAAGTACCCTGTATGGTATGAAAATATGGACTCTTGTACCTGGTTTCCCTGAACATACATGTTAGTTGAGGGAAATAATTCAGTGGTATAGTTTCCTGGTATGATAGCAAATAGTCAAAAGTTTCTTGAATGACTTAACACAATGTTTGACCAACTCACTATATAAGTGTTATAGAAAATGGATGCTATGAGCAGGAAGTCTGGCAGAAAGGCTACCCTCTCTTTTCTATCAATTCCCATTCTAAGCTCTTTGACTCTGTTGATTCAAAGGATTTTGAACACATGGACAACTGGCATAACTGGAATCTGGCAACTATCAGGATCACAGCAGGAAGAACTAGGGCAGGCTAAGTTACTGGAGAAAATGCCTAGGGAGAAAAGATCATAGGAAGTAGATCCTAGAATGACCCTCATTTTCAGATATCTGTGAACCCACAGGAAGAAGCCTAACAATGTTATAATTTCTGGATGTATCCTACAATTCATTTATTTTTTTCTCTTATGATTGGTATGTTTTTATATTTTTGGAACTCATAAGGAGAAGACTGACAGTATTCCAAATGAATATGTGATATGTCCCAGACATCTGGAAGGCTGAGATGGAAATGAAAGAATCCTCCTGTTCCTAGAGGTCAAAAGAGTTTTGTGAAACTACAGAGGGAAGAAGATTGTTCCAGTGCTTTGGCAAGGAACAGGTAACCTGTGCTTCTACACTTGATGCCAAAGCTCTTCTGCTTTTCTTAGCAATGAGATTCTAACCATTTAGGAAACTTCAACCTCTAGTCCTAATATTCATGACACATCAGGAAGCAAATAATAACCTATCTTATGTTTCCCAGCAGCTAGAGAGAAGATGGCCAGGCAGAATAATCAGGACACCTTTACAGCAAGTTAGAACTGCTCGTTAGGACAGATGAAAATATGAAATAATAAAATAATATTCAGAGTACTTTGCACTCACAGGTTTTATTGCCAAAACAAAAAAATAAAACAAAAATCATCATTTCAGAGTAAGCAATAGATTAGCTGAATTGAAAAAGATAATGGCCAGTATAGAAATTGGACCAAGTCGTCTATGAGATCAAGTACAATTAACATATAAAATAACAAAGGAAAAACATATAGAGAGATGGCAATCTTGAAGGAAAAGATAAATAATATAAGACTGGATTCAGGAGTTAGTATATAAATAATAGAATTTCCAGAGGAAGAAAAAGAGCAGAAAAAGGAGAGGCAACAATTAATTTATAGTAGATAATTCTTCTGACATGAAGAATCAAGTCTATAGAATGAAAGATCTGTCATGATTCTAAACCAAAATAATGAATAAATATATAAAGGAACAAAGAATATATCCTGCTAAATTTTCTAAAGTCAAAGGACTGAAAAAATACAATAGCTTCCAAGCAAAAGTAAAAGTTACTACAAAGGGAGGAGTATTATGTTTGACACCATATTTATTAATAATAGTTGAAGCAGCTGGAAAAGAAGAAGGCTAGAACTGAAGAATCCTGTAATCAGCTGCAATGTTATTTACTTGGAAATACACAAGAATTTAAAAAAACATATTACCCAAATACTCTGTATAAAGTAGATACTTGTAAAGAGACTCTAACCCATCGAAAGAGAATGCAATAGGAAGATGAAGAGGAAAGAAGAGGGTAGTTATCTATGTACCTATCCATCGATCCGTCAATTTGCTCACATATCTCTTTATCAACATATATTTATATCTTAATAGATAACAGTCTAGTAGTGGGCAATTTAATGCTAAGTAAGAACTGTTGAAACTGAAAGGATGTACTTTCAGGACGTGGAAAGACCTAGTATAACTCTTCTGAAGTTTTAATATTTTTATTGTGAAGAATGCAGGAGAGTTCAGCAAAAATTGATTGTTGTACTACTATGGCAATACATCTTGACTGGGAGGATTGTTGATTGTCTTTTTCAAAAAATATTAGGGTCATAGATAATCTTAACAGAAGAACAGAAAAAAATAATAAAATATTATTAACAACATACAAAATATGATTTAAATATAAACTAACAAAAGGAAAAATGAAATAATTTGTAGTTATTTAGCCAAATTAAAGAAAAGTAAGAGAAAGTGAAAAAAAGAAAGAATAATTAAAAATAAGTAAGAAACATAAGATATACTGATCTTTTTCCTAAATGTGAATGGGATGAATTTTTTCACTGAAGACAAATTACCACACTGAGTAAAAATAATAATACCAGATTACATAGTATCTATAAAGGATACACTCTAAAAATTGATACAGGAAGTTTGAGTATCATAAAAGAGTAAACCAACAAAAAAAAGAATAAATAACAAACTAAACAAAGTAAGAGACTCAACGTTAATATTGGAAAAAGTGTCAAAGGCTAAAAGAAAGACATGATTCAAGGAAGGAAATTATAACAGCAAAAGCTACTATATGCTAAAAAATTTTAATGATGGTGAAAAACAGTGGGCAGCAGATTCTGGAATAGCATGAACAAAGAAGTACTAGCTGACATTTATGATGAAGGATTATAGAGCAAGTCTTGGGCATAAGCAGAGCAAACTCCCTGTCTTGATGAGATAGAAGCTCCACTGACTTGATGAAATGTTTAAGGCAGCAAAGTAAGTTACTCTAACTGGTCTGCTCACTGGCTGCACACAACCATGGAATAAAAACATGTCTTAGAAAAATCCTATTTACGCATGTCTGGTTGAAGCATGCCCAAAGAAAATGTGTCATAAAAATCTAAGAAGGAAGACCATTCACTCATGTTAAGGGCCAGCCCCAGGCAAAATAGTAGAACCGGCAAAATTTTTTCTTTTTCTGTCACATCTGCCTTCTGCTTTCTGTGTTTTTACCCCCAACTCAGATGTGCAGTAAACCACCGCCTCAAAAGGTCTCCCCAGAGCTTTCTGATGCCATTCTGAAAATAATCTTTTCTTCATTCTATTTATTAAAAACCTTGGTGAGAACGGACACTAAACCGATTTAAGTCATCATTTAGAGTGCTAACTTATCCTAATTATTACAAGTAGTTGGTCAATATAATATAAATGCAATTGTCTTTTTACCTAAACATAAAACTAATCTATTCAAACTGAAGAGAAAGCATCAATTCTCTTTTTCTTGTTTAGAGCTAACCTCATTAAAACAAAACAATCTTCATCCATTCAGTTAATTGCTTGATGTAAGCCATGATTTACTAATTAACTTTGTTCTTAAAACCATGAGGATTAAAAATGGAAAATAAAACTAAAATGATTTATTTGGAACATACAGTTGATTGGTGGGGTAGATGGATAGATGATAGGTAGATAGATAGATGGATAGATAGAACAATTTTTACTATGGCTACTTTATTAGACAGTGTGTTTAAGTAAAATGGACATATTTACTTTTATGTTAATTATTAAAATATTATAATATATCTAATTTCCAGGTGTCTGAGGGAGAGATAGGAAGAAAGTGGTACTTGCTGGGCGCCTGGGTGGCTCAGTTGGTTAAGTGTCCGGCTTCGGCTCAGGTCATGATCTCGCAGTTCGTGGGTTCGAGCCCCGCATCGGGCTCTGTGCTGACAGCTAGCTCAGAGCCTGGAGCCTGTTTCAGATTCTGGTTCTCCCTCTCTCTCTGATCCTCCCCTGCTCGTGCTGTCTCTTTCTCTCTCTCTCTCTCTCTCTCTCTTTCTCGCAGAAATAAATAAATAACATTAAAAAAATTAAAAAAAGAAAGAAAGTGGTACTTGCTATATTACTTACATGATTTTAATTATGAATTTTAGTTAAAAAATTTGAAGTGTTATAAAAATATAAGATGGAAATAGTGCTAATGTATATTTCTGAGATACTTGTTTATTATCTTCTATAACTATCAAGTGAAAGCAAAATATTATAGTGGATTTTCAGGAGACAAGGGAGAAAAGATGAAGTCTTATAGTCAGAAGGTACATGTAACAGAAAGTAAAATTAATCCCAATAATCATCATGGCCCCTTCATTATACTTCTTAAGAACTACCACTTTGAATTTTTTAAACGTTTTTTTTTTTTTTTTTTAATTTCTGTGAGAGATTGACAGCATAAGCAGGGGAGGGTCAGAGGAAGGGAGACACAGAATCTGAAGCAGGCTCCAGGCTCTGAGCTGTCAGCACAGAGCCCGACATGGGGCTCGACCTCACGAACCGTTAGATCATGACCTGAGCTGAAGTCTGCCGCCCAACCGACTGAGCCACCCAGGCACCCCAAGAACTACCATTTTGAAGAAAAGAAAGAAATAATAACTGCCAGTAACTTCTGACCCCATCATGCTGTCACCCTGCCCACTGGACCACCCATCCTCTGAGGCCTTGGCCTGGATTCCCAGCTCAGGGTGGCCCAGCAGCCCCTCAGCGAGTCACCCTGCCACCTGCCCAACTGAGCAGGGTTGGGCATCCCCCAGGCTGTGTGCACAGTGGGCCACCTGCATGCCTCTCCCCCTGCCCCCGCCCTCCTCATCTTGCCCCTCTGCTACATCCCACTCAACAAATATTTACTGAGCACCAAAAAAAGAAAAATAAATAAAATATATGCCATTTCATTATAAAGAGGGGTCAAGCAGTTGAGGGCAAGGATACTCTTCTGAGAGGCAGGACATGTGGATTTCATTCCCTCTTCCGCTGCCGACTTGCCAAGTGGCCTTGGGCGAACAAATTCATCTAATTGAGCCTCAGTTTCTTCAACTGTTAAATAATAGGGTTGGACTGGAGAAAAACTATAGTTCTTTTTAGTCCTAAAATAATTATGGTTACAGTACCATAGCTAAGTAGACACAGTACAGTCTTTAATTATCTGTGGTGTTACTACTCCTCCAGCCATACGGAACTTCTTTAGCTTTGCCAATCCATAATAGAACAATAGCCTGTCATTTAAAAGAAAAACTCTCCAGAATATTTCTCATATTTGCTATTCAAATTTGTTTCCAAAATGGACCAAAAGCCAATTTCCATAATTTTATTACCAACAAGCAGTAAATCTCCTTCTTAAGTATGTAAATAAACAAATATTGAGAGTACTCTATGTGTTTATTTTATAAGTTAATATTTTAACATAACACTGATGGAATGCAAGTTTGAATGTGAAAAATTCCATATTGTAGAACTCAGCTCTACTACCCTTGTGTAACTTGATACTTTTGAAATATTTCACTGGCATCCAAATGTTATAAACTAGACACTATTCTTTAAACCTTGTGAGAAGAAACAGAATTATTACAGATTATTGGCAAAAATTATGACAAATTGGATTTGTTCTTCATTTTGATCTTTTTCAATAAAAACTTTCATGTTTCATTTGGCGGGAGGGGAGAGAAGAATGCCAAAACCCATGTGGTTAACTCTTCAGTCTAACATATACTTTTCTAAAATAACAAATATAACTAAGGATTTTTTTTCTGAGTATTATAAAAGAGTCAGTTAATTGGTATCAGTCTTTCTTTTTATAGTTGTCACTTTATATTTTTCCCAGTTTTATTGAGAAATAATTGACATACATCGCTGTATAAGTTTAAGGTATACAGCATAATGGCTTGATTTACATGTATTGTGAAATGATTGCAATAGCTTAAGCAAACATCCATCTTCTCATACAGATAAAATTTTTAAAAAAGAAAGGAAAAAAGTTCTCTTTGTGATGAGAATTCTTAGGATTTGTTCTCTTACCTTTTCTATGTATCATAAAGCAGTGTTTTTTTTATTTTTATTTTTTTTAATTTTTTTTTAATGTTTTACTTATTTCTAGGAGAGAGAGAGAGACAGCGTGAGCAGGGGAGGGTCAGAGAGAGAGGGAGTCACAGACTGAAACAGGCTCCAGGCTCTGAGCTGGCAGTCAGCACAGAGCCCAACGCGGGGCTCGAACCCACGAACTGCGAGATCATGACCTAAGCGAAAGTCGGACGCTTAACCGACTAAGCCACCCAGGCGCCCCAGTGTTTTGTTTTGTTTTGTTTTGTTTTGTTTTAAGATTAATGTTTATTTTTGAGAGTGAGAGAGACTGGGGGAGGAGCAGAGAGAGAGGGAGACATAGAGTCCAAATTGGCTCCAGGCTCTGAGCTGTCATCACAGAGCCTGAGGTGAGGCTCAAACCCACGGGCGACAAGATCATGACCTGAGATGAAGTCGGATGCTTAACTAACTGAGCCCCCAGGCACCCTGAAAGCAGTGTTACCTAGAGTCATCATATTGTACACTACATCCCTATACGTATTTATCTGATGACTGGAAGTTTGTACTTTTTAACCACCTTCTTACAGTTTGCCCTCTCCTCATCCCCCACCTCCAGTGACTGCAATTCTAATCTCTTTTTTGTATGAATTTGGTTGTTTTTGTTTTTTGAGACTCCATGTATAAGTGAGACCATACAGTGTTTGTCTTTCTCTGTCTGACTTAATTCACTTAAGCTTAATGCTCTCGAGGTCCATTCATGTTGTCACAAATGGTAGGGTTTTTTTTTTTTTTTTATAGCTGAATGATATTTCATTACATATATAATTGTAGGTATCATATATACATCACAATTCTCCATCCATTCATCCATCAATGGACACATAGGTTGTTGCCATGCCTGGACTAGTCTAAGTAATGCTGCTATGAACACGAAGGGGCAGATAGCTTTTCAGGTTAATGTTTTCACTAACCTTTGGTTGTATTTCCAGAAGTGGAATTGCTGATCGTATAATAGTTGTATTTTTAATTTTTTGAGAATCCTTTAACACTATTTTCCATAGTGACGGTGCCATTTTCAATCTCCCCACCAGTGCACGATTTCACCCTTTACTCCACATTCACACCAGCATTTATTGGTCTTGTCTTTTCAAAGATTTCTTTTCTTTTCTTTTTTTTTTTTTTTTTTGATGTTTATTTTTAAGAGCGAGAGACAAAGATATAGGAGGGAGAGATAGATTGAGTGAGGGAGGGACAGAGAGAGATGGAGACACAGAATCTGAAGCAGGCTCCAGGCTCTGCGCTATCAGCACAGAGTCTGACATGAGGCTCAAACCCAAGGACTGTGAGATCATGACCTGAGCTGAAGTCGGATGCCTAACTGACTGAGCCACTCAGGTATTGTCTTTCTGATAACAGTCTTTCTAATAGGCATGGAGTGGTAACTTATTGTGGTTTTAATTTGCATTGCTCTAATGACTAGTGATGTTGAATATCTTTTCATGTACCCATAGTACTTTGCATATCTTCTTTGCAGAAATGTCTGTTGGGGCCTTTTGCTCATTTTTAATGGGGCTGTTTTTGTTGTTGTTACTGAGTTGCATTAGCTCTTTATATACTTTGGATATTAACTTGATAACTTATTAGCTGTATGGTTTACAAATAGTTTCCTAGTCCATAGGTTGTCTTTTCACTTTGTTGATTCTTTTTGTTGTTGTTGTTGTTGTTGTTATTGTGCAGAAGCTTTTTATTTTGATGTAGCCTATCTGGCTTATTTTTTATTTTGTTGCTTGTGCTTTCAGTGTCAGATTCAAAAAGTCATTACCAACATCCACATCCAGGAGCTTTGTTCTTACATTTTCTTTTAGGAGTTCACAGTTTTTGGTCTTACACTGAAGTTTCATCCGGTTTGAGTTAATTTTTGTAAGTGGTAAGATATGAGCTCAGTTTCATTCTTTTAAGTATCAATATTCAATTATCCCAGCACTTATTGAAGACATTGTATTTTCCCTGTTGAGTATTTTTGGCTCCCTTGCCAAATATTAGTTGATCATGTATGCTTGCGTTTATTTCTGAGCTCTCAATTCTGTTCCATTGATCTATTTGTCTTTTTTTGATACCAATTCCATATTGTCTTGATGACTGTAGCTTTAAAGAGTAGGGCCAGCAAAAGTCCTTGTTTGAGGATTCCCATCAGGCAGATGGGATCATTAAAGTGTGCTCCTGACTTTGTTCTGCAGATGAATAAAACTGCTAGTTGAGATTACTACTTGAATACTGAGGATATTAATTTGGTCTTCCAAGATCCAAGTGTTTGTTGTTGTAAGCAACTCCCAGCTGTGACTCTGTCACAGTCAGATTCTCAGTGGCTGGCCCCACAGATCCCCTCCTGTAATCCCTGTGATGTGAGATCCTTGTAGGAGCTCCCTCAGTGTGGCTCACGAAGCTGGAGAAGGCTAGTTTCCCTACCTGTGTTCTTTTTTTCCACTGGAAGCTGAACCAGAGGCTCAGGCTGGTGCGGGAGGCACCTCTCTAGGTGGTGCTGTGCTTTCCTGGGGATGGTCAATGCAGTCAACACAGGGTAGCTGCTGCTCTAACTCTTCTAACACAGGCTGTCTTTGTTCACCTCTGAGGTCAGCCTCGCCATAGAGTTCTCTCAGTGGTATCTTGTTCTTGAATAGATATTAGTTATTCTTCTCATGAAGGGGAGCTAAGTCAAGTACAGTTTATGTCACTATCTTGGTGACATCACTCTCTCTCACTCTACATTTTTACTAAAGAAAGTTATATATGATATATTAGAAGTATGATGTCTTTGATATTTAAAAATATCATTAAGTCCCATCCATCTTCTCCTAAAAGTTCAGACTGCCAAGTGACTGATTAGTGTGTAAGATTCTTGCTTCCATGCTGTATTTCTCCTCTAAGACAACCTTCGGACACTGACCCAAACAGATCAGTACAAGTTGGATCTTGGTGAGGTAGCCTGTCATTTCCTGTCTCAGAATATTGTAAATTCATTTACTCTTGTGAACTTTCTTCTCTTGACAACTCCAGGTCTTTATAAAACCTTTCTTTTATTAGATTTTGAAAATGTTAAATTAACTGTTTTTAAATTTTTATTTAATTTTTAAAGTATGTTATTTTTAAGTAATCTCTATATCTGACATGAGGCTCGAACTTACAACCTCGCGATCAGGAGTCACATACTCCATTGACTGAGCCAGACCTGAAATTGACACTTTAAATTTTTTTTAATGCTTTATTTATTTCTGAGAGAGAGAGAGAGCGATGGCAGAGGAGGGTCAGAGAGAGAGGGAGACACAGAATGTGAAACAGGCTCCAGGCTCTGAGCTAGGTGTCAGCACAGAGCCCGACAAGGGGCTTGAACCCACCCTGAGCCAAAGTCAGACACTATCTGAGCCACCCAGGGGCCCCTGAAATTTACATTTTAAATGAAGATTTAAAGGGAATATATTTCCAAAAATATTACAAAACAGAAGTCTCTTATTAGAAGCATAGCAAATTCTAAATTTGAGATAATTAAATTTTCTGGAGAAATTAAAACTGAACAGTTATCAAAATATAAATTCTCACTCAGTCATATTTTAAAATATTTAAAACATTTCCTTTTATAAATAACATTTAGTGTCTGTACAAAAATCACCTCATTATAAAAATTATGTTAATTTTCAGTAACCCATGAAGTAATGAATGCGATAGAGTTTTTGAAGTAGCATGCCTTTGTAAAAATATAGACAATATAAGATGAAGCTAATAGTTATACAATTGAGGTGGTAATGAGATAATTTTGAAATTTTATTTTATATAGTTCTGTCTCATTTGATTTTTTTTACATTCATAATAAAATATATACAAAGTTTAAGGAGAAAAATAAATTGTCAAAATTACTTTTAACTTTAAATATAGTTTTTAATGTTTATTTTAACAATCAAAACTATCTTTTTCATAAATGTTATTTTATAAATCTTAAAATATTCATAAATGACATAAAAATCAGCTTTAGATGACATTATTGCTTTGGGAATGAGTCTCTCTGGCTTTGTCTCTCTCTTTGAGACTCTCTTTGAGTCTCTCTCTCTCTCTATGTAAAATACACATATATGTGTGCGTATATAGTATGTAATAATTAAATAGTTACCAATTTTTACTTCTTCCTGTTGTCAATCAACAGGTTAAATATTGAATATGTGTTATCTCACTTATTACTCAAAAATCTTTATCAAAACGATATTATTTCCTTTCTGCTGATGAGAATACAGCCTAGAGAATTTGAGTAGTTGTCTAATGTTACTTAGCAAATGAAAGAGAAAGCCAAAGTTTTAAAGTCAGGTATAACTCTACAGCAATTCCTATTTATCTTAATGCTTTATTTCTTCCTTCAAAACACCTGCTTTTTGCCAGGCACTATGTCTATGTTGCTAATGTCTGGCTGGGTGTGACTCATAGTAAATGCACATACACCCACATTCACAAATGAACAGAGTTGAGATACAAATTAAACAGGGTGATATTATGGGCAATGGCTGGGGGACAGCGGCTACTTTAGGATTGGTGACCCACAAGACTTTTCTGAGGAGGTGACATTTAAACTGAGATTTGCATGTCAGGAGGGAAATAAATGTAAGAAAATAAAGGGGAGGAGCTGTGACCATAATGTAGAGGAAAATCTTGGGATAGTCAAGGACCAGGACATAGATTACTGTTACTATTGCTCAATGACAGGAAATGAGATGAGAGGGGGTCCAATGAGGCGCCAATCATATAGGGTATTGTTAATCAGCCAAGCCATTTGTATTTATCCTCAGTGTTGTGGAAGACACTGGAATATTTTAGTGAATTTGGATTTCATTTTAAACGGTTTCCTCTAGCTATTCTTCAGGAAAATGGATTGTAGGGGAGGGGAAAGCATGTAAAATATTCATAAGGATTATGTGTGGATATATATTTGTATGTGTCGATTCCAAACAATGATAAGCATATTGACTTTAAGACATTTATGTTTTAAAGAATGAATTTATTATAATGATAATCTTAAAATTGTCACCTTGCAAAAAAAAGCACAATTTTAGAGTGTATACTTTAAAAATCTCAATGAGAAACTGTTGCGAAGTAAAATAGAAGGTATTTTACAAGTATTTTAGCAAAGAGCACTATGAAAAGCATATTTACAGTAATAGAATCTAATGTGTTCTCTTAAATAACATGTTATGACTTTTTTGACAATGGCATTTCACAGGCTATAGGATACATGCTTTAACGTAATTTTCCAAAAATGACAAAACATATTCTAGCAAGTGAACATGTTGTTGATGTAGACTGATTTGATAGCAGTTTCTGAACACCAACCATATTTTTTTCATGCTAGAAAGAAGCATATTAAAGACTAAGCCATCAATTTGTTGTGAGGCTTTTATTCATTTTGTTTATTGTAAAGATTTTTGAGATATAGAGTACCACTTTTAAATCTCTAATTGTGAAGGATCATTTCCACCCTATTCTTAGCAATTTAGGGTTGTATGTAAAACAAATTTGCTGGGATACTAGGTCTTCTTCGCTCATACGGTGGAGATCTGAAAATGTTCTTTTGTTAAACCATTGTCCTGCAATTGAATTTTTTAAATCAGTGAATATTTAGAAAATTGTTCTGAATCTAAATTACATTTAAACAGTTTTTAGAACAATTTAATAACTCTGAATATACTGGCACTTGCTACCATTAGAATTAGCCAATTCATGTAGAATATAGATATAATAATCATGCATTCTCAATAAGCTAACATATGAAATTACATTCCCAGCAGAATACATCTGAATCCCCTTATATTATAATAGCATTACCATATGTAATATTAAACATTATTAAAATTATCTTTAATATTTAGCATTTCTTATGAAACCATAAATCCTTTCACATACAATATGGTTGTTGTACAAAGCATACACACATCCCTAGACTGTCTTCATGTTAAATAGAACATTCCTTTCATATGACTTACTGCATTTACACATTTTGTTTTGCAGAATTTAAAAAGGTTAAGTTACCAACCTATGTTCTTGTCTTTGCTAATCAAAGTCACCCTACCAATACAGACAATAGCTTTTAGTAAAGCAGGTAGAAAGTTCATTATAAATAGAAAAATTGTAGACCATGAAGAAGTGAAACTAAGCTTCTTTACCTTTACTTTAATGTTTAAGACCTTGTGAAACTTTTAGGAAAGCTGTCATCACTTATGTAAAAATTAATTTCTGAATACTCTCATGTTTTCTCTAATGCCATCCATTTCTTTTTTTTTTTTTTTAATGTTTATTTATATCTAGGAGACAGAGAGAGAGAGACAGCGTGAGCAGGGGAGGGTCAGAGAGAGAGGGAGTCACAGACTGAAACAGGCTCCAGGCTCTGAGCTGGCAGTCAGCACAGAGCCCGACGCGGGGCTCGAACCCACGAACCGTGAGATCATGACCTAAGCAAAAAGTCGGACGCTTAACCGACTAAGCCACCCAGGCACCCTAATGCCATCCATTTCTATAATGCTTTTAAAACTTATGTTTCACAATGCAAAAATAGAGAGATCTAGAAACAAATAAATAATTGGAAATTTGAGTCTATTTCTCTGCAGTCTTTTCAAGTGTAATCAGATCTCACTGAGCTTTGTTACATTATTTTGGAAACAGTTAAGCACATATTTTAATCTTCCCAGTACCTAAATTTTTAGACTCAAATATTTTGTAAAGTTTTATCAATTTATTAAAAAGATTTATTGAGCGGGCGCCTGGGTGGCTTAGTCAGTTAAGCGTCCGACTTTCGCTTAGGTCATGATCTTGCGGTCGTGGGTTCGAGCCCGCATCGGGCTCTGTGCTGACTGCCAGCTCAGAGCCTGGAGCCTGTTTCAGTGACTCCCTCTCTCTCTGACCCTCCCTGCTCACGTTGTCTCTCTCTCTCCTAGAAATAAATAAAACATTAAAAAAAATAAAAATAAATAAAAAAGATTTATTGAGCTACTGACACACGCAAGACAATGTGCTAGCTCCTTTGACACTAAAGATGAATCAAACACAAATTCTGCCTTTTAGGAGGTTAGGGTCTAAAAGAGAAGTATACATTTACAATAAAAATATGAAAACATGTTCTTTAGAGATGGTTTGATAAGATATTGTTGGGGTAGAGAAATGGGAGGATTGCTTCCTAAGACATGAGGGAATTTCTCAAGATATGTGGCATTGAGATATAAAATGTGGTATAATTAAAACTCTTGGTCATTTAGAGGAAGACTTTTTAGGTATGGGATAAAGATTGTGTATACGTTTTTTTTATTGTTGTTTAAGAAATTATCACTTATTTGCAGCTTAAAGAAATACATATTATTTCACAGAACTATAGGCCTGGAATCCTGGCTTAGCTGAGTCCACTGGGTCTCACAGGATTGCAACCATGAGTTGTTCAGGAATGAAATCTTATCTGAGACTTGACTGGGAAGGATCCACTTTTGTTCGCAGAATTCAGTTCCTTTCAGTTGAAAAACTGATTACCTTAGTTTGTTTTTGGTACTCAGACTGGAGATGCCCCTCTGTTCCTTGCCATATGGGCTATCCAATGTGAAACCCACAACATGGAAGTGTAGTTCTTTAACCCAGTCAAGGAAAGATAAACTATCTAGCAAGATGGTCACACAATCTTCTATATGCAATCACAACATGTAATTACAAATCTCTTGTCTCTTTTGCTGTATTCTGTTAGAAGTAGATCATAGGTCAGGACCTCACTCATGGGACAATATAATACAAGTCCATGATTACCAGGTAATAGGAATTATGGGAAGAACCTCTAGAGTCTGTCCACCACAGGGTAGAAAGGTGAAAGTTTTGATTTGGTTGTAAAGAGGACATTCAGTACAATCAGGTTGGGAAAGAAGCGTGGATTTGGAGCATGGATGAAATTGAATTCCACCTCTGAGTTGGACATTATTTATGTACAAGAGGAGACCACTGTAATACTTTTGAGCAGAGGGAGGAAAATTAATGGAAGTAGGCTTCAGAAAGTTTAATCTGGAAATGGCTTCTAAAATGGATAGGGATAGAAAATAATTGGTTTAGGGGAAAAGTGAATAATTCATTAACTTGTTGAAAGAACGAATTAAATAATGAGTATTGTTGTAGAAAAAATGACCAGATTCAGAATTTAAAATAAAACTTTTGTCATTAAAGTGCATTATAAACAGTAAGGGGTGATCACTCAACAGTTCCTTAATAGATCAAAATTACAGACTCCTCTTTATCCATGAATGCACCAAGATGCTCTTTGGAAATGCCTCTGTAAGAAGGAAATATGGGGCTATAAGACACTCAGGTGTGGGAGATGAGCACTCCTGATACTGAACAAAGAAAGGGAAGATGGACTTTTGTACATGTAAGTTAGCATCTTCAATAGGTTATACATTTAAAAGATTAACAGTTCGTCTAAGAAAGCACTGGGTATGTATTATTTTGCAGAGATTTTAAGTCGTTCTCTCATCAATTAGCACTATCAATTAGGAAAGGGCTGATTTATCATGAGCAACATATGAGAGAAATGGAAGTCGGCATAAAGAACAGTGACAGATGTCAATTGAACTTGACAATAAACTTGACAATAACTTGACATCACATAAAGATAAAATAATGGATATTTTGAACCCAGGTGATTAGGAAATTAGTGGTAACTAGAAGGATAAGGAATGTTGATAAGGCACTAGGTTTTAAGGTGAGCAGAAAAATTAATTTGTGCATAATAAATTTAAAGGCTTTCCAGAACTGTAAGCGAAGCTATATAGGGCACACTTTAAAATGTGTACTAGAACCCATGAGTCAGCCAGGAGTAGGCATGTACACTCTTGATAGTCACTAGGTAAAGGTGGCAATGAGTGTATAAGATTGAGTGAGATAATCAAGGGGGCAGGTATGGTGAGGAAGGGCAGGAGCTCATCTTTATAAAATATTCATATTTCAAAGATGGAATGAGGAAGCAGAATTGGAAGAACTTGTGGGAGCAGAAACAGAGAGCATGGTCATAACAGTAATTCAACAAATAAATAACAAACAAAAAAATATAAGAGAGTGCCCAAATTGGAAATGTTTGACAAAGGAGAGGATAGTCTAAACAGGAGCTGCATATTTATTTCCACTGAAAAGTCAGGCAAATTTCACTGAAACCAAGTGTAAAATAATAGGAAGGGGTGGGACAGAGGCAAATTAAATGTAGGTCCCTTATTTTAAATTTTTTAAACTGTTTTAAATTTATTTTTATTTTTAAGTAGTTTTCACCTCCATTGTGGGGCTTGAACTTACAACTCTGAAATTAAGACTCACATGTTCTACCAACTGAGCCAGGTGTGCCATAAAATCATTTACTTTAAAAGAAATAGATTTTTAAAACAATGTCCCATATGGAAAATACACTTATACTCTTAATTTGGTCTACACTATGCCAGTTTGTGTCTCTGATCTAGAATTTTAAAAAAATGATTCAGAGAGGAGAATAAAAATTAAATTGAAGAATACCCTTGATTTTGCAAATAAGAGGTCGTTAGAGGTGTATAAATGAGTAAAGACCAAACCCAAAGTTTGGTCTTAAGAAGAAAGTGGGTGATCAGGAAACAAAAACCTTGTCCTATTTTTATTGACAATCTAAACCTGGGGAAACTGTCTTAGGTAGCTGTGAAGACAGCCAGGGAAGGTCATAGCTGGTCATGGACAACAAGTAAATAACAAGGCTAATTATCAAGTGTTCCAATTAGAAATGACTAAGAGCTGCATGAAACAAATACAATAATCAGAATTGGGAATTGGGAATTCAAATAATGAATTAGCAGTAGTACCAAGGGAACAGAAGCCCAGCTAACCTTAGTGGGTGGTCCCTTGCTGGTTTGTAGGCTACTTTAAAATTTGCTATCTGTCCCACTTTGCCAGTCCCTCTAGAATTTCCAAATATACCCAGATTATCAGTGAATAGCTTGCCTTTGGGAGATGAAGGGAAGTTGCTAAATGGGCAATTGTTTGGTCAACTATTTGGGTGCTGGGAGTTTGGATTTTTATTTTTAGGAGACATGAATCATTCACAGTAGTGGACTGAATGACAGAGCAATGGGGAGGGAACTGCATTCCAGAAACAAAAGGAATGCTTGATAGAATTGGACCCTGAAATAAGAAGTTGGAAGATGGAATTGGGGTCATAGATGGAGAAATTAGCTTTGGAGAGAGAAAACAACACTTTCTCTAACTGCATAGAAAAAGAAAAGAATGCATGGGAGAAAGATACATTTGAATTGCAGCAGATATATACTGAATAAGCTCATACTGGAAAGCTCTGGTCTCTTAAGTACCAGGATAATCACATAACATATTGGGAAGGGCGGGATCATAGATTACCTGTTTATGCCCATGTTAGATTTTCACTTTTATTCTGATGGAAATGTATGGTTTTCATATTGCTGAACAACAACTCATATTTCCCAGTTTGTATGGCTGACTTCATGCTCTTTCCCTGGATTCAGTCATTCAATGAAGAGATTTATAGTACAATGTACCGTGTGGCATAGGTTTTTCAATCTTTATAGTTTATTTTTATGACTAGAAAAGTATATTTGCTGTTTGTGAAAACCTAAAGAAAAGAAAAATGAATAAAATATCATTCAATCAGTGTTTCTTGAGTTTGTACTATGTGTCACAACCTGTAGTAGGAGTTAGGTCCACAAGAGTAAACAAATAGATATGATTCTTGCCCTATAAAATTTATAATTTAGTGAGAGAAACTAAAGTTTCCCAATTTTCCCCAATCACACTTCTTCCCAGGTAAACATCAATAGTAGTATGTGTATTGTATTTGCTTTTCAGATTTAATATAATTTTGATAGTTTTATCACATCCTGACAGTTACATTTTTGTCTTTTGCTAAGTAGAGATTAAGGCTGCTTAGTCCCATATTCAGGGACTAATTTTGATGTTTTAGACAAAGATGACCCAAAAAGGATGACAGAGGGAGATTGGAGCTAGGATGGATTGCAAATATGATCTCTCTCACAATCTCTCCTTAGAATCTTCTTATTTGAAGCTGTAGGATCAAAAAGGTGCATTTACATAAAGTAAAACACATTAATTTATTCTCTCAAATTTTGAACACATACTTTGAAGAAGATGATGTTCTAAATGCTGTTCACTCATCAAAGCAAATTTCCACGAAAACCTATTTTTAAGGAACAAACAAAACCTGCAGAGAAGAACTAAGAACAGAGACTGTTGTGAAATCAGTATGTTCCAGGTTAGCAAGGGGAAATTAGGATTCAGAAAGGGAAAAATAAGAGAAGAAGAAAGGAAATTTCAGCTAATTTAAGGGGTTGGGTGTAGACATATTTCTGGATTTCCTTCTGACCACAGTCACATACTAATTTCTTAGTTTCATTCTTGTCTTATATTGGGGTAGTGAGACTATCTGCCCACTATTTCTGGTGGTTAAAAAAGATTTGCACATTGGGGTGCATGGAAAAATAGATGCAAGGTTATAGAGTTTCACAGATTTGATTTTGGGTTGTTGTAATCCTTCTACCCTTTATTCCCATTCAAATTGCCTTAAAGTCCCATCTATAGGAAACTGCACAGAATATCTGACTTTGGTGATTTTGTTTACTCTGCTACAGAGGAATCTAAGAAATACCAAAGTGTATGTCACTATAATTTGTGACACCAAAGTGACAATAACTTTAAGATACAGGATAGAATCCAACTACTTAGGCTTAAATAGAGGATGAGCTAGAAGTACATCATTTTGTTGATATTTCTATCTCCAATACTCAAAAAATTTGTAATTCTGCAATTTTCTCCATTTTTTTACTTCCTAGAAATGTCATATATAATCCAGCATAAAATAGAGACAATTTGTTCACCTCTTACTCAGTTTGTTACTATGAGAATGGTGTTCCAAGATCTTCAAAGTTAAGTGATGAACTATTCAATGCATCTCAGCTCAACATTTACTGAATACCCAATATTATGGCTACACTTCAGGAAGGGAGATTAAATAAAAAGACTGAAGAGTTGACTTCTTTGCTGGGCAGGGCTGGTTGATGTTGATTAATTCCTTTACAAAGGGCTAACAAATCTCTTTCTCTCCATCATCCTTATGAAGGAAGTATTAGATTCAAAAACTAAAACTAAACTGGACAAACGTAAATATGATTTAGAAATTTTATATACCAGCTTTATACTGCTTTGAAACAGCAAATATAGCTAAATGCTCTGTCTTGTTTGCTGCCAATGAGAGGCTCATAAGTAGTGGGAATTTTTTTTATCACAAAGTGTTTTCAGAAAGGATCTCAGTGACATTTCAGTTTGACCTCTTATTTCTCCAGGACCACTCTGATTTTTTTTTTTTTTTTTTTTTTTTTTTTTTTGCAAGATAGGCAGTAGGCACATTGGAAAAACTCTCTATCCCACCTCTCAAGCTTTTGGTTATTGTCAGGCTAAGGAAGAGTTAATCTGCCTTCAGACTTATGCTCACAAAATATCTTCTTACCCCTGTTTAAAGAATAATATCTCAGGGACAGTGAAATGTGACTCTATGTTCCAGAAATTCCTTCATCTATTCATTCGTTTATTCAACACTAGTATTTATTGAAATGTTCTATGCATACATGAAGCCTTTGGGAAAAGACAAGTTATATAGGGAGTATAATAGAGAATGTTAAGGCTAATACATAAATTAAGAATGTTCATCCTGGCTTGAACCAGCAAGAAAGGGAAAGGATACTGAGACTGAAGATGCAAGAAATCATGTGAAGGTGTTTGCATGTGTGTGCGTGCGTGTGTGCGTGCGTGTGTGTGTGTGTGTGTGTGTGTGTGTGTGTTCCCAGGAGTACCAAGCAGGTGAACGGGACATGCAATGTTTCAGACAAGCAAGGTCCACTCAGAAAACCTTCAGGGATTTGCAACCTCTTGTTAAATTATAATTTGAACATCAGGTATGGTGAGATTTACATAAGGATTGCACCAGAAGAATGGGTGCATAAGTGGGGAAAACAGAATTAGCTACATGAATACATGCTAATTCTTTCTTGGTAAGGACAGACTGTGGTGGTGGTGGGGGAATTGGATCCGAGCATTGTGGTCTATAATCTGAGTCCAGCTCTCTGAGATACTGCACAGTAATTGGACAGTAGTGGTTAATAGGACCGAGTCTGGAGACAGATGACTCTGGCTCGGAACTTGGCTCTGACCACTTACTAGCTGACTGGCGTTTAGAAAGTTAGCTCATCACTCAGCCTCAGGCTTATGATCTGTGAATTGGGGGGTAATAGTGCATGTGTCTTAAAAGGTGGTTATATGAAGTTGAATTAATGTTTGTCAACAGCTTGGGGCTTTACCTGATGTACCTCCTACATACATTAACATTAACTATTGTTTGCAGCAAAACATGACAATAGAAAAATAAAGCCATCTGACTGAGGAATGTACACACTGATTATGTTATGTAATGGAGAATAGTTTATTGCTAAACAGAAAAATAGTTCAACAAGATTCTCTTTAGTAAAACCAACAAATGGCAGCCTAAGACAGATTTTGCTTTAAAAAGTGGAGTCACGTTAAAGAAAGTACATTCTAAAATAACTAAAATGGGCCTTCTTTTTTTTCTTTTTAAGAATATCATGCTTTAAACCCAAGAGCCCAATTCTTCTTGAGAACTGTTTTAAAATATGGCCCATTTTTAAAAGTTTCATATTTTATTATTTATCCCCTTGGAGCTCCCAACTTTCAAATAAAAGTGAATGTATTTCTTCTAAATAAGAGGAGGACTGTGCTGTGCACACATCTAGATTCTGATAGTACCAAGGGAATTTTTTTTTCAAACAGCAGTTCATGCTCAGCCAGTGCCAAACGGAACTTAAAGCTCAAAGGGATTGACTAAATTTAGAAACCACAATGTTCAAGTGGTTCTAAATTTGACCAAGCAAACTAGAAGCTAACCAAAATCCTATATAAAATGTTTCTTTTCCATTATGACAACAGATAGGACAAGATGTGATTTATCCTACATTTAGAAAAAACAAACCAACAACAAAATATGATTAAGGCTGAACTAGAAAAGAATGTGTTGATATTCCAGAATACAGAATTATCCTCGGGAAAATTCTCAGTGATCTGTCTAGTAAGTTATTAAGTTGAAAATATTGAAAATACTGATCAAATTAAAGAGAGAAAAAGAAAACTATTCCTTCCAAGTCTCCATGGCAGCATTTCAAATCTGAGTTTCAATATTGTTAAGAACAGCTGATGTTTGGAACACTTCATAATATACAAATTAAATTGTCCACTTGGCTCCCTGTATCAGTGCTACATATTTCACATGCTTTATTATACAATGACGTGTTATCAAAATTGATTTGGTCATTTGCTTTCTCCGTATTTTAAAAATTTTGCCTGAAATTTTCAATTCTTGAAAGAAAGCTTTGCTTTTTAATTCCAGAGCACATTCTTGCTGTATTTGTAATGCTGCCATCAAGGACAGAGATGAAGATCCACCAGTTTTCTTTCCCAGGGCAAAAATTCCAGTCTAAATCAGGTAAGGTTCAATTAACTACTAATACTAGGGACACACCTATAATGATTGTGATACAATTACCTTTAAGAAATGATGACCCATGCAAATGCAAGTAATGCAATTTTCAATTTAATTGCAAAGGAAAATATAGAATGTGACATTCATGAAATTTTTTCAGCAGTGAAATGATGTTGCTTTAAAGATTGTGGTAGTGCTGGATTTTACTAAAGTGGAAGCTACAAAAGGCAAGTTAATTTAGAGTCAAGTCAAAGGTGAAAGTAATGTATTTTCTGAGAGGAAGAAAGTGGCCATTTTTTAAAACCACTTTATGGCCTGAACCAACCCTTAAAAGAACTTACTTAGCTTCCCTTCATGTCCCCTCGCACTTACACTAGCATAAAGTACAACTACCTTACATTCCTAAAGTAATCTATTGAAGTGAGAGTTTGTCAGTTCAAACTTCTTTTTTCTTTTAAAATGTTTATTTATTTTTGAGAAAGAGATAGAGAAAGAGAGTGAGTGAGCACGGAGGAGGGGCAGAAAGAGAGGGAGACATAGAATCCTAAGTGGGCTCTGTGCTGACATCAGAGAGGCCAAAGCGGGGCTCAAACTCATGAACCATGAGATTATGACCTGAGACAAAGGTGGGCACTTAACCGATTGAGCCACTCAGTCAGGTGCCCCCAGAGAATTCTTAGTATCTATTACAAAAATATCATCAATAGAAATAAAAATTTTAAATGATGGTCTTTTTTCAGAGTAGATTATTTCTGATGAATACAAATTCTGATCTCTATAACATGCCTCCTAAAATTCAAATGGAGATGTCAAAAGGCTAAAACTCAACTACAACCTCCCAAAGAATTTAGACATTGAGACCAATGAAGTTTTAGACCAGAAAGATTTAGTTTTATTCCACATAATGGGTAAGCTGAAATCTTAGCCTTTCTAATTGTGCATCACTTTACCTCTGAAAATAGTTTGTTACAATATTCCTTGGACATTAATAAGTCAATAAATTAATTTTGGATCGTGAATCTGTACTGAAAACAAGACCAAGACTCTGAATTTCCTGGTGATTATTTATCTTTAAGTTTATCATGCAGTATAAAGAACCTGGTACAAAGAACTTACATTAAATCATACTGAATATATTGGAAGTAATTGCAGATCATTATTTCCTGCCTAGAGGTGGGTCAAAACATTTGATTTTAGAATTAAGAAGAGTATGTTGAATATTTTTCTTATCACAAGCATAATTCATTTTCATTGTCAGGACTTAGAATGTGCAGATAAGCAAAGTAATGGCAATATGTCTGGAGACAACTAACATTAATATAATTTGGGAATATAATTTTGTTCATGTTTATAATATAATTTTTATTGGAACCAATCAAGAGAGGGAAACCATGAATAACTGAGTGGAATTTCCAAGAATTTAAGAGTACAGATCTCTAATATTTTCCATATCTAAGATAGTACATAACCTGCTGAGAGTACTCAATGAATATTTTTTGAATAAACAAATGAAAATGTATGCTGACGAGCCAATACAATAGAGTAAAAATATTAAAGTACATTATTGTGAAATTTGTGGACATTGAACATAAAAAGGAGTAAATACAAAAACTTCTAGGGAGATAAGCTGGAATAAAAGCGAGCCAGAACATAACATGTAGACTTCTGAAGGGAAATTTCATTTCAATCTAAAATTCTATGCTCTATTAAAAATAATCAGAGGAAAGAGATTAAATGATACCCACATCAGATAATATGAGTTCTCAAAATATGTACTTGTGATATAATCTTTTGTGGGAAGGTATACTCACCAAAATAATGAAGTAAATAAATAAAGAAGATAGATTAATAATAAAAGATTTCTGTTATCTCCTTCTTCAATCTCCTTATTACCAAATAATATATATTACTGCTATCAATTATTTTCAATTATGCAACATTACAATTAGGCAATTTTGCATTATGATACCAAATGCCCACTTCTCCTCTCTCCTTCCTCTCAGTAAAATTATATTACAAACCACAATTTTTATTTAAATCACACCTTGGTGCTTCCTTATATTATATTAACCTCAGAGCATTATTGCATTTTGTTATAATCTGAGTTATTACTTGATTTTTAAAAAGCTCTAACACATATGTTTTTTAATTTTTTTAAGAATTGAAAAAAATTTGTGTTTTTTTTTTATGAAAGCAATTGGGGCTAAAGGGAGAAGGTTTTCTATGTGAGAAGATCATACGAACAGATACAAAGAAATGTTGAAGTTTCTTGACTTCATCACTTAGGCGAACTGTTTCAATACGGTTTCTCTTGATTTCTCTATCATCCATCTTTCCCTTCAATCCCATCCTTCACAGAACTTCCATTCCAAAATTACCTTCTAATCACAGATCTGGTCATTCACTCCCTTGCCCAAAAGCCCAGAACAATGACTGACTGATCACATTCAACTTCTCTGTGTGACATTTAAGTCCCTAACCAGTCTAATGACAACTGAACCACCCACATTTATTTCTTACTCATCAATGTATTAAATGTCCATTCTAGTTATAAATGATTATTTTCTCAACTCTAAATAAGACAGTCCTTTCAGATTTCTATCATTTCCATGCTGGTTTCCAGGCCTGGAGTGCTCTCCTTGTACTCTCCCTCTTCAGCCTATCTTTATTTCCCATTTTACCAGGCATCAAAATCCCTGGTAGAAATAGACCCAAGAAAGCTCCTCGAGTCATCTGAATTGACATACAACTGTTTTTCCTCCTGTGCCCCACTGTGCACTCCAGCTCCCTCATAGCACTGGCAACATTCTGTTTTGAATTGCAGTCCATACGCATGAAGAACGGATCCACAAGAAAGCACTTTTGTCCTTGAGGAAAAAATCAGTGTTTTTTCCAGAATTTGCCCTTCGTTGAATGATTATCACTGTGAGCACTCAGAGCAGGTACCAACAACTGTTGATTTTTACAGAGAAGTTTGAAAAACATGTAAAAATGTATTTACCTATTCACTGTTAATACTAGCGGTGACTCTATCAAGGTAGTGGCCACAGTGTCCTAACTGTAAGAGCTTTTTGTGTTTTGCCATTTGTTAAGAGAAATCCAAGGTGCGGCCAACTGCTCATTTAAGGCTTCAAACTACTTGTAAAACTATTCCAAAAGTTCTAATAAATAATTAGGAAATCCCTAATTAGAATTTCCCAAATATATTAGAATAAAAAATTAAGTATAAAAAAAAAATGCAAGGTCTCTTTTGGCAGTATTGCTAGCAGCCTTTTTATTAGCAAGATAATCTTTAAAAAATTTTTAATGTTTTATTTATTTCTGAGAGAGAGAGAGAGAGAGAGAGCATGAGCAGGGAAGGGTCAGAAAGAGAGGGAGACACAGAATCTGAAACAGGCTCCAGGCTCTGAGCTAGGTGTCAGCACAGAGCCTGACACGAGGCTGAAACCCATGAACCCTGAGATCATGACTTGAGCCGAAGTCAGATGCTCAGTGGACTGAGCCACCCAGGCACCTCTATTAGCAAAGTAATCAGTTGGATTTGGTGAGAGATATAGCAGTGAGCAACCTTTCTAACTCTAAAGTGGACATCTTTCCATTTTAATGTTGAATTACTTGTCTTGACTCTCATCCTTTATGAACTTGTTTGTTTATTTATTTATTTTTGTCTTCTTAACTCTACTGAACTTTCTATATAGTTCAGGAAAGATAGTGACACTTTGCTACATTTCTTTCCCTACCCACTCATTCTTTTCATTCTCTGATAACTTACCAGTTAGCCAAATAAATCAACATTCAGATTTGAGTAAGAATGCTTTTCAAAATAGGGGCGCCCGGGTGGCTTAGTCGGTTAAGCGTCTGGCTTTCACTCAGGTCATGATCTCGCGGTTGTGGGTTCGAGCCCCGCGTCGGGCTCTGTGCTGACTGCCAGCTCAGAGTCTGGAGCCTCTTTCAGAGTCTGTTACTCCCTCTCTCTCTGACCCTCCCTTGCTCATGCTGTCTCTCTCTCTCTCTTCTAGAAATAAATAAAAAAAAATTAAAAAAAAATTTAAGAATACTTTTCAAAATAGTTCACTTGGCCTTTTGTAATGTAGCACATGTCAATAAGAGGAAACCTAACGTCTTTTGCAATGAGCTTTAAAGCAGTTCCCTACCTTCTCTGTGTCAAGTACACTCAGAACAGATGCAACCACGGCGTGCCGGACCATTTCCTGATGCCCTAACTGCAAATCAGAAATGGTTATTACAGGGGAGGAGAGAATTTTCTCTTCGCTCATTTTAAAATCTTCTCCTGAAAACCTAAGGAAACAAAGCCAACTCTGAAGGCCAGTGTTGAAAGGAAAAATTAAATGTGCTGTAAGTGTTGCTTTTAAAAATTAGGAGCATCACACATGATGTGTAAGTCAACATTTCCTGAAATGATTTTTACTATCTGCTATGTATGAGTAAATTAGGACAATTCTCTCATATATACCAGATTGGGAACTATTTGAAATGTAAAAACATCTGAATTACAGAAATTAAGAAATGAATAACAAGTAAATACCAATATAAATTATTTATCAATACACATTTTAAATATTTCTGCAACAATTTCCTATTTTATAAACATCTATACAGCATACCATCTGCTGATACTTATTTTAATTCATAAAAAGACTATATTTAAATCAAAATGTAAGTGACAGAATCAGAACAAAAGAGAAAGGGCAGGAGAATAAACTGAATAAATTCCAAATATGACTTCTAAAGGCAGACAATATAAAAGCTATAATCTTAGTTTAAGCCTCACACTCTTTAAACACAGTAATTATAGGACATCTGCTGGGAACACAGCTTTGCTATTGGATAACATTAATTGCCCTGTAATATTTCCTGACACTCCCCAAAATATGCCCCATTGCTAATAATTCATTCACATTTCAGTACCATTATTAGCTATTAATTCAAACAATCAAGACAAAGACAATGAATGGATGACCTTGAACAATTACCCACTCAGTGAACAGAATTTATTTTGTGCTTTTCAAAGACGTAACTGCTTTACAGAGTCTGTGAATAGCACTCCAAAATCAAGCAAATGCAAACAAGGGGAATAAATTGTGGCAAAAACCTGAGGTTCTTTCTCAGTGTTCTTAGAATATTGATAAAATATATGCATATGGTATGCTTTCTGTAAGGAAATTTTTTAGAAAAAGAAGTGTTAATTCAAGCAAAAAACAAATTATTTTTATAATTGAAATACAATTCAGTCATGGAGAGTCAAGTATACATTCAAATGATTATATATTTTTTATTTCAACCTGTGAGAACATTTAAGAATCACATAAATCCAGAGCCAGAAAAAACATTCACTTCTCACAGCATAATGGTGGGAGTTTAATGGGCAGCTCCTCAGGGGGCCCCTTGTGCAAAATATTTTAAACACGGTCTGCCAAGTTAACACTCCCTCCTCTTCACCACCTCCTTGTTTCTCAAGAAATTTGAATTTTTAAAGAAATGTTGTACTCTTGCCCTTTTCTAATATGGAATGCATTAAGAGAAAACCCATAAATAAATGCTTACATATGCTCGTGAGAAAGAAAGCAGACACCTCAAATTGATCTATTTGCCAACAAAGGGGAAAAGGAGCAGGCACGACTGAAAACTAAGGCAAAGGAAGTAATAAATGATACGGGCCAGTCGACATTCTCACTGTATTTCTTGGATGTGTTGGGGAGCGTGTCCTGGTTTGGTGTATCCCAGCTAGAAATATAAGAATAATAGGAAAAGATGGATTAAGCGTGAGCAAGTCCTGTTGAGAAAAGAGTGTTGGCATTATTTCCACTGTCTGAAAATCCCAACAAAGAAAGTGAAGTTATACACTCATCTAATATAAAATCCCAAAAAGAAGAAAGTAAAGTTTGAAGAATTCTTTCAGTGATACGAAACCCTGGAAAACAATTCCTATGACATTAAAGAAATGATGAAAATCTACATCTATCTAAAGAGCTTTCATATACTGGAGCCTCTGATTCTTCTTCTTTTTTTTCTCCTCTGTTTTAAAAATTGTATTCTTGGTGCGCCTGGGTGGCTTAGTCGGTTGAGTGTCCGACTTTCGCTTAGGTCATGATCTCGCGGTTCGTGGGTTCGAGCCCCGCGTCGGGCTCTGTGCTGACAGCCAGCTCAGAGCCTGGAGCCTATTTCAGTCTGTGACTCCCTCTCTCTCTGACCCTCCCCTGCTCATGCTGTCTCTCTCTCTCCTTGAAATAAATAAAAAAATATATTTAAAAAAATAAAAAAAAATTGTATTGTTATGAAATTTATTACCACTGAAATTGATAATATGATTGTGTTATCCAATGTTTAGAGAAAAAGTCTTAGGAGGTAATGATTTCTAATGGTGTCATGTTCCCACCCACCTCCATTGTAAATTTAATGCATTTCAAAAGTTTTTCTATTGTTTTATTTTTCCTCATAAGAAAACCCCAAAATATAAATTATATAATTATTCCTTTGTGTATGACATTACCCCACACAAGATTATTCCCATTTTACAGATGAGAAACTTTGGCATAGCAAAGTTGAATGACTTGGCCAAAACCACCCAGGTGGCAATTACTTATTCACTGGCCTTAAATATGATGCAGATTGCATATCATACTCTCAATGGATAGCCCTAAAATTGCCTAGATTCCTAAGAAGAGCAAAACTTAGGGTAATTTGAGACACCTGCTACACATCCCAAAGTATGAAAGCAATACAGAAGTGTGTACTGATAATAGACACCCACAGAGCAAGATGTCAGTGGGAGGGAAAGAGAGCTCTAGAGCTCAGGAGTACTGAATTTATTGAATCCACATTACTTGTTTTCCCTGGAATTACCATCCACCCTTAGAATGACTCAGGTCAAATAATCACCTTCACATTGCTGAGTAAAACCCATGAGCCTTTCAATGTGGCCCCTTCACTGCAGAAGTACATTTGGGCTTCATTGTTCTAATCTACAAACTTGAGCTAGCAGTGGTACCACAAAATGACTAAAATCAGAGCTCCAGGAGACAGCTTTACCATAAGCAAGTTCCTTAACACCTCTTCATCTACAAAAGGGTCATTTCACAGTATCCCCATCACATATTTGGTAGGAAAATTAGTTAGCATGAAGTGTTTAGAGCAATATCTGGCCCATGGTTAAGGCTTACATATTATTAAAATTAATGTTATAATGTTATGAAAAAGACCACTTCGTTCATGATGCAATGAGAATGTGGAGTTCAGAAACAGTTTCTTTTATTTATATACCGTTCTAGCCCACAAAATCTCATACCAAACCCATGTCATCTTTCTATGTGATTTCTATTTGCTCTTGGCAAAATATGCCTTTCCGCATATTAAAAAAAGGTCCAGAATAGATAAACTAGATATCAAATATCCAACTTTGCAAAATAGCATTCTGATGAGAGGAAGGTAAATTAATCAGACTCCTGATGATTAAATCTCTTTGAAAACTCACTGGAAAAAAAAAAAATGCTGGGAAAAGTGAACCAGGGCTTTGTAGAAACACACTTTCAGCCAAATCCTAAACATCACTCCACACACTCATGAAATGCCTTGGACTTGTTTAAATGAAAGCCTTGTTGAGCTACACAATTCTTTATCACTTTAGGGACACTCAAATACATTTATATGTAATTTGCTTTTGCATGATTTTTATTAAGAGAAGAAACCCTAAGTGAGTTTTTCTCATATTTGCATAATAAAAATATTAATATTTACTTAAAGGTCAATTCTAGATATGCATTTGCCTATTTTAAATATTTGTATGCTAAGCATTTAATATTCCCAACATGTTTTCTGATAGAAGAATTGAAGCAGTTAAGTTACTCTACTAAATTACTCCGAACATGGCCCTTGTTTGGAAATAACCTGAAGTTCACTGTAGAGATTTTAGGCTGTTACTATTTTAGGAAATAAATGAATGCATTGGTCTATAGCCTACATTCCATTTTATCTAGAAAATTATATACCACAGACCATAAGGCATATTTTTTTCTTAATAAATAGCTGTGCAATGTCATGATTAATTGCATGGAAATAAAGACAAGGAGGTGTTTTCCTTCCAGGAGAAGTAAAATTTCTGGAAAGGTAATTAATGGTCTTTCCTATTCGTATTTTTTTAAAAGAGCTATCTGTTTAAACTAAAATTGTTTAGATTAAATTACATCTGCTTACTTGCAGTTTTGATATTTCCTTCTCAGAAACCAAAATGCTTTTCAGCTAAAGTTCAGGTCCTAGCATAAATGGTATACTTCTGGTTTTCCCACATTTTATTTCAGATGTTGAGCCAAGCTCAAATTAGATTCATATTTTCTCTTCTTTTTTTTAAATGCCACAAACTGTATATGGCTATATATTATGTCTGTTTAGAACATTTTGTTGAGACTAGAAAGATAAGCAGTACAATATGAACTTCATAATTCAGCTTATGAAACTATCTTTAAGTCAAAGCCATTTAAAAAAGCAAAAATGAATCAAGACTTGTATGTGGATAAAGCAAATTTATTTAAATAAGGATGGACTTTAAAGAAAACATGACTTCAAGCAAAATTGCCATTTTACATCACAGATCCTACTATTGCTGAATATTCAGCATGTTTGACCAACATTCAGTAGCACATAATGCAAAGAAAGGCTTGTCCAATTGTTTTATAAAATATTGATTTAGGAAATGAAAGCATAGTTCCATTTACTAATTATATTCTTCAAATAAGTCATTTGGAAATATTCAAATTTTATTATTTTATCCAAGTAATCTCATTCTTTGATCTCACATCTTGAATTATGCCCATATGAATTACACAATGCTTTTGATACTACAGCCTCACTAGGCTTGATCTCAAAGTATAATCTACATAGATCTTAGAAACATCAGATTCCTGTTTCTCATCTTGAACCAAAGGTTGCCAGGTACTAAATGAGTAAGTTCGTGTAATACTATGCACAGGAACTTGTTGCCAGTAGCGGAAAGAGTTGTAAGCAGATCAAATGGATCAGCTGAAAGAAAAACCAGAAAAAGGAAGTCTATAAAGTCAGAAGGACATGACCCAGGTTCAAGTCCCCCCTCTAATACTTACTGCCTTTACCTGTATTGGAGTATTAGGAATTAGTGTCATTTTAAGACTCTACTGGAGTAAAAGTTGTTAAAAGGGGCTCTACATGTGGAGTAAATCTATAAAGGAAGACAGGGCCAAATGAGGCTGGTTCTCATGATAGGACTGGAGCCATCTGTTCTGGATGCCATGCAGAAAATGAGAAGTGAATGCACGGATCCTGACCACCATCGTTGAGAGAGTGGGGTTGATAGCAGGTGATGAGAAAGTAGCAAGCTTGTCTTGAAATAGAACTCAGTCAAGTATTGACAAAGTCTACAAGGAAGACAGATGGATAGACATCTTTGTTAAGAAAGTGTCTAAAAGCAATAATTACTTATGACTTCTAAAACAATGTAAGAATTCTCACCTAATTAAAATGTTGGCAGGAATAAATCTTATGAACTATTACTGATGCATAAATAAAAAAGCAGTAACTTTTGTCATAGAATGAATTTGTTTCTTGTGTATTATGGGTAAGATATACTCATCTCAGGGTGTTAAAATTTGCAAAAAAAAAAAGTATAATGTGTGTGCATATGGTTTTATTTTACTTTTCTAAGGTTCTTTATAATTGTGTTAATATTTCACAAACTTGTTCACTATATTTACTGTAATAAATATCCATACAGTTGATACTGTACACCAAACACCTTATTAAGTAATAGGGATAAAAATAAATCAGTGTTGGCTCTTGGAGGGCTGATAATATGTTTAGCAGAGAGAGAGAGAGAGACCATATAAAAGCATAGGTGTATACTATGATGTACTAAGTTCTCATAGATTTATAAACAAAATTCTATAGGAATACAAATGAGGAAATAATCCTGACTGAGAAGAGGGGAAATAGTTTTTGAAAAAAATAAACAAAGAAGAACTTTGGCGTGGGCACTGAAGAATGGAGAGTATTCTCTGTATTCTAGAATATAAAATATTACTAGTAAAAACGTTTTAGCAATTATCTAGTTCAATTGCTCATTTTAAAGATGGAGACTTGGATCTGTTAAGTGATTTGCTGAAATTCATCAAAAATAAAGGCAAAGACAAGTAAGATCCAAGAGTCTTGGTTTCCAGGTTACTGGACTTTCTATTTCCTACGGGACTCTGTTTCCAAATCAATGTCTCCTTCACAAATCCCACCCCTACGTCCACTTCAGGTCACTAACTTATATTCATTATTGAAAAATAAAAGATTTAAACTAAAATCTCTACTTAAATGAGGCAATGATGGGGAACTTGGGGGGCTCAGTTGGGCAAGCATTGGACTCTTGGTTTTGGCTCAGGTCATGATCTCAGAACTCGTGAGTTCAAGCTCCACTTCGGTCTCTGTTCTGACTGTGCAACACCTGTTTGGGATGCTCTCTCTCTCTCTCTCTCTCTCTCTCTCTCTCTCTCTCTCTCTCTCTCTCTCTTCCTCCCTTTCTTTCTTGCTCACTCCTTCTGTCTCTCTCAAAATAAATAAACATAAAAAAGTAAAGGAGGCAATGATTAAAGCAAAAATCTAGAAGTAATATATTTAATTATTATTTTAAGATACTCCCATTTATTTACTTGCTAGGAAATTTGATGTTGTTTATCTAGACAGCATTTAGTTTGGAACAGAAAGAAATATAATACTATTTACCTTCTTATTGACTGCCAGAAATCCTTAAATGACAAATATTATTTATTATTTAAAACATCCATTAAAACCCATAACCATCTGATGCCCACTTGCTAGGTCTGGCAACTTTGAATTGGGCCTATTGCCATTTTGACAGATGTTCAGAAATATAAATAGCCAAAATACCATATATGTGCACTGATTGTGAAAGTTTTGGGTGTGATTCTAGGCTTAATCACCAACATGTTTTTCAATGCTGATTTACACAATCATGATTAAAGAGGGGAGCATGCTAAAACTGTCTCTTCATTTGGTGGCTAGCTATAGATGTTCCAAATCTTCTGGTATTTGTAGTTCTATTTATGGATAGTCCCATTCAGTTTTAAAACTACAGAACATTGCATTTTGAATATTTGTAGACTTCCATATATTTTAAGCATAGGCTTCTATTTGAATGTACCTGAATCCCAGAGCAGCCAGACAATAAATTTGTCACTCAAGTATGGAATGTAGCCATGTTAGGGTATCAGATTGAATGAGCGGCACATTTACATCATCTAGATTTATATTTTTCTTACAAGAAATAGGTATTATTGCAAGCTTGAATTTGAAGTTTCAGATGCAGTCGATTGCATTATTGATCACATTTATACATAAGGTTTTAACAGATTAACAAAATGGAGAGATGGCTCCTCACATTATATTGGCCATTTGAAATAATGAAATTAATTTGGCCATATGGTGAGCAAATGGCAATTATTAACTGCTCATTAAGTAGCTGTTATAATAGCAACAATATAACCATATATGGGTCAATTTGGTTAAGCTGTTGAGGCTGCTTCATAATATCACCTATACAGTCTTTTTAAACAAACTGCGAAATGAGCTCAATTTCATCCTCACTTTAAAAATAACTAATGTGGGGGCGCCTGGGTGGCTTAGTCGGTTAAGCGGCCGACTTTCACTTAGGTCATGATCTCGCGGTTCCTGGGTTCGAGCCCCGTGTCGGGCTCTGTGCTGACTGCCAGCTCAGAGCCTGGAGCTTATTTCAGAGTCTGTGACTCCCTCTCTCACTGACCCCTCACTGCTCACGCTGTCTCTCTCTCTCTCCTAGAAATAAAAATAAAAACATTAAAAAAAAATAAATAAATAACTAATGTGGATACAGTTAGTCTATTAAGTAAATGCTGATATGGTCATTGGTATCAGTGGATACATTTTAATGATTAATACTAAATATTATGGAAATTGTCAATTTTATAAATGCTTCTTCAGGGTTCCATTATGTATGATGTTAGTTTTATTTTCCTTTTAAACCATGAATCAAAAATGATTTAACATTTATTTCAACAATTATTTCTGATAGAGAGCACAACAAAGTATCTCATTTTTTTCCTACTTAATTCTAGTACATTGATTATGATTAAATGTTAACATTTTTTATGTTTGTTTATGATTTTTTGAGAGAAAAAAGTGGGGGAAGGGTAGAGAGAGAGGGAGAGAGGGAGAATTCCAAGCAGGCCCCATGCTGTGAGTACAGAGCCCGGTGCAGGGCTCAGTCTCATAAACTGTAAGACCATGACCTAAGCTGAAATCAAAAATCAGAAGCTTAACTGACTGAGCTATCTAGGCACCCCTAAATGTTAAATTTTAACTTTAATGCTTGAAATGTTATAGAATCTGATGAGAAATAAACTTAGTGTCTCTTATATTTTCTTATTAAACAAAAATTCTGTAGTTTTATGATGCATATTACTGCAGAATCTTATGGGATAATATGTGGTACACAGGCAAATGACATGAATCATTAATACTTTCTGTAAAATTACCATACCCCAAAGAAAATAACCATACTAATTGGTCTTTCCCTTCAGGGAGATGAAGTCGGAAAAATGATTGGCATGGCTATTTCCTTGTCTTCCAAATGCAAGGACAGTAATAATCACTCAACTCCGCCATTCTTTCCCTAGTTTGAAAAATAGTATGTGGGGAAAACTCTGGCATATCTTGTGGTATATAAATTATATTTACTAATCTTTCTTCCCACCCACCTGCCCTTCAAAATGAGACATTTCTTGATTGGTTATTTGAGTAGAGTGGCAATTCAAATGCAAATACAGATCCTCTGTTGCACTTGAACTCACAATGACCCACCTCAGAGCTCTTCATAAATAGATCATAATATAAATTCTTTAGAACCAAAGAAAAGCATAGACAATCTAGATTTTTGTACACAGCTCAAATCTTTACAAGTATATACAGTTCAGCCTCCCACTAGTTAGATGGGAAACAGGATTAGAGAAAGACTATTTCATTTTTCAACCTTTTTACCTTTGGTTCAGTAGAGGCTATGCTGAAAAGAATATTGGAAGAAAACAAGTCTACATTCGTTTTCCTACTAGTGTGTTTTCATAGCCCACTCCATACATCTACTGTGGTTTATAATATGACATACAACAGAAGAGTTTCAAAGATTGAGTGGGTTCTCTTGAGAGGAATGAAATGATTTCTCTCAAAAGAAATCATATGTGTATAATATCAATATACATATTAATGTTAATTATATATACATATATCACTTTATGAGTGTATGTTCTCTGTAGTTTGGTCATTTTACTGTTTAAGAGTATAAAAACATAAAGGATTTAAAAACACTAAGAAAGTTTTAAATCTGATCAGGAAACCTAAGGGGATTTTTCATAATAAATTTTGGAACAGAATTGTTGGTATATCCTTGGGGGAGTTAGTATGTATACAAAACAAGAGACGTATAAAATAATTGTCATGCTAGACCACAGTAATACTGTGTTATGTTTTCTGACAGTTTTCAAGTGGAGAATCTTCAGCTAGCTGCTTTCAAGACAAATGACAAAGTAAAGACCTTCTATTAGATACTGGATAAAACAGAAAAGAAAATGCTTAATACGAACATTTTCTATTTATTTTCAGATGATCTCTTGTGTACTGAACTTAACTCTTTTTCTTATAATGAAAAGGAATAAAGGTAAAGATTTTCAAGGGCCATGTTTTATATCAGCACAACAAATAACACAGCTCTAAAAATCTACACACAAATTTTACATCTGTGAGATGTTACTTTAGAGTAAAATGAGAAGATGGAGTATTAACTGGTGATCTTTTAAAAAATCATTCTAGTAGGACTGATGGGTGTGGGGGGGATGGGGAGTGATGGACATGGAGGGGGACACTTGTGAGGATGAGCACTGGGCGTTATATGGAAACCAACTTGACAATAAACTATTTGTAAAGAAATAATAATAATAATAAATCATTCTGGTATAGCTTATAACTGTCACATTTGCTAGTATTACTAAAATGCCACTTCTGATAACTTTACCAAGAAAAAAACTGTTAAGCCTAGAATACATATATTTTTCCTAGCTAGCAAACTGTTTTTCCCCCTCTATTTCCCTATGCTAGAAAAAGCCTTAGATTGCTAGCATTAATGCATAACATAGGATAGATATTATCGTGAACTTCCAAATAGCTGATCTTTGAGACAAAACGCTATGGTGTTTCCACAATATATTCCCAAGAGTGATACACACACACACACACACACACACACACACACACACACACACACACACTTACTTTAAAGAAATAGGCTAGCAGGCTCTCTAAGTTGTATCACAAATAGAAGGGCAAATGTAGAGGAGGGGAATTAAAAAATCTTGAAAGTCAAACCACCTCATGGTCCCTGATGTCTTCTCATGCATTTTTATTCTTTGGGCACTCATGTTTTATAACTTAAATAATAGATCTGCCTCTGCTGTCTCAATAAAATAACAGGAAGGGAAACCAAAAATTTAAAATAAATGAATGAGGGCACCTGGGTGGCTCAGTCTATTAAGCATTCTACTTTTGACTTCCACTCAGGTCATAATCTTGTGGTTCGTGAGTTTGAGCCTCAGGTCAGCATGTGCTGTCAGCACAGAGCCCAGTTGGGATTCTCTGTCTCCATGTTCTCTGTCCCTCTTCCATTTGTGCTCTCTATCTTTCTCTCAAAAGAAAAAAAAAATCTAAATAAACTTTAAGAAAGAAAAAGTAAAATAAATAAATGAATCTAAGATTCTTAACAATCTTAAATAAAACAAAAAAATTAACATCTTAAGTTTATCAATTTAATATCCTATTCTATTCACCTGAAGTCAAGAGATGAGTCATTTTTCATGTTTTTGGGTCTTATCTTATAGACTAACATAATGTAGGGACATCTCACTGTAGATTCAGCATGTCCTTCTTCATAACCCTCTGCATCTGTGTCTAATGGTGTGTTAGGTCATGCAGTTCCCTGATCATAGCACAGTATTTTCTATTGATTGGCTAAGCCTCAGTGTCCCACGGAACTGGTTGTTAATCTTCTGGTAATTAACATCTTATTGTTTGCAGATTCTTGTTTATTGAATTCTCTGTGAAAGTATAACTCCTTTTGTACTTGAGTATATTAATTATTCATTATACTGCCTAATGGGGTCAATCAGTCCAAATTTTACCATATATTAATGTAGTAATAAAGCTCTTCATCTAAGCTCTTTAATTAAGGTATAATAGTACAAAGTAATTATCAACTTAGTTGTTGATTTCCCTTTTCCAAATTTCTTACGTAGCAAGAATATGTGCATTGATAGTTCCTCATTCCTTTTCAATATTTTATTAAAAAAAACATTTTGCATCATGGCTCCTGGATGAATTTATTCTTTCATTGGTTATTTTGTCCTGTGCCACATGTGATTATTCCGTAAGCAAAATTTCTTAAATTTACGTTTAAATAAGTACTGATAGGGGTGCCTGGGCGGCTCAGTCAGTTGAGCTTCCAACTTTGGCTCAGGTCATGAAATCACGGTTTGTGGGTTTGAGCCCTGCATCGAGCTCTGTGCTGACAGCTCTGTGCCTGGAGCATGCTTCAGATTCTGTGTGTTTCTCTCTCTGCCCCTCCCCCACTCATGCTCTGTTTCTCTCTGTCTCAATAATAAATAAACATAGAAAAATAAATAGGTACTGATATTTTAAACATTTAGATTCAGGAAAAATCCTGATGTCGCTGAAAGTGTGCTGTTCTGAGGATTGGCAGACATAACTTACATCTAATTAATTTTTAACAAATTCATTTGGAAAACAAGTATGAGTAAATTAATTTTTCTCTAATCCATGCTTCTCATGCACACTAGACATTTCTGCTACAATGAGATCTTTTGAATTAAACTCCAAACACTAAACTATGTTTGCTTCTTTTATCTTTGTGATGTTGTCCATTGGATGATAATACTGGCAAATAGACACCGTCTTTCAAAATCTGGTATAATATTTGTGTCAGCTTGTAGAATTAAAAAAATTAAGAAATGCCTTAAATTTTACATAGCATTTCAGGGACTTAACTGCAGCTTTATACCAGAAGGTTGGTTTCAAAAGCATGTTGAGAATTAGCCAAACTATTCTGTGTCTTCCTCATTGCCAGCTTTGCCACATTTGGTGGTAAAATTTGCCACATTTGGTCCTTTCTGATTGTCCTTGAAGGATATGCATGCATCCATGTCCTGTCTGATTATTTATTAGCTTCCATGGAAAACATACATAATACTATATGTGTATGGACAAATTTGGCATAAATATTTACATGTGTATATAAGGACACATCTGTAGTTTAATCATTGAACACAACTGTAAAGCATGAAAAATCATACTCCCGTAAGATTGAACTTGAAACAGAAATGGCTTTATATTTTAATACTTGTTTTTCTATCAGTGGGAAGAACCCATATACAGAAAATTAAAGTGCAGAAAGGATCACATTAATACTGAATTTAATCTTCTTTTAAATGTAGCAATGGGAGTGAAAGGTGCTCATAGAGGTCAGGTATGTAAAGACCTTTATAGGCAGAGCTTCCAGAAAACCCTTGGCTTTATTTATTTTTTTAAGAAGCCAAGGCAATAGTTGGGTTTTCTAAAGTCCATGCAATACTTATAACTACTGTTTTTTGAGCACCTGTTATATGATCCCTATCAACACTTTGCAAGGAAAACATTATTCCTATTTTACAGATGAAAAAACTCAAGCTTGAAGATTTTTCATGATTTGCAAATCTAATACATGAGATAAAGGACATCTTCAGGAGACAAAGCCAGTTTAAGTGGTTTCAAAGCACATGGTTGGCCCTTTTCACCATAATGTCTGCTTAGTAACTATTGTGTTTAGGTCTTTCAGGCTAGCCTAGTCCATGATGATTTTCTAAACCTCTTACTTTTTTTCTTGTTTAGATTCTTTTAAGACATTACTCATTCAGCATATAATGAATGATTAATCACCTGATATATGCAGGGCACTGGGCTGGGACTGTTCTGCCTAGAAAATGCATTCTGTTTTTAATTCTCCATAAGAAAATACTAAACTTGAGTTTTACCTGTCACAAATTCCTGTTCCTTCAATATTTTTTTTGAAATATAGCAATATGAGATAATAAACATAATCTGAGAACACTCTGAATATTTATGTCAAAGTCTGAAGAGTACATTTTAGATTCCTAGGTTGCCCAGTTGCGATGCCATAAATCACAATTATATCAAATATTTTAGACATAAAGAAGGATATATTTGTATCTATAAGAAGGTAGCTTGTTTCTTCTAATAGAATGGTCCTGACAATTTTATTATAAGCTTAGTTACATAAATGACTTTCCCCCCCTTTTTCTGCTAATAAAGTGCTTTTAGAAATAAATTACTTCAATTTGTGCGTAATGGATGAGGACATTAAACGCAATCTTGTGAACTGTTAATCATGCCTTCATGTCACTTATTTTTACCTAGGAATTATCTCATAAATTTAGAAATTGGGCACTGGCTACTAAGTTTAGCTATATTTCTCACTGTAAATCCATAATAAATGGATATATTATGCTAAATTAAATGATGAAAAATGATGTTTCTAAGGATCTCCTCTATCAACAGTTTTATAGTGTTTAATGTCGGTTGCTACCCTGCATACCCCAGAATCAAATTGGACTATGGATCTTGTTTCAATGAAGGAGACAGGAATGATTGTAGGTATTTTTGCGTAGACAGAGGTTTAGAAAGAAGTTTCTTTCAAAACTCTTGCAAGTACTGGAGTAATGGGTGCTATGAGGGCCTTCCCAAAATGATTGACAGAATGCTGTGGCACTGATTTACTGGATGAACTACTTCAAACAGAACCAAGAAGGTGAGGAATCAGGAGATTGTAGACTACAGCTATTGAGTTTGAGAATATGTGGACTTTTCGCTGTGATGTAGGGATTAGAAAGCCAGAATCGAGCCCCAAACTCCACAACTGTTTAGATATTAGAAACAGAGTCTAGCCATTGTTGCTAAACTGCCATTAACAGCCAAAAAGCTAAGTACTCAATTGGTATGACAGAAATCCTGACCACCACTGTGGTCTCTCAACTTCCACAAAATTGACATTGGCATCTCCATGACTTGGCAACAGAAAACTGCCAAAATCATCAGTAAGTTGACTTCAGCTTCTTGGTGTCTGATTGGAGGAATCTAACTTTCACTACTAATACTGTTTTGTAGAGAGATAGGAAGTGTAGTTTTTATTCCATACTTTACAAAAGAGGCAAATATAGAGGGAGTGTTGAATACTAATTAACCTCATCTAGCAGAGATCCTGGTAACTAGTAAATTCTTCTAAATAGTGAATGGATTAATTTTTAAATGGCAGTAATTAGAATAGTGTCCTTATTGAGAAACAGTGTTATAAATTAGCAGACTCCTTCAATGACCCAATCTCTGAAAAGTAGCCAAAAGTTTCCAAAATATTTTATGTTATTTTAAGAATGTGTGATTTCATATACATAAGCTGGAATATATTTAAAACCTTTAGAATTTATTTGAAGATTTTTCTACTGTACATAAATGTTAGAATAGAAATAAGATTTTTTTTTCAAATTTTGTTTTAACTATAAGATATACTACTTACTATCTTGCTACCAGGCTCTGTTCTGTCTCCCCATTTGTTCCCCTTGCTTGAAATAACATTTATATATTTTGATTCCAAAATTAATATATCCAGCCCAAATCTCTCCTTTGCATATCAAATGTACAGGCCCAAATTAATATTCAGCATCTCCTCCCAAGTATTTCATAGACATTCCCTGAAAATAAAGATCTGATAATCTCATCAATTTAGGTTAAGAACCAGACCTATTTCTTTCATCTTAGTAACCATCTCAGTAAATGGTACCACCTTCCATTAAATTACAAAAGACAGAACTTGAATTTCTCTCTTATACACTACATTTAACTCGTCACACTATACTAATCTGGCTAAAGGGTAACCTTGATTTACTATTCTAAACATACTTTTTCCCAAATGTTCCTCACCCCAGTAAATATAGATGCCATCTACATTTGTTTGATTGCTCAGGTCAAAAGCATAGGAGTCATCCTTGAGACCTCTCTTTCTCTTATATCACATATCCAATCAATCTGTACATCCAGAATGTTCTCTTTCCAGAATATACTTCAAATACCTTCATCATCCCCAATTCTATGCCTTCTTCTAAGCATTCATCATTTCTCCCAAGATCTAAAAAATAGCCTCCAAACTTGTTTTCCATTTTCTGCTTTTGACTCTTCCAAACCATTCTCCCTGCAGCCATTGCAAAGCTCCATGTGAACATTAAACTTAAAATCCATTAAATGGTCTTCAAAGCCTGATATAAGCCAACTTTGCCTACGTCCCTCACCCCTTCTCAGTCTACTCTTCTCATTCTCTACACCACAGTCTTGTTGGACTTGGAAAATTCCTTAAAATTCATCCTTCTCTTTTCAACTCTGTCTTTTCCCTTGACTTATGGCATCTAATCTTTCAGGGTTCAGCCTTAACACTAGATCTCCTTTGAGAACTTTCTTGACCTTCTTGTCTTAATTAGTTTCTAGCCCATTATTATATACTTTTATGTCTTTCTGATTAACTGTTCACCATCTAATTTCCTCATCTGACTTTATAAGTGCATACAGACAACTGCATATTATTAATCTTTCATCATTTATCCCTAATGTCTTGCATAGCAGTTAGCACAATGTAACAACTCAATAATTATTTATTACAGTATTTTATATTTTATTTTGAGATGCCATGAATGGGGGAGGGAGAGAGAGAGAGAGAGAGAGAGAGAGAGGGAGAATTCCAAGCAGGTACCATGCTGTCAGTGCAGAGCCCACCATGATGCTTGAACTTGCAAAACTGTGAAATCATGACCTGAGCCAAAATCAAGTGTCTGATGCTTAACAAACTGGGCCACCTAGAGCCCCCTATCACAGTATTTTCTAATATATATATATATATATATATATATATGAATATATATTTTCTAATATATATATTCATCATAAAATTCATGCATGTGTACCACAAATATAAAAATATTGATAAACAGGCATAAGAAACTAAAAATCACCTATAACCTCACTATCTAGAGATAAATTCCATCAAACATTATTGTTCTCACACATATGTTAAGTACATTTTACAAAAATGAAATGATTTCAAATTGGTCAGTAAATGTTCATGCATATCTAGCAGATCTGTCAAAAAGGCAAGGAAGACACACATGACAAAAGATAAGATTCATTTCATCCATTTTAAGTAGCCAATACTTTCTAAGATAAATAACTTTACTAAATGCTTGTTATGAGCAGGCATTGGGCTAAATGTTCTACAAACATGTTTCCGTTTAATCCGTATAATTAACCTATGAAGTAGCTGTCCTTGATTATTCTTGTTTCACTAGTGAGGAAATTGAGGCTTGTTGTACCGACGGAATTTTCTGAGATCACAGGGCAGGTATAAAAATGTCAATCTTCCATGAAAGCAACTTTTCACTATTTGGACTACACTTATCTAGAATGAATGTGATTCATTCTTATGATTCATATCATTTCCTAGTGATAGGCATTTTAATCATCTAGAGTCTCAGACTATCTAAGGTGTTCTTACAGAACTTATTTAGAAACGAAAGCAAGTTTAAAAAAATTATTTTTTTTCAGTTCCAGTAAGTTAGTTAACATACAGTGTTATGTTGGGGCGTCTGGGTGGCTCAGTCAGTTGAGTGTCCTACTTCGGCTCAGGTCATGATCTCACGGCTTGTGGGTTCGAGCCCCGCATCCGGCTCTGTGCTGACATCTGGCTCAGAGCCTGGAGCCTGCTTCAGATTCTGTGTCTCCCTTTCTCTCTGACCCTCCCCTGCTCATGCTCTCTCTCTCTCTCTCTCAGAAATAAATAAAAAAACATACAGTGTTATATTAGTTTCAAATGTACCATATGGTAATTCAACACCTCTGCACATCCCCTGTGCTCATCATGACAAGTGCACTCCTTTACCTATTTCACCCATTCCCCTCTCACTTCTAGTAAACATCGGATTGTTCTCATCATTAAGAGTCTGAGAAACTAAAGCAAGTTTCTGTCTCTGCATGTCTCAGTTCCCTCATCTGTAAACTGGTATATGTTTTACACTTAAATGTTATTGTGAAGATGAAATGAGATAATACATAAGAGAGCATCTAGAAATGGATACAAGAACCACAAAATAGGGTTTTATGTCAAGAGAAAGAAAAGGAAGAAAAATAACATTCAGTGTGAGCCTGTGGTATAAAAAAATTATCTTGAGAAACTTGTTAATTTTTTAATCCTCAGAACAACTCTGTTGGATATAGTTGACATTGCATTTGATAGATAAGGAAACTGAGACTTAGAAAAGGATACTGCACATAATCAAAACGCTAACCAACAAGACAGAATCCGTATTTTACACAGGCTTAGCTGACTCTAAGCTCAAGGGATGCCTGATGCTCTTTAATTTAAACCTGAAAACAGCTTATTTCTATCAAAATATTGTTGAAGCCGTCTTCCTATGGAAATGATTTGATGGAAAGTCCTAAAATTAACAATAATAATAATAAATTTAAAAAATCTCCACCAAGTAATTAACATTAACATGCATGCCTAGAAACACACATGCCTAGCAGCCCTGCTAAACCCCATTCATGTATGTAAATTATGTATTTTGTTTACATATTTTAAAGTCAAGCTATAAGTCTTATAGTATAAAATGCTTAAATTTTACATTTTACAAAAGTTATTCAAAAATGTATAAGTTTAGACTTACTCTACTTCAAGGAAAAATTTTTAAAAACATTAATTTTGTGCAACACAGTTTCACAGAGTTGTCAATATCACAAGGGCTGTGATGTGCCACACATAGGAATATTTTGAAACCTTCCAAGAAGGGAGCATTACTTCATTGTAAGTATTTTAAAACACTGTTTATACTGAAACTCTAGCCTTATGTACTGGAATGTAAAATTAATATCTATTTGAGAACACAAAACTTTAAAGAATTTCAGGGCTTCTGACTACCCAGTTGAAGTTATGACTTGGAGAGGGAGGGGTACACACTCACTAGACTTCATGGTTAAGGCACTGAATTAGTCAGATTTCACAAGCTCACGCTGCATTACAAACAAGATCAAAAACGCAGTGCTTTACCACAGTAACTATTTATTGTTCACATTAGACACCAGCAGCTGCAGGTAGGCTGCTGTGTTTGTGCTTGTGGCTGTGAGTAAGGGTCAGGTTTGCTTCCCTTCACTTTTTCCTTTGGTAGTTAGGCTACAGGAATAGCTTTGCTCAGCACATGGTAGAGGATACATGATTTGCTCTGCTTTAACAAACTCCTGCAACCAAGTGCCTCTGTATGAGAAGGATATCACATCCACTCCCATTCGTTGTCCCAAACAATGCACCAACACTGGTGGGGAAAGGATGCCTAATTCTCTTGTAAGGAGAGGAGAGAGTGAAAAGTTGAAGAAGAAAAAAAAAAACAATTCAATCTCCTACAGGTACATAGGAGGAAAATTCTTGAAAGTCATAACATACATTGTTTAATATTCATGGAAGCCAGTAAGACTTAGCATAAGAGATCAAGGAACAGAGTCTCAGGTATGTTTAGTGGCTTCCTAAATACCAAGGTCGCCAACTGTTCATTTTCATAAGAATGTTCTGTCTAGTACACCACAAGGTAGATAGAATACTCATTTTTGTATACCTTTTAGTACTTAGCATAGTTGCATGCCTTTGATATTGGTTAGATTTGATAAAATATAGCTCATTCATTTATCCATCAAATACTTATTGACAATTCATTTTGAATCAAGTACGAGGCTAGGTGCTGAGGATAAATCTGTGAATAAAACAAAAGCACTCTGCTTTTGTTGAACTTTACATGAAGTGGGAAATATTCCAGTATTTTTAAGTACAGATTTTATCACTTTTTAAACTCATATTTGAAATTTTCTGATGAATTTATATTAACATAGGTCTCTTCATCAATGGAAAGGACTAGTAATGTTGCATACCGTTTTATCATAGGGAGTGATGAACTAAGATAAGAGCAGGATATAGAATATGAATCTTATGATGAGAGCATCATGTTCTTGGATCCTTGGGGGTTCAACCTTCAGAGTCATTTTCATAACTTAGTATTTCCCCTGTCATTCTATCCCTTTCCATGTGAACCTTTAAAGTTTTAGTCTTTCCAGGAAAGGTGACTAGTATTTACTTTCAGATTCGTACACTTACAATGGAAGATTAATGATCAATAAAGCAGTTAAATGTTGGCTGTGGTTTGCCTAGAAATATCTTGTATGTCCTCAGGGAGGCAGCCTAAATCAATGGCTAAGAGCAAAGTGGAAACTCAGGTACTAATCATCACCTTGTTACTAAGGTGCCTTAGGGTCACTTGCTCCATTGCGGAATCTTTAAATTAGGAAGTAAGTAAAGGATGGAGCACTTTTTAAAAGGTTTTAGGTATTATTGTTAAGGATTATAGGTAAAACAAGTGGTCTTTGTGTGTTTCTACCCTTTTCTACCTCTTTTGCACTTTCTTTTTATCACACATTTTCTCTTTTTATGTATATCTTTGTACTACACACTTGGCTCTATACTTTTTGTGGACTCAAATTCTAAAAATAAATTACTCACGCTACTTAGTTTTGATGGTCATTAGTCAAACCAGTCATAATCAACAGTTTAATGAGGAATATTTCTAATAAATATTCAACTTAAGGTAAAAATGACTAATATAGAAAACTTTTCAAACTTTGAGTAATGAAGTCACAGTATGATATCTAAAAATCAAAATTTCAGGCAACTTTGAACTTAGGAAGATTTGGAGAAAGGAAGAAGGCAATAAGATTGTCTGAAATTTATTGCCAAGTATTCCCTATGTAACCTGCATATATCTGCATCCACTCTCATCTTTTCTTCTTGTCTGAGAGGAAGCAATTCCTCTCCCCCATCCAAGGTCAAGTCCTCTTAATGTTTATGCCGTGCTGGACGGCCACCCCACAGAGATAATGCACGATTAACATTTCCTCTTTGCACAGGCCATTCTCCTCCTCATCTATAAGAAAATAAATGTAGGAAACATAGGTGACTCAGTCAGTTAAGCATCTGACTTCGGCTCAGGTCACAATCTCATGGGTTCGTGGGTTTGAGCCCTGTATTGGGCTCTGTGCTGACAGCTTAGAGCTTGGAGCCTGCTTCAGATTCTGTATCTCTTTCTCTTTCTGCCCCTCCCCCGCTCACACTCTGCCTGTCTTTCTCAAAAATAAACATTATAAAAAAAGAAATGTAACCAAATCACTATCATCTTTTTTTTAAAATCACATAAAAACAGGGAAATTTCAGTACTATCTATACTAGTGTTCTTAGTATATTCCTTTTACAGCCAATCTTCTATAACAGCTCTTACCAATGTCAACAATGATCTGCTCCAGGGGCCTTCTCTCTTTCCCATAGAATTGTATGATGGAAGGCATGAGTGCTCAGATATCCCCACTGTTAGAAGAGAGAACCTAAAGCTGTCTTCCTGTAAGGTAAAAAGCTCTTGCTTTATTTCTCACCTGAGAAATAAATGGAACATTTGCATTATATTTACACAGGTATCTATGTTTACTTAACTACAAAGATGATTCATACTTGTTACAGAATAGAAAAATGCTCCTAACCTTATTCATCATGTCTTAAAATATATTTTGAGAACCAATTTTAAACACTCCACTGGAGATTAAATAAAGAGCAAAATTCAACATGGTCTTTGCCTTATGAATTTTGCAGGCAATAGTAGGGGCAGAAACTAACGAATTATATACATGTAGAATTACAACATTTGTAAGTACATGAAGTGCTATGCCCAGTGCTCTAAAAGCATTGTGGACTGAATTTTAAGTGTCCTTGATGGCAAATTCTATGCACCAAAGAGTATTAATGTGATTCATGCTACTTAAGAATACAATTTGATATTAGTTATTACTTAAGCTTTTTAAGTTCATCTTTCAAATTTTACTCTATTTCTAAATCTAGCTAATTTGAAGAGAAATTTAAATAGGGTATAAATTAATGTTTGATTTAATTTGTAGTCTCAATTAATTAAGCTCATCTAAACATTTTAAGCTCCATTTATGTTTATTATATTCTATTTCCTTTTAAAGTATTTAAGGGACACCTGAGTAGCTCAGTCAGTTAAGCACCTGACTCTTGATTTCATCTTTAGGTCATGATCTCATGGTTCGTCAGATTTGAGCTCCATATGGGCTCTGCACTAACAGTGCAGAACCTACTTGGGATTCTCTCTCCCTCTCTGTCTGGCGCTCCCCTGCTCTCTGTCTGTCTCTTTCTTTCAATATAAATAAACATTAAGAAAATAAAGTATTTCAATTGTGGGTGCCTGGGTGGCTCAGTCAGCTAAGCATCTGACTCTTGATATCGGCTCAGGTCATGATCCCAGGGTTGTGGGATTGAGCCCTGAATCAGGCTCCATGGTGGCGGTGGAACCTACTTAAGATTCTCTTAATCTCACTCTCTCTTTCCCTGTACTCCTCTCCTTGATTCACACACACGCTCTCTAAAATTTAAAAAAAAATCTTTAAATACTTCAGTTGTATAACCAGCAAAACCACAAACAGAATCTACAAACAGTGAATATTTTTTTAAATATAATGAACAGAGCCTATAAAATGCAGTGAACTTTATGCTTTCTTAAATGTTTTTATATTAAATATGCACTAACACAATTTAATTTAAAAATCTTAAGTCTAAACCAATATTCAACAACACCTTTGAAATTGTTACCATAAGTCTGACTTGTTATAACAATAGGTTGAAAATTCTAAGATATTATAAATACATAAGAACATGTTTAGATTTTTAAAAATATTTTATTGCCAAAAATTAATACCCTCAGTTGTGACTATATTCAATTATTTCTAGGCCAACTGTAAGGGGAAAATTATTTCTCCAGATAATTGAATGCTCTCACCTAGAACTAACAATATAACTTTAATGCTTCCCCAGCCTTTTAGTTCTTTGGCTTCTTACCTGCCATGTACCAGATCAGACGTTATAACCTATCTGTTCTTTCTTCTTGGTTTACATGTGTATATTTTCATAAATTTCTTGTTTCTTTGTCAATTCATAGTTTTCTTTATATTACTTATAATTTGTCTTACCAATATTTTATTTCCTTTTAAAGTAATGTACTTTATTAGATAGAGTATATTATTACTCTACTGATGTTGATTATCTTTATAATTCTGTATTTATTTTGTGGAGTATTGAAGCAACATCTCAATAGAATGAAAGAAAGCAAGCTATGAAGATGGATGAGAATGCAGGGCAGGATACACGGTATAAGAAAGCTTCTCAAAGAAGTGATCTAGAAATCTGCCTAGGAGTTTCTGGTGTTTGGGTTCATGTGTTAACTGTGCAAGAGCAGAGGGAGATAATGTAAGGTCTGAAAAAGGACAAGGGAGCTGTGAGCTAAACAGAGACCTCAAGACCTCACCATGTTGGGCGATGTAAGATTTCCAATGATCCAGAGTGGAGAGGACACGTGGAACCACCCAAGCATTTAACTGAGTTCCCAGAATAGTTAAATGTTAGAAATAAAGCTACTGTGGTCCTAGGATGAAGTCTGCTGTAAAAAACAGCTGGCAAGCCTTGAAAATATCAAGTTTATATGCCAGTATAGTACCTCCTTCCAGAACTAAATTCTAGTTGTCTTGGAAAAAAGACAGTAATAGTCAGACTTTCAACAATGTATCCATAATACCAGCAAATGGTTTGAAATTACTAGACATGGGAAGAAATAGTAAAATGTGAATCTCTAGCAGGCAATGGCATTAAACCTTTTATTAAAATAAGTTTAAAATATAAAGAAGAAGATATACATAACAATTGAAAAGATGAGGAATCTAAGTATAGTCATGGAAACCATAAAAATGAGCCAAATGCAAATCCTAGAACTGAAAAACACAATAACTGAAATGAAAAATTCACTAGGTGTGCTTAACAGCAGATTGACACTACAGAAGAAAAGATCACAATAGTAATTATGCAGTGCAGTAGTAATTATTCAAATTGAAACTCAGTGAGAAAAAAAGGCTAAAAAAAGAAAATGAGCAGAGCCTTAATAACCTGCGGGACAATAACAAGCAGTTTAACGTATATGAAATTGAATTCACAAAAGGAAAGAAAAGAGAGATGGAGGCAGAATATATTCAAAATCTATAAGATATTCCATTTTTGGAATAGAAGTTGCAATAAAAGTCATTTACCACTTCCTTTCTTGTTCTGTCCATTTTTCTTGGACTATTGCCATCCCTTCCCTCCAATAGAAAGCCTCTCCCTCTAGTTATTGTGGATAAAGAATTGCCACACAATGTAATAGTTTTTTCCCCTCTTTCCCTTACTCTTTTGTTTCTTACCATGTAGGTCCTCTTCTCTGGCTCACTTGATAATCCTTACTGAACTCCTATTTTAATATATCTAAGGCCAACATCTGATATGGCAACAGCAATTGCAGTTGCCATCTGATTAAATTTAAAATAGTCCATAAGCCATTGCCATTTTTCAAAACTCATCTGTCTTTTGTGTTGGTTAAATTGGAGAATTCAAAGACGATGTGACAAGAATCCCCACCTGTGCATTTTGCAAGTCTCTGATAGTGTCACTAATCCCTGTGATTTCCCTAGCTACATAGAACGGCTGTTGGTTTAATAGTTTGATGAAGAGTGGGAGTTCCAGAAGCTTCCCCTTAGACTTGCATAATCAATCTATTGGTTAGAGAGCCAACATGAGGACTCTGCCAATTGCTGAAAAAATCTATTTCAAGTAAACTCTGAGGAACTGAGGAGGGGGCTATGAAATGAATTTCAGGACCCAAAGAGCTACTGTAATGTGAGCTCAAAAAAAAAGTCCATTAGTAAAGGACCTTCAGAAGCACTGACATCTGACTGAGAGTCCATGGAGGCGTTCTGGATCCTCAGAAATGAAAACTACCTCAAATTCAGGATCCAATAATATATGAAAATTTTAGTATTTTTGTTTTCCCAGTGAAAAGTTATTTGGTGACAAAAGCCAGTTTATTTGGGAGATAGTTGGTGGAAAATTTAGAATATGTACTTTGAATATTATTGCTGGGTCTTTCTTCAGGGTATTTAATTAAAGGAGCTATATTCTATGAGTTGATTTGGAAATGGTATGAGGGATCCACAATCCTCTATTTCAGTATCTGATCTCGGGCCTCTTTTACCAAATGAATTTTCCCTAATGAATAAAACAAAGAATATTTTTCTGGATTCCCTGTTTCTTTCAACTCTAGAGGCCCTCTAATCAGTTATTCAATGCCAATGACACCACTTTGGTGAGCAAGTTCATCCTGATGCCTATCTTGGTTATCAATCTCACCTGGAGTTAATGTCTCACTGTCGCTACTTGGCATGACTAACTTCTTGTCTTGTTGAAATCAACTATGGACTCTACTGTCAACATCTTTAGTATACAAAAAATCTCCACTAGATAATTTTTCAAACATGACAATGCACCACTCCCCCTTTCCCTTCCCTTCCCTTCCCTTCCCTTCTATCCTTCCTTCCTTCCTTCCTTCCTTCCTTCCTTCCTTCCTTCCTTCTTTCCTTCCTTTCTCTTTCTTTCTTCCTTCCTTCCTTCCTTCCTTCCTTCCTTCCTTCCTTCCTTCCTTCCTTTCCTTCCTTCCTTCCTTCCTTCCTTCCTTCCTTCCTTCCTTCCTTCCTTCCTTTTCCTTCCTTCCTTTTCTTTTTTCCTTTCTTTCCTTTCTTTCTTTCTTTCTTTCTTTCTTTCTTTCTTTCTTTCCTTTCTTTCTTTCTTTCCTTCCTTCCTTTCTTTCTTTCTTTCTTTCTTTCTTTCTTTCTTTCTTCTTCTTCTTCTTTCTTCTTCTTTCTTTCCTTCCTTCCTTCCTTCCTTCCTTCCTTCCTTCCTTCCTTCCTTCCTCCTTCCTTCCTTCCTTCCTTCCTTCCTTCCTTCCTTCCTTCCTTCCTTCCTTCCTTTCCTTTCTTTCTTTCTTTCTTTCTTTCTTTCTTTCTTTCTTTCTTTCTTTCTTTCTTTCTTTCTTTCTTTCTTTCTTTCTTTCTTTCTTTCTTTCTTTCTTTCTTTCTTTCTTTCTTTCTTTCTTTCTTTCTTTCTTTCTCTTTCTTTCTTTCTTTCTTTCTCTCTTTCTTTCTCTTTCTTTCTTTCTTTCTTTCTTTCTTTCTTTCTTTCTTTCTTTCTTTCTTTCCTTCTTTCCCTCCTTTCTTTCTCTCTCTCTCTCTCACTCACTCTCTTTCTTTTTAACATCTGGATAAAGGAAAGGGTATCTAGGTCTCTTAAGAAGGAATAGCCTCTAAAATCTTTGGTTTCTTTTCTACATTATTCAGTAAGTTTCTGGCACTCAACTGCATTGCTCCATTTTTTAATCAAACCAAACTAGCAAACAATTCAAACTTCTCACAACTGCTTGTGCTATTATAACTAGACTCCCTGGTAAGTATATCAAAGCTTATAAATGCAGCTTCCTTTAAAATGATTTCTCCCTTCTTACTCTGTCAACTCAGAATTCATTCTCACACGTATTCCTCTGAGATTTGCCTATATAAATCAGCAAATTCTTGCATTTTTTCCCCCCAAGAAGAGCTAGAGGTCTGGCACTGCCTATCAGCTTTAGCATCCATCCAAGTTCTCTTTTAGGTCTTTAAGTCATGGTTTATCAAAACCCCAGATTCACACAAATATGTAGCTATAGATGGCAACTATGTTTATTCACACTGTTTTATGTGCTTTGACTTGATACCAAAAGACAGATCCTATAGCCATTGCCAAATACACAGTCTGATGCAACATTTATAGTTTCCTCTTTATAGTTATCAATTAAATATTTGACCTTGTCTTTATAAAGCATTTTAGAAGACATTATTCATCACTATATAAACAATATAATCACTATTTCTAGTTTTATTCATGTTTTTATCACCCCTAGGATAAAAAGCAGTTTAATCCTGAGTTAAATTGCTGCGACATTTTCTTGCTCATAAGGCAGAATCTATCTGACCAGCAGAACAAGCTTTCAAAGTAGCTACTTCTCCCTTAGCTCTCACTCTTTTCTTCATCTTATTTGAAAATATAAAATCCAACATCGCTTTTAAGACACATAGGTTTGTATCATTTGGAGAAGGCTGTCCTTCTCCAGGTCTGTATTACATCACATTCTTACCCTGTGCTCTAGAGTACAGAACTGCCTGCTGGTTTAGGAAAGTACCATGTTGCTTCCTGCTTCCTTACCTTTGAACATGCTGTCTCAGCTCTCTCGGGATGGTGGATGCCAGTTCACCTTTAATAATCTTACATAACTTTTTAATAGGCAAGCAGCATTGAACACACCTTTTTTATGTAATGCCATGCTATATTTCAATTATTTTGTTTGTATCCTTGATCTCTCCCAGGTAAGTGCCTATAGTGCTCTCAAAATATAGGTATATAAGGAAATGGCTTTCATTGAAGTGAGTAACTAAGGGTTATGTAAAATTAAATAGGAAAATGAGGATTACACCTCTTTGAGATTTTAACATATTTACAATAAACATATTTTTAAAAATTCAAGTAGAGTTTATTTAACTTCTGCTTACTTTCAAATCCTGAGATGTGTTTTAGTCTTGCTTCTGAAACCTAATTCAATAGGACATAAGTATGTTAGTAAGGTCCTATTATGATGATGGTTACTCTGTTTGGCATAGCCCTAAGACCAGACTCCTTTTTCCATGGAGGGCTTCAGGAAGTTGTCCTGTCTGTAATGCATAGACACTGTTGTTGCTCTATGTGGGATAAAGCATATATCAATCCTATTGTGGGCTGCTCCTTGTGGGATTTAGCCCATGGGGTGCACTGGGCAGAGATTGGAAATGAGGTAAAATGAGGGTGTTTCTTGCCCTTTCTCAATCTTATCCAGGCCACATTTCCAGCAGTGCCTGGATCCTCAGAGAGACAGCTTTTGTCCAGTAGCCTTTTTCATTCCACATTAGAGTTCTCTGGGATGTTAACATAATGTCTTCTCTTTAATCCTTTAGGCCAAGGATGATGAAGTCTTCTCACTTTTGTTAATCTCTGGCTGCCTTAGCAAATATTGTTGGTTGTTTCAATTCTGCTTACATCACTTATTAGAGTCTTTTTAAACAATTTTAGTTATGTTCTGTTTCTAGAGTAGGCTCTCACTGATAGAGTTTCCAGTCTACTTACTTGTTTGTGGTTCAGCTTAGGCTAATAGAAAGGCTAATATAAGCCATTACTTGTACTTCTTTAACACTAAAGCATATTATTAATTTATCTCTTTGCTCCTAAAATGGGAGCAAATCTTAATGCAATTAATTTATTTATGACCTAGGGAGATATGAAAATAATTTATAACTCTTCTCCAAAAAATCATGACATCTTTCTCGGGATAGGCAAAAATGTAAATGAGGCTTTTTTTTCCAAATAATAAATCATAACTTTAGAATATATATTTCAAAGCTTAAATTACGCTTTTTAAATTACTTTTTTTAGTGTACAATTATGACAGATTTTCTAATTAAACATGATCAGTGAAAACTCTATATGTTCTATTATCCTTGTTGATGTTGATCAGTAGCAGGGTGAGTTAATATTCATATTTAAAAATTTATATCAGCAACTGTCTTTAATTTTAAGATATTAGTAAGTTCCAAAGCATATCAAAACTATACTTTCTTTAACTACTTTCTTTAAAATAAGTGGGATTAATGATCACTTGGAAACCGTTCAGTACCTATTACCTGATAAAATGTACTGAACTTGATTCTTGATCAGATCAGGAAAGAAATTAATACAGTCAGTACTTGTTTTTCATGATAGTGTGGGGCTGTAGATAGGACACACAAACAAATTGCACAGAATGATCTTAATGACCAATTGGAAAATTATGATTTTTCCATGATGTTTAAAGTTTCTTTTGTCTAAAACATTAAAACCTCTTGGTATCAGTGATAAATATATGGTGAAATGAAAATAGTAAACTCAATGTTTATTTAGAACACTGTAATGTAAAACATTAGAAATATTAATAAAGTGTTTTTGCTTTATTGTAACATCTTATGAATAGTAGTTTAGATAGTGCTTCCCTCTTTCTTATAACATAATGTATCATATAACATAAGACACAGAGAGCATCTCTTCCATGACTTTGTGAATTGTCCTATGCCTTCCTAAGTTTGGATCAACTTCCAGCATTTTATCTTTTGCATTTCCTTTTTTTTTTTTTTTTTTACAAATAGTTTATTGTCAAATTAGTTTCCACATAACACTCAGTGCTCATCCCCACAAGTGTCCTCCTCCATGCCCATCCCCCCCACATCCATCAGTCCTCAGTTTTTGTCAGCATTCAAGAGTCTCTCATGGTTTGCCTCTCTCCCCCCCCACCATTTTCGCCTCTTCTCCCCATCCTCTCCTAAGTCCTCCTAATCCTCCTATACGTGCACACATATGATATTGTCCTTCTCTGCCTGACTTTATTTCTCAGCAACACCCTCAAGGTCCATCCATGTTGCTACACATGGCCAGATTTCATTGTTTCTCATTGCCATGTAGTATTCCATGGTATAGATAAACCACATCATCTTGATCCATTCATCTGTTGATGGACACTTAGGCTCTTTCCATGTTTTAGCTATTGTGGAGAGTGCTGCTATGAACATTGGGGTACATGTGCTCCTACGCCTCAGCATTTCTGTGTCCCTTGGGTAAATTCCTAGCAGTGCTAGATGCTGGCGAGGATGTGGAGAAATGGGCACCCTCCTACACTGCTGGTGGGAATATCTTTTGCATTTTCAAAGTCATGAACTACCTCCGAGAATCCCTTTACTTTGCTGCTGTGACTTCCTCTTGGACATCTTTATCTTCTTTTGTCATCCTTCTCATCCTTTTCACTTATGTTGATAAATTCATTCTCAAGAAGCTCCTCTGGCTACATGTGTAGATCCTCTTCCCATAGTCAGGTATTTCTTGTATTCTTCCATCTATTCAAATTTCACTGGAAGCATAATCAGTTTTTTTTTTTTAATGAAAATCCATCTTTGTTGTCTGATTCCCCTTTTTGATTATTGTTTTGTAAAATGTCATCTAGGTTTATTACTGGGAGACAAGGAGGCAACACAACTGCACACTTTCCTGTCTGTGTGTGGACAGAATAACAAGTGCCCAGTGACCACCCTCTCACAGACTCTGGAAGAGGTAGCAGGTTTGGCCACTGGACATGATTTGCATCCATTCTTTACACAGGGGTTTGTGAACTAAAGAGCCAGCAGCAAAGAGTGTACTTTATGCAGTCATTACAGTTAATACGCCATGGTAACTGAAATTTGAACCATGTCATTTGGAGGTGGGTGTTACATAAGTAAACCATAACTGAGACCCGTGCATATTGGAACCTGGACGGAAGACTACCTCGATCAGTGTTTGAATTTTGATATGAAAAGACTCTTCATTATTTAACACTGTTGAAATCCTATTACCTATTGGATCTATCCAATGATTTGTAATTTAGGAGAAAATATGTTTCAAAATGAAAACTAATTAATGCATTTTTTTCTTCTTCAAACCAAATATTTTAGCAGGCTATATGACAGATATTCCAACAAATATTTCAACATCATAACAAAACACTGGCCTCATGTCCTCAATCCTTGTTTTGGACATTAATATAAATTTTATGTGGAAACTAGATTTAAAAATTGGAAGTAGTGTGGGATCTGCTCTCTAAGCATACTTAATTCTGTTCTTTAATAATAATAAACTCAGACTAAAGTTGGAATTCTCAAGTCACTTGCTAGAATCCGGAGAACAATTGCTTTCTAACTTCTGAATGGAGCAGAGAAGTTTAGTAAATTGTGAAATTAGAGTCACATTCAGACTGGATTAAGCCAATTAGTTATTCTTTATTGGTTGGACATAAATTGTTAAAAAATAAAAGCACATTTCTAAATCAATTAAAGTATAAATGTATTAACTATATTTCCAAACATAATTTAAAACCAAGAACAACACAATGATACCTACATCAAGTATCAAAACATCAAAGTCCAGGAACAGATGTTGTAATGACATTTTACTTATTGGAGTACGAGTGTTACATTTTGTAGTTTCACACACAGCAGAAAGAAGTGGATTGCCTGAACCCTGCTGTTGTCACTGGCAGTTCATGTTCATGCACAAAAAAGCCAGATGTTAATGAGAAAATTTCTTCCTCTGTTTATTAATTCATTCACTTGCTAATACATTGATTTATTCATGTATTTACTCATTCCTTTAGTAAATATTGCTAATGTTAACATCTCATATGCTAAATACTGGAGATACAATAATTTATTAAAAATCCACAATTCTTTCTGTTAATAGAGTTAATACCCTAAAGGATAGGCAGACATCTAGCAAGCAAATATATAGTAGTAAACATGTTATTTCTAACTCAATGTGGGGGATAAAAGGAACAAAATGAGCTGTGAGAATAAAAGAGGGGAACAATTTAAATAGGATGGTCAATAATACCCCTCTGAGAAAGAAACATTTACATTTATGCTGAAACCTGAGGAAAGGATAGCACCTGCCTTAACAGTAGGGTAAAGTGCATTCTGTGCACTTCAGAACTAAGTACAATTACTGAGATTTGACTTTAGTGCATCTATGAGTATGAAAGACCAGTTGGCCAGAGGGCAATAAGTAAGAGGTAGAAGGGAATGTGGGAATTCAGTCAAAAAACTGAATATTAAGAAACCTTGAAGTCATGGATTTTATTATATGTTCAAAAGGAAGCCCTTGGAGGGGTTTCATAAGGAGTATGATATGAACTGATTTACCTTTAAGTTATTAACTGGAGTGCTTTGTAGGGGTGATCAAGAAGTATAACAAGCATGTCCATAGTGAGGAAAGAGGGGACCATGAGGTATAGGGACATGTGATGTTCACTTTGGCAAATGTGTAGTTCCAAATGCCAGTATGATTTTAGTAGGCGCAGCAGTGGTATAAAATTATTGAGATCAAAACTAGTGACAGTGATCCTGTGCTGAGTTCCTGGGTACCACTTGCCTCTTAGCAAGAAGGGAGGATCACTCAAGGTTTGGTTCCTCCTGTTCATCTCCAGCTGTATGTGGACCTTCAAATGTAATATTCTCTTACTGTGTTTAGCAATTACAATCTATTACTGACTTCTGTTGGTGACATCCTTGACTCTGATTTGTTGGCCTATTCTTGTTTGTGTGAGTGGATATTTGTGCCTCCTTGACTACAGTTCTTGCTTCCTATAGCTGAGGCACATCTCCCACATCCAAGAGCATTTTATGGACTATACTGCATTGCAGCCTAGTCTTCTTAACTCTTCAGTCTGTCAGTCTTGCTAAACTCAGTCCCAAATATTAGAATTCAGATGTTTTCTTGGATCCATTCAGAAGTCTCTGGGTAAGAAGTCCAGCTCTTGCCATTGAATGCTTGGACACATTTGTGTTCCTTTCTCTGATTAAACCCCTTTAGGAGAAAATGTAAATTAACCTTGTCTATCTACCTTTATATAGGTCAGTCTCCATTTCTCTCATTTTCTCTCTAAACTCTCCTTGATGATCTTATACTTCTCTGTAGCTTTAAATAACACACAAATATAGATTTTTCAATTTGTTATCTCCAGCAAAGATAATTCTAAGTGCCAGACTCATGCATCTCACTTGACATATCCTAATAAATGCCTCATAAGCATCTAAAAATTCACATGTTTATATTTGATCTTTCTCTCCCTCCAGTCTCCCACTAAAAAGCACCCACTTGTTGCCTCCTGAGTTTTCTGTTTCAGAAATGACATCAACACAAGCCTGTTCAGAAGTCAGCTCTGACTCTTCTTCACTTTCTGATTCATCAAAGAAAAATCAGAAAAATCTTTTGATAGTATTTCAGAAATGATCTAGAATTTCTCCATTTTTCTCCTTCTTACACTACTGTCCTCATAATCTTCCATGGAATCTTACTATCCCTACAGTAACTTACTAATTGATTTACCTGATTACACATTTGCTTCCTTCCACTATAAACCAAAGAAGAGACTATACCTATGGTGCCTGATCTCCAGAGGCGGAAGCAATCAAACACAGCAGGATTTCTATTTACATGTAATGCTTTCCTTTAGTTGATTCAACAGTATAATTAATTCAGAAAGGAAGGAGCCACAAGGAGCCAAACTTGAAATTTCAACCATGTGGCCAGACATCCTGTGAGTTTATGAACATATAAACATTTTTACTTTTATTTTTTCTTTGAGTCTATCCAAAACTGGCTGAAAGAGTTTCAAACCGGAGCATAAAAATATCCTTATAATTATTGCATTCCAGTTCTCACATTTGTTACATTTTTGTGTTTCCAGAGCAGGAAGTGATAAAATTGAGTATTTTCGTTTCCTGTGTTCATAGTTTGAGTGGAGCAATGTGAATCTCTACATAAATAGCCAACCACAACAAAAAAAGATATCTTTTGGGGCACCTGGGTGGCTCAGTTGGTTAAGCATTCAACTTCGGTTCAAGTCTTGATCTCACAGTTCATAAGTTCAAGTCCCGTATTGGGTTCACTGCTGACAGCTCAGAGCCTGGAGCCTGCTTCAGATTCTGTGTCTCCCTCTCTCTCTGCCCCTCCCCTGCTCATTCTCTCTCTTTCTCTCTCTCTCCTTCAAAAATAATTAAAAGATTTTTAAAAATTAAAAAAAAACAATATCTTTTAGCTGAAGGCATTATTTGTGGAGATCCAGAAATCCTATTATTTATCCTTTACCTATTAAGTCATAATTTAATTTTTTTTAATGTTTTATTTATTTCTAGGAGAGAGAGAGAGAGACAGCGTGAGCAGGGGAGGGTCAGAGAGAGAGGGAGTCACAGACTGAAACAGGCTCCAGGCTCTGAGCTGGCAGTCAGCACAGAGCCCGACGCCGGGCTCGAACCCACGAACCGCGAGATCATGACCTGAGCGAAAGTCGGACGCTTAACCGACTAAGCCACCCGGGCGCCCCTATTAAGTCATAATTTAAACTTAATAAACTTAAAACCTTGCCATCAAAGCTACACTACTAAAAATAAGACCTAAAGTAACAAATTATATTTGATTAAAAAATGAGATAACAGGAGTATTTTATGGAGACAGAAGAAATGGACATGAGTTCAAATAAGAATAACTTTAGAAGTCATCTCCCTCATCTGATACAATACAGGAAGTTGTTTTTTTTTTCCTGTGGGTGGGGGTTGTTTTATTATTATTTTAAAACATAAGCAGTAGTTTTCCAACTTCTGCTTAAACTCCAAGTGACTGGATAATAATTACTTTTATAGCCCATTACACTTACAAATCACTCAAATTACTGGAAAATCTATCACTCCTCCTCCCCCGTGTGCACCCCCCCACACTCCCCGCCCCAAGGGTTTGGTCAGTAACCTGCCCTTTCGAAGCATGTTGCAGTCTGATCCTCTCTCACATGATCTCTTTTGAGGAAAGCTCTTATTTATACAGCTCTTTCTTATACTGAGAAAATTTTCTACTTCAACATAAGGTTTTGAGCTTCATTCTTTGTATCACTCTGTTCAGCTTTTTCTAGATATTTATTCTTGACTACTATCAGAAATTGATATCAAATTTGCAAGTCTACAGTTTCCAGAATCTTTTCATGATTTACCCTTCAACAAATTGTACAGGGGAGTTTGGGTGGCTCAGTTGGTTAAGCATCCAACTCTTGATTTCAGCTCAGGTCATGATTTCATGGTTTGTGGGTTTGAGCCCTGCATAGGGCTTTGTGCTGACAATGCAAAACTTGTTTGGGATTCTCTCTCTCTCTCTTTCTCTATCTCTCTCTCCCTCCCTCTTTCTATCTCCACCCTCTCTCTTACCCTTTCCTGCCCATGCTCTTTCTCAAAATAAATACATAAACTTAATAAATGTTTTTAAAAATCTATTCAATTGCATTTCTTCACTTGTATAGAAACATTTCCACCTTCTCTAATTTTTTTTCCAAAGTTTATGGAATCATAACGTTTGAATGTGATTTCAATGCCTTTGTGTATAATTCTTTTGATCATAAAAATTTGAGCTCATTTCAAGCAAAAAGAAATTTCCTTAATGATATTCATCAGTCTTCTCCAGATTAAAGATTAAGCTTAGATGGGTGAAAATCTGAAAGCACACTGAAACAAAACACACACACACACATACACATACCCCAAACCTTTTGACAGGATCTCTGTCAACATGCCTTTTGCTCAGCTGAATGATATTTAAAATATCCAGACAATCATTTTTTCTATTATTTTATAAGTTGTTTCACTAATTTGTTCTGCCTGAATATTACACAAAAAAGCTGGCATATTCCAGGTAAAGCTGATCTCATCATTATACATTGTTTTCTCTCCAGAAACAAGTGTATGATTTCATAAAATGCATAATCAGATTTTCAAGTAGTTTAAATTAATCCATATTTGCATGGCCTCAACTGTATACCATTAACAGAGGAAAAGGGGAAAGGCTATGAAATACATATTAATCTGTAATTTATGACCCTTTCCCATCCTCCACATAATGAAAACCTGAGATTTATTTTCTTCCATAGTTGCAAGAGGTAAGGGAAGCGGCACCCACAAGTGCAAGCTCATAGTGAATGTTTCACATCACCGGTTAGTAATGCTACATATTAAATTTAACCACCTCATCTTCTTGGTACAGTTACTATGTGATAGTTTCAACAGTTTCTTTTTTCTTCCCTGTGCTCATTATGGAACAGATATTACAAGGGCTAAAAGGGGTCATACATTAACTGGATGAGATCCAATTATGGGAAAAACCAGAGCAGTACTCTTGGGCAAACTGAAAGCTGTACTAAAGTGATCACATGACTACACATTAAAAAGCATGAAAATGTTCACTTTTTTTTCAAGATAATTTAATATATGTATGCCAGTAAAATTATGATTAAAGAATCCACTCAGTCAGCTATAGATACAAGGTGACTGAATTCCTAGAAAAAAGAATTCTTGCAATTAAAAAAAAACCTTTTCATTTTCTATATTTGCCATAGAAATGTACATTTGGGAAATATATAATTATTTGAAAATAATTGAAGGATGGTTTTTGACTTTCCTCCTATATTTAAAATATTTTAAAATTGAAATTACTATTGCTAACTTCAGGAAGACTGTTTTCACACTAACTGTTAGACAGGCTGAATTCATAGAATTTGAATTTAAAAATTATATATTGTTCTGGATAATTATCAATAGCGGAGAAGCAAATGATATGCCCAAAAATATATTGATATAAAACTGTGTCCAGTTTCGGTAGCAGAAACCAAACATTATATTTTAGCTTGGAAGGTAACATATATACACTATATTATCTCAAGTATAACCTTTCTAAAGGAAATTATTATTTGAAAAAAATCTGAGCAAGAGGTAAGTTGTGCTTTACAATCACAATCGAAATCCTTTTGTTATCTTTGACGTTTCAGATTTTTTTTCCAGAGTTTTATATTCAACTAAACAAAATAAGTAGATATTTTCTGGCAGTTAAAAAATGGCACCTTATTTTCAGTACTAATTTTGTTATATATCAGAGTACTATAAATTATACCAAAAAAAGTATCATAAAATTTACCTCTAGATTATTTCGTTATAAACATTTTTTTATAAGGAAATCGGAAAGTATTAGGCTACAACTCCAAGACTGTTGGAAATACTACCTGGTGTGATAAGTGAGTACCCATAGCCAGGTGCATCAAAGCACTTGAATAAAACATCTTCTTAGAATCATACGTCTGGAAAATAGCCAAGTGACGAGTGGAATTCTCAAGAAACACTAGGGAAATAGGAACATAAACATGGGTCTGGTAGACTTGGTAACCACAGATTCAGCCAATAGTAGTCCGAGAAGATACAGACATTTGATTACAAATGAAAATTTGGTTGGATCAATCAGTATTATCAGCTAGGCACTTGAAGACAGATCCACAGAACCCAGATGGGAGAGTCTCTGTTCTTGAAGAATGCAAAACCCGGTTCAGATTCTGCTAGTTAACCTGAACACCTATGTGTGAAGAAGGGCTCCTCTGGGTATGAAAAGTTTGTCACAACCCTCCATGGCACTTGTACTGTGTGGGTGAGGACACCTGCTCAACCATTCAGTTTTAGTTGAAATCACCTGTGACAATGTACAGGTGCATTGCCCCCACGTCTGTCATTTTGGCTAAAATTAAACACGCATAACTGGAGAACATTACAATATGCTTCTAATTTGAGTGATATTGTGATTTCTAAACAAAAGTAGTCCCAGGGGGGCAGTATCCTAACCTGGGTCATTGGCCTCCTCCTGAGGGACAGTTATGCCGTCACCTTTTAAAGTTTAGTTTTAAGACCTAGGGATGGGGTGATGAGGGCAATAGTTCTTGATTTTTTTGGTCCCTTTATATTCTCTTCATATTTCCTAACTGTTATGTCCATGGGGGGTAAGGTCAGTATTAAGTTTTTGAACTCGTATTTTAAACACAGGATAATTCTGAACTTTTTCTCTTTTGCTTTGTTCTATTTTTTTTTTTTTTTTTTGGTTATGAATGAGTTTGAATTCCTGGGGTCTCCCCCATGTTCCTTCTTTAGATATCCCCTTTTCTAGATGGTACTCAGGGTTTTCAAGAACAGCCTTAATTTGGGCTGCTGTAATAGAGGAACCCCGACAGTGTCTCAATTATACTAGTGCCTGTCACAACAAAGTAGAGCAAAGAGGAAGTGTATCAGGCCATCATACTTACCCTCTTTATAAGTTCTGTGTCACTGTGCTCCTCACCACTGCTGTGTGTGGACTTTTCTGGTTCTCGTTCTTCATATGAGGAGCTTAGGGGTCACCACTCTACCCAAGCAAAAAATAAAAGAAGTTGAACAGACTGAAAAGTCAGCAACTCTTCTTGGACCCATAAGGCCAGGGAGGATCCAGGGTGAACCATGGCCTCAAAGTCTGGGAAGCTAGGTGAACATAGGGAGACGCAGCTTCTAGAAGTGGCTGCTCACCACCACAAACCACCTGGGAACTAGAGCTAGGGTAGGAAGCCCTGAACTGTAATTGACGAATCACTGGAGACACAGTGCAGACAACTTTGAGAATCAAAAACCCCATATGGACCTACTCGTGCGGAGGACCCTCAAAATATTGTGTGATTTACAGACTCCTGCGTAGACAGTCAGTTAAGCGTCTGACTTTGGCTCAGGTCATGATCTTACAGTTTGTGGGTTCAAACCCCATGTTGGACTCTGTGCTGACACACACAGCTCAGACCCTGGAGCCTCCTTTGGATTCTGTGATTCCCCCTCTCTCTGTCCTTCCTCCATTCATGTTCTTTCTTTATCTCTCAAAAATAAATAAAACATTAAAAATTTAAAATATATATATTGTGCTATTTAATTCCTGAAGTTTCCCCAGGTTCCTACAGTGAATATGGAACAGAACTCCCCTTGGACTTCTGGTGGAAGGAAGGGGAAAGGAGAACATTTAAATTACATCAGTGTACCCTATTCTTTTTTTTTTTTTTTTTTTACAAATAGTTTATTGTCAAATTAGTTTCCACATGACACTCAGTGCTCATCCCTACAAGTGTCCTCCTCCATGCCCAACCCCCCTCCCCCCCACATCCATTAGTCCTCAGTTTTTGTCAGCATTCAAGAGTCTCTCATGGTTTGCCCTTCTCCCTTTCCCCCACCATTTCCCCTCTTCTTCACCCCCATGGTCCTTAGTTAAGTTCCTCCTAATCCTCCTATATGTGCAAACATATGATATTTGTCCTTCTCTGCCTGACTTATTTCGCTCAGCATAACCCCCTCAAGGTCCATCCATGTTGCTACACATGGCCAGATTTCATTGTTTCTCATTGCCATGTAGTATTCCATGGTATAGATAAACCACATCTTCTTGATCCATTCATCTGTTGATGGACACTTAGGCTCTTTCCATGTTTTAGCTATTGTGGAGAGTGCTGCTATGAACATTGGGGTACATGCGCTCCTATGCCTCAGCATTTCTGTACCCCTTGGGTAAATTCCTAGCAGTGCTATTGCTGGGTCATAGGGGAGTTCTATTGTTAGTTTCCTGAGGAACCTCCACACTGTTTTCCAGAGGGGCTGTACCAGTTTACATTCCCACCAACAGTGTGGGAGGGTGCCCATTTCTCCACATCCTCGCCAGCATCTAGAGTTCTCTGATTTGCTTATTTTAGCCACTCTGACTGGTGTGAGGTGGTATCTCAGTGTGGTTTTGATTTGTATTTCCCTGATGAGGAGGGATGCTGAGCATCGTTTCATGTGTCTATTGGCCATCTGGATGTCCTCTTTGGAGAAGTGTCTGTTCATATCTTCTGCCCATTTCTTCACTGGGTTGTTTGTTTTTCGGGTGTGTAGTTTGGTGAGTTCCTTATAGATTCTGGATATTAACCCTTTATCTGATATGTCATTTGCAGCTATCTTTTCCCATTCTGTTGGTTGCCTATTAATTTTCTGGGTTGTTTCCTTGGCTGTGCAGATTTTAATCTTGATGAGGTCCCAATCATTTATTTTTGCTCTTGATTCCCTTGCTTTTGGGGATGTGTCAAGTAAGAAGTTGCTGCAGTGGAGGTCAAGGAGGTTGTTTCCTGCTTTCTCCTCTAGGGTGTTGATAGTTTCCTGTATTCTTAACAAGGACTGCCCTCAGGGAAATCAACTTAACCAGAGCTTAACCTGCTGGGGGTTAACTGACCTGGGAAGTGAAATGAACAACTCTAGCTTATTCTAGCCATCCTGTTTCACCTAAGTGCTGGGGAGGAAGAGGAGAAAAAACAAACAAACAAACAAGCAAACAAAGAAAACTCTTGTGAAGTTCACAGCCCAGAAAGTGCAGTTTCACTAAAAGGCTGAGACCTATTCAGAGGACCATAGAAAGCTTTCTATCCTCTCATACCTCACTACCACATTACTAAGGACCTATTCACAGACACAATTTATGTCCATTATCTCTGGATGTCAAGAACAAAAAAATTACAAGGCATACCAAAGGCACACAACACAATTTGAAGAGACAGAGCAAGCATTAGAAACAGGCATGGCAAGGATGTTAAAATCAGACCCGGAATTTAAAACAACTATGGTTAACATGCCAAGAGTTCTAGTGGATAACGTAGACAGCATGCAAGAATAGACAATAGAAGCAGAGAGCTGATATCCTAAGAACAAAAAAATAGCTAGAAACAAAAACATTGTACCAGAAACTAAGGAGGCTTCTGATGGGCTTATTAGTACACAGGACACAGGCAAGGGAAGAATCTCTGTGCTTAAAGACACACCAGTACCAAACCTCCAGGAATAAAAAGCAAAAAGAAAGAGTGAGAAAAACAGAAGCCCCAAGGACTGTGGGACAGCTACAAAAGGTATAACATATGCCTAATGGGGACACAGGAAAGAAGAGGAAGAAAAGACCAGGAGAAATATTTGAAACAATAATACCAGAATTTCCCCCAAATTAATGTCAGGCACCAAACCAGAGATCTGCGAAGCTCATAGAGCATGAAGCAGGGTAAATGCAAACAAAACAAAAGAAAAACAAACTACACCTGAGCATATAATTTTCAAGTTAGAGAACGTCAAGATACAGGGAAAAAATCCTGAAGGAAGGTAGAGGGGAAAACACCCACCTTACTTAGGAGGAAGAAAAATAAGCGTTACATCTGCCTTCTCCTTGGAAATCATGCTCAAGAAAATAGTGTTGAGATATTTAAAGCTTTGGGAGAATGAGCCCATCAACCTAGAATTCTGTATACTACAAAATTATCTTTCAAAAGTAAAAACTTTAACTCAAAAGTGAAAATAAAAACTCAAACAAAAATTGAGGGGATTTGTTGTCAGTAGATCTGCTTTAATAAGAAATCTTATAAATTTGTTTTACAAGATCTGATTTTTAAGAAATTCTAGAACTTTCTAAACAAAGTTCTTTAGACAGAAGGAAAATGAGACAAGTCAGAAACATAGAACTACAAAAGAAAGGAAGCACATAGAAAACAGAAAAAGTAAAGGTAAAATAAACCTTCAGTAATCTAACACAGAACAGTTCAGAATAATTGCAACAAGTGTTCAATATATATGCTTCTGTATATATCTTATAATATATTTATAATATATATATATCTATGTTTATGTTTACTTATATATAAGTGAAATGAATGAGAGCGATGGTACAAGGGGAAAGGAAGAAGGAAGTAAGATTATTCTGTTGTTACAAGGTACTCACACTCTCCATGAAGTAACACTGTGTTACTTGAAAGTGGACTTAGATTAGTTGTAAATGCATATTGAAAGCTCTAGGGTAACCACTAAAAAAAAGAAAAAAAAGTATTAATGATATGCTAAGAAAGGAGAAAAATAGAATCATATAAAATGCCCAATTAAAGCCACAAAAGTCAGAAAAAGAGTGAGAGAAGCAATGTTATTGGGAGTGAGTGTTCGGTTCTTCCTCAGCTATCAGAAATGCATGGATTTTGTTGGCTCAAGTGACTCTATCAAATATATCTGGAAGTTAATGAATTTAAGGAGGAACCCAACTTATGAAACTCTGATGAGTGTACCTCTTCTGTCTTTAACTGTCCATATCCTCAATAGCCCAGTGGTAAGGGGTACTTCTGCTTGTTGAAAGTACTGTTCCTAAAACTGGCCCAACTCATTCCTATAGTGAATCTGTGACTTCTGTCTCTACTGAAAGCTGACCAGAATGTCTGTGTGGGTGAACTTCTGCAAAACTGCAGGATGGACCTAACAGTCCCTTACATGAGAGCACGCTACATGGATGGAAGAGGGACATGTGACTCCTTCCTCTTTAGATTCATGTGACTAGGACTTTACCTTAGAAAGAGGGAGAAGCGTCACAAGTGGCCTCATCCCTCTTCTTGTTAGCATAGTTTTCTTTCCTCATTTTGTCTGGAATGGCTCACACACTCTGCTCACAGACTGGGTGTTCCTCTTGTCATCTTTAGGACACTTGAGAACTTCTCCAGTGCCTTTTCCACTCGGGTTATATACCATCACCCCCTTCCTCAAGCAAATTATTTCCTCTGCTACCTTCTCCACTGAAGTAAATGAAAGCCAGATGTCCACTATCCCCTCTAGTTATATCCCTTTCTAATCTACCTTTGGTTTAATTGATGAACTTGCTTTATCTCACGTAGTCCCACATCTCCTACACCACTGTATACTCCAGGGAAGATCATAGCTTTTCCTATCATTGTTGTTTTCCCTACCCAGCCACTTAAACCTATACTTTTTGACGTACCAATTCAAAGTATAGGCTGTAATGCCACACACTCCCATGGTTATATTGACTTATCACAGAGAAAAAAAAGATGAATTCAACCAGTTGAGGCACTGTATTCATCACACAAAAACAAACATTCATGTGGGCTTATGCAGGCAGTGGGGGGTGTCTAGCCAGCTCAGAAGACCTCCCAGTTTCCTTGATTTAAAATTTTTATTTTAAACCAGGTCCAGGGGCCATGTAGTCAACATTTAATGTATGAAATATCCACCATGTCACAATACTTAGGAACTATTTAACCTAAGGCTTCTAATCAGAAGTAGAATTTTCCAAGTAGAGACTACAATTTTTCATAGTAGGCCTGACAATGTCTGTAATGCCCTCCCAACATTCATCCTAATCCAAAACTTCTCCATACATCAGATTAATCCCCACATTGCCACCAGAGCTATTTCCCTAAAAATAAATCAGTAAATTTGTTTTGAATGTCTCATTTTCACTCAAGGCTCCATGCCCTACATGTTCTTCATAAACTGTTTTAACCTTTTCTCACTTCTTCTCTTTGAATTTTTAGTCTACAGATCTAACTCAGACATGCCACTTACATGAAGCCTTCTGCTAACCTTCCTGGAAACTACTCATTCCTTCCTCTGTGGTATCTTTTTAGAAAAAAAAAAATTAAAATAAGAATATGAAGTTTAGTTATTGAGTTGTTTTGACATTTAACTCTCTCTGCAAAGTTATATTTGGCCATGTGCATTGCTGGAAATTTTTATAGCATATAGATAATTTCTCATAAAAACATAATTTGTAGAAAAATAAACCCTGACTGTAAGCAACCACAGTAAGCACATTTGCAGAAGTCTGTTTTGAAAGTCTAGTGCAAATGTGAAAACTATCTAGTGGTTGGAATTGAAACTCAGCTGGATAGGCTTGTAGCAGCCAGTTGTACACATCTTCTCCTCATGTGTTGAGTGATGTCCCATCAGCCACATTAGGTGCATTTGCATCATGGAAATCAGCAAATGCTACAAATCAAGACTCTTTCCTACCTCCTCTGTAACCCCTCCTCAAATCAAACATTTTTCAGCACTTCACCGAGAAATGTTCCTTTTTACAAAACCATACTACATCTGGGGTTTGTAATCAAACCTCCTTTGTTATCCTGGCTTAAAAATTCTTAGTCTTATCATCAGATTTTATTGTAAAAAGTATGCTTTTGCTTAGAAATACATTTCATTGCGGTATGAATTTATCTTACGAGGTCATTTCCATAAACACTTGACTAGTTAGGCTCTATAGTTGATTCAATCAGATCGATAAAATAATGCCAAATTTTAAAATCAATATTTTATATCATTATTATGGGAGAATATTATGTAAAAAATACAGTTGATATTGTCACCAAAGTTAAAAATTATTTATAAGAATGACTGACTTAAACTGTGAAATATAATGTGATTCTCCTATTATCTTTAGCTTGTTTTCATTTTTCCTTAATACTTACATTCTGTTCCTTGCTGCTTCTAGCTTCTGGTGCCTGCTGGCATTCCTTTGTTTCTGGCCACATCACTCCCATTCCTGCCTCCATCATCATCTTACTTTCTTCTTAGTGTGTGTGTGTGTGTGTGTGTGTGTGTGTGCGCGCGCGCGCACGTGTGTGTGTATGTCTTCTCTTCTGCTTGTGTCAAATCACCCTGCATCTCTCTCTTATAAGGTGACTTATAAATGTGGTTACATTATACCCATCTGGATATTCTCAAGATATTCTCCATTTCCAAATATTTAATTACATCTTTTACCATTTAAGGTAATATTTACAGATTCCAGAGATGAGATTAGAACTCAATATCAACCCATTACATTATCGATAATATTTGTAAAAGACCACTAAGTATTTGTAAAATCTATCCAAGGGAGCCTAAGTGTTTCAACCATTTTTTTCAGAGGCTTGAATAAAGTTGTCTAGTACTGCTAAGCATTCACTGAAAACTCAAGAGTGACAAAAATGATGATGCAAACTGTCTTATTAATATTTATGGGTTGTTTTGATTATTTTAACTTCATTCTATGCATCTGTCATTTTAAATTTTATTATATATGAGATACCTCAGGGTTTTTTCCTTTCATGTTCAATCCCATATTAATTTTAAAGTTGGGTTGCTTATTCATGAACAAATATTTTTCAATACTCACCTTGTGTTAAGTACTTTTTTAATTTCTTACCCGAAAAGTTTATGACAGGTGTTACCAATTATGTATTTTTTCATAAGCTCCAACAGACATAAATCAAATTGATTTGCCAAAATTACTTATAATCATGATTTGAATTGTAACATTCTCATTGAAAATGTTTGTACTGAATGCCAAGCCTGACTTTGTGTTTTATCATCTTAGAAAAATAAAGAACCACAAACTCCTGTTAAGGAATTACAGAGTTTTAAAAGAAACAGCGAAGTGATCTAGTTCAGAAAGATTCAGACCCTCCGCCAGTACAGCGGGTTGAAAACAGGGTATGAACTTATTGATCTCATTCATGTGATCTTACTCCTCCAGAGTTTCATGTTTACTACTTTCTTTAATACATGTAATTTAACAATGGAGAAATTATTCATGAGTTACAGATAGCTTAAAAAGGTGATGGAAAGTCTTTTTGGATTCAGACATAAATTGGTTTCTTGATTCTGGCTCTTATGTGGACAAATCATAAGACTAGACAAATCATCACCTTGCTATATTCATTTATATTAAATGACTGGACATAGTAAACTTCCTAGTATACAATATTGCCTATTCAAATAAATAAATAAGCACACATAAATGTGCCTATGTGGAATTTTTTTTAATGACAATTACTTTCTGAGAGAATAAGAGAAGGCTTTAGGAAGGAAGGTCTTCGGGGCACCTGGGTGGCTTAGCCGGTTAAGCGTCCGACTTTCGCTTGGGTCATGATCTCGCGGTTCGTGGGTTCGAGCCCCGCATCGGGCTCTGTGCTGACTGCCAGCTCGGAGCCTGGAGCCTGTTTCAGTCTGTGATTCCCTCTCTCTCTGACCCTCCCCTGTTCACGCTATCTTCCTCTCTCCTAGAAATAAATAAAACATTAAAAAAAAAAAAAAGGAAGGAAGGTCTTCAACCTTTAAAGATTGAAAATAAGGATGAGGAGAAAAGACATTACACACACACACACACACACACACACACACCCACCCACGAAGGAGGAAGAAGAGGATCAGAAGGCAAAGGATAAGTTGTGGCAGATGAAACTAACATGGTATGTTTATATGACAGTGGGAAGGAGCCCTGACTGCATTAGAGAGAATGTTAGGTGATACTAGGAAATCACATTCCATTGTTAGAAGGCACAGATACTATAGATATTGAAAATCAGGGGAAAAATTGATTACATGTGATGAGACAAGAGATAGAGAACCATTGAAGGTTTTGAGCAGAAGAGTGACATAATGGAAATAGTTGATAATTTGCATATATAGTGAAAGAGTTTAAAGAATACTAATCAAATGAAATTGGGAACTGAGAAAAATATTTCTCCTGAAATAGACAATTTAATGGAAAATAGTGACAGTATCCAAGTAAATAACATAACAAGAAAAAGACTTTGCAGAATATTGATTTAATGCATCACTTAAGCAAGAGAATATCTCAAACCCGCATTATCTATGCTCTATTTCCTTGTACCTTGGACAGCTTATCTATTTACCTCCCTCCAAAGAACAGGCACATTTTTCTACATGAATTGTTTGCTTATGATATATAGTATTTAACAGTATGATAAACTGCATCTCAAAGAGTATTCAGCACTTTTAGAAGTTATGTATTTGTTAATATGCCATGGGTTAGAATATCGTAATAAAAATGACTAAAATTAAGTTCAGACCAGCAGAGGAAAACTGCCATCATCATCATCTGTTGAAAACATATCACTGCCAAAGAAATCACTTTCAATATGCACAAAAGTTTGTAAATTGCAATTTGACCCCATTGTATAAATTTCAATAGTCATCTGAAACATCAAAAGAACCCATTTAAAATAATTATGTTGATTCTAAATTGTACATTCAAATGATATGTTCAGTTCACAGATAGATGAAATGACAAGAACATATGCCATAAAACCAAGATGAAAAGTTGAAGTTAGTTATCAAGCCTGTTGTTAATTTTTAGATGCAGGTATGGAAAACCTAACTCTTTAAATTAAGAGGTCTAATCTGCAATAAATAAATAAATAAATAAATAAATAAATAAATAAATAAATAAAAAACAAAAACACAACAAACAGAAATTGTATGGTTATATCTACATAGTTACCATATCAGAGATAAAATTAGCCTTTATTACAGGGAAAGCTCTGTGGAATTCTTTTAGGATAGGAAAATAAATGTCATTCCCTATTAAAATGAAGCAAATGCCTTATTTGGTCAAGGCAGCATGCATAATTTAACTAAATGCCTTAATATTCTGGAAAATGGCATGAAAGGGCAGCTCCAATATATTTAGCAGTTCTGAATTTTAGAGACACTGTAGCTAAAAGATGTGTATCCTTACAGAACACTTTATGATGGCATCACTTCTGCTCATGGGTAAAAGGAGTCTTAGCAAATTTCTATATCCCTGAAACAGCAGGGCACAATGGGAACAGGAATGAATGGATGTGAAAGCTGAGAACCAGAGAGCTTCATGAATTTCATAACAAGGATCTGAAGAGATCAAGGTTTGCAGCAATCTGGAACTAGTAAGAGCTACAAAGGATGTGGCTTTAGGGAGCAGAGGGTATAGAGAAGAAAGTCCTTGTAACTGAAATTCTTTGGAGGGATGAGAAGTTTGATCTCACTTTTGTTTTCCTGAATATAAGCAAATAAGAAAAGTGATATCTTATTATTTATAAAACCCTGAATATTTTGACAAACCCATAATTTAGGGTTGGAAATCAGAATCAAATGAAATACATTAGTGTCATTTGAGTTTCCCTCCCCTGGGAGTTGATTTGAGTCTAGTTCAAGGAGAGAATCAGTAAATGTGAAATGATAGAGATGAGCTCAAAACATTGATAAAAAGCTCTCCCCAAGAACTTAATGAAAATCCACCATTTACGGGCACTGCTGAACATCAAAAATCACAAGGAAACAGTTGTAAGAGATATTTGCAGAGCAATGTTCTTAACAGCTCAAGAACATTGTGTTAGTGTTGACTGGACTTTTACTTCCCTAATGTCAGATTGTTTTTTTCTTTTTTTGGGTTACAGCTAATACATTACATGTAATTCAGTACATCAAAAGAAGCCTAGAAGTCAATGCCACATTTATTGTTTTAGGTGAATTTCAATGTTTCTGTAACCTATCTCTTTCTGTGAAGTAAGGAAAGTCATTATCCTCATTTTCATTTTCTCAACTGATGATAGTGCTGGATAATAGTACATTCTCAATAAATATTTATTCACTGACTAGTTTAATCTTACTATGCATATTATAAATGAAGAAAATGTTTAGGCCTCATAGGCGCTTGAGGCAAACTCAGGGACAACTTTGCAGTTGCTTCATGGGGCTCGAAGTGACTTTGATAAAAAGGATATGTCTTTTTTTTATTAAAGTGTGATTTATTACACAAGTTAGAAGAAAAGTAAGGATAATTTACATAGCATATGATGGTTGCGTTCAGAAATTGCACCACACCTATGTGGAATGAATGTCTGTTTCTGTAACTAACCTGTGTCTTATCTGAATCAAAGAAACATAGGCCTTTGGGGATTGATGGAAAGATGGCAGGAAATCTGAGGGTCAGAGCATAACCAACTCTTAAGACTGAAACCAGACTATTGCATTGTAGAAAAATCAAGAACTGTACCATCCACCTCTGTAGGTTCCTCTGCATCACTCCTAACTCTTGCTGATGCCTTGTTTTACTTCTTAGTCTATAGTCTTGCTGAAAATGGACTGTCAGTCCTGAGTAGCCTATCAACTAAAGCTAAAATCTTTTAGGCACAAGGTCAAATTCCTAGTTAACTGGGCTTAGATGAAGTCCCATCCCTGGACCAACACATTGTGGACTAGGGAATAGCACACAACTGCTCCAGTTACAGTGTGTGGATGAAAACGCTGTGATGAGACTTTCTAGAATTCTGGGGAAACTATTCAAGAGGTATCCAGTCTGTTCCTGTCTACCTGTAGCTGCTGGCAGGAATTTTATTCTCAACAAGAAATACCTGCCAGTGGGACTTCAATGCCTTTTCTCCCTGCCATGCTTCCATATCCTCCCAGGTTCCCTTGGCTAGATATTGGCTAGTGCATTTTTATTTGATCTAGTAGCTATCAACCTAAGGACCAGTCTATAGTCATATTAGTATGCGCCATCCACTCCTGCTTTCTTTTACTCCTACCCAGATCTGTAGCTCATATTCTAGCATCTTTCACAACTGATAGTGCCCATTACAGAGTTCTTCCTGTCCTCACCAAGAAGCATATTTTCATCATTTGATTTTCATTCCCTGAGACCATTTCTAGTGCTAAAGCTCAACCCAGAAATTTCCAACATAACTGTTGGAAGCAGCCTACTGATGTTATTATCCCCCTCACCTCCCAAACCCATACGAGTGGAAAAAATAATCCATTTGGGGAAGGGGCAGACAGATTTCATTTTCTTTTTAACCTTTCTTTCAATAATTTTATTGCTCCAATTATAGACAACTCCCTAGAAAGGATTCTTTTCCTGTTTTCAAGGTATTTTAAAATAATATTTAAAAGAGTACATCCTGGGGCGCCTGGGTGGCTTAGTCGGTTAAGCATCCGACTTTCGCTTAGGTCATGATCTCGTGGTTCGTGGGTTCGAGCCCCGCGTCGGGCTCTGTGCTGACTGCCAGCTCAGAGCCTGGAGCCTGTTTCAGTCTGTGACTCCCTCTCTCTCTGACCCTCCCCTGCTCACGCTGTCTCTCTCTCTCTCTCTCTCTCCTATAAATAAATAAAACATTAAGAAAAAAATAAAATAAAATAAAAGAGTACATCCAACAATCCATTTTTCTAACTGATAATTTAATTGCTTATTTTGAAACTTTAAAGTTTTAAGCTTCACTGATAAAATTTTCAGCATAAATTATTAATCCAATTTAATTTAAATTTTCATAAGTTATTAAAGAAGATTGCATGTGAGTAACCAATTTTCAGATTTGGTAAGTTCTAATTCAAGACAGCACTAATGTGCAGCCTTTGGGTATTAACTTTCCTTAAGTAAAGCATGAAATAATTTCTTTCATCCAAGACAAAATGTGGATGGCAGATGCTTTTCAAAGGTTTTAATTAATTATCTCAATTTTAGACCACCCAAGAGTTGGAAGTAGACTTGGAATTGAGTATATAGATACAGCTCAAAAGTAATGTGATGTCTGGTAAGACTAACAATTTTCATAATTGAAGATCTTAATAGATAATTTGGTGTGTCTGTGAAAGCCATGTACTTACCTAGGTTAAGAAACTAGAGTTGTGGAGTGAATTATGATTTTCTGTGCCTTCTTTATCTTATTTTCTAGGGTCAATAAGATAATTTCTTAAAGTTAATTGCCTAGAAGACACTTACTTTCATTAAATAAAGTATCAACTCAGTCATTATCATAGCTTGAGGATTATTTTTTAAGATAAGTAAGAAAGAACAGAAAAGAATTTTTCATAAAAGAGCTCTAGGAAGACTAAATGAACATTCTGGAAGTTTCCATAAGTATTTACAACTCCCTAAATAGGGCTAAGAGTACTTCAACCTTGACATTTTACTGTGTTACTACCACATGGATACTCAATGTTTACCAAGGAAGCTAGAACAGCTTAAGTTACTCATATATGTGATATTTGAAAAAAACAAATGCCAAACCCAGAATGCAGTAGATAGCACATCACTTAATGGTGTTATTTAAGGATCATAAAATAATCTCACCTCTTGCCAAAATGTTTCCTCTCCAAGTAGCCATTGCCTAAAATTTTCACCACTGGATACCCAAATGGATAATTATCTTACCTAATTATATTTATTCACACTGGTGCTGTCTCATGGAACACCACCACTGGGGAATGCTCTTTAACAAAATCAGTCTAGCAAAATGATGAGCAAACATTTCAGAAAAAAAAAAGTATATTATTTTTCAATTTATTTTGAAGTAAAAATGTAAAACTAGGCAAAAATTAGTTGTCATAGTTTTAAACTCCCCCCTGCCCCCAATCCAAGAGCTAAGTGAGATCATACCAGAGTCCAAGTTTGGATGAAAGATAATTGTAATATCTCAAAACGGGTAAATAAAGTAGCAGTACTCTGAGTAGGAGCTGTGGCATGGTTCAATAGACATTTTATAGATTCTGTTTGGCTGATGTGGGGCTGAGGATCAGATAAGGATGCTATGCCCCTTTCTGAAGGTGTCCCCTGGAGTTCGGCAACCGCATGAAACATCATATGCTGACAAGTGATAGCAAGGTGTGACAAAGTGTGGAGGGTGAGGGAGAAAATGGACAATTGAGGAGAAAAGAGAAAAAAGGAAATGAGAGAAACTCTCCCACTGGAGATAATTAGTAAGCCCTATTGAGTATTTGGTCTCTAATGCTGTGCTCTAATCTAATACTTCTAAGTGGTTTCTAGAGTCTTGCTAATAAAAGTGTCCTCAGCTGACCAGCAGCATCAGCATCACAAGGGAGATTGTTAGACAGACATGCTGAACCTAAAACCTTGCTCCCCACCTACAGAACCAGCTTTTTAGCCAAGTCCTAGGTAATTCATGTGCACTTTAGTGTTAGAAAAGCATCACCATTTGGCAGGTAGATATAACCACTCTAAAGATATACTGATAAGTGAAATTAAGACTCTAATGAAATCATTGTCCTTTTACATAAATGTAATTGTGTTCTTTTAATCTGAGACACGCTAATGGTGATACCTTGTTTTGGTGAATTTTGTTCTAAAAATTAAAGTCTATGTTTATAGGTTGTAGGCTGTCCACATAGCTATTTCCTTATGATTAGAAGAAACAGAAAATATACTTTGCCTTCTATCATTGAAGGCATTAGAAATCAAGAGATTTAAGACAATAGTAGCTCAGCCTATTTTTCTCACTTGTTCACATGGTCCCAACACAGCCTCATGAAAAGTGACAAGCCAAAATAGTGGGGGTTTTACCTTGTTCTATATTAATCATGTGCATATTTGGGAAATCCTCTATGTCTGGTTATTAATTTTTACTTGTAGGAAATGTGAACATCACACTCAAGAGAGAGTAACAAACCGAGAAAAATCAAAAGCATTTCAGTCACTTAAAATTAAATATCTAAGTTCATTAAAGATTTGTCTTTTACAGAGTTCAAAAAAAGAAAAAAAAAGTAAGAAGCAAACTCTTCAGTATGTTTGGCCCAACTCCCTGAGATCTGACCACACATCCCAATATGTGCTCATTATAAATTCAGAACATTTGAGAGACTTCCTGCTCAGATATCTCTCATTTTCATCTGATCCCAATTTTCCCACCCAGGTCTCAGACCACCCATGACAAACAAACAAAATTACTACCAACAGCTAATTTTATAACAAAAACATTTTGTTTGTAAATGAGTGAAAAGCAGAAATTTCTATGTGTCCTTTCTTTTAGAATACAAAGTTGAGGCCAAGTTAGAAACCTTAACATAATCCAGTAATTTAATATTTGCATATCTGAGCTGTGGAACTCTTAATTTCCTGCCCTAGTATAGCCCATGTTTCATGACATCAAAGTTTGTTTTGAGAGTGCAGAGACATGATGATGTTTCTATGTGGCATTGTTTCTACAAATCATGTAATTTTCCATATCTCAGTTTCTCTGTATATAGTCTAGGGGATAGCAATACTTTATCACATTTCTCACTAAGTCATTTTAAATATCAAATATAACAGTGGACCTTAAAGAACTTTGAGATATAAGATATATCAAGTACTGTGTACATATAAAAGACAGTTACTGGCATGTTTCTTAAAGACATTTTAGAATTTATAATGTTGTATGCGTTCTGAGATTATTTAATAATATGCAGTTTAGAGGGTCCAATTCTGCCATCAATGACATTCATTCTTCAATAGATTGTCCTTCAGAAAGTTGAAAATATAAGCGGAACTTTTTAATGTAGAAAGAGTATATTTATTTTCTGTAAATGTTTATTTATTTATTTTTGAGAGACAAAGAAAGAGCAAGAGAGAGAGAGAGAGAGAGAAAGCCAGGGAGAGGCAGAGAGATAGAGTGAGATGAAGATTTCCAAGCAGGCTCCACATTGTCAGCTCTGAGCCTGACATGGGGTTCGAACTAATGAACTTTGAGATCATGACCTGAGCCAAACTCAAGAGTCAGAGGCTTAACTGACTGAGCCAGTCAGGCACCCTAGAAAGAGTATCTTTCTGTAACAAAAATATAGATACAGTTTGTTTGTTTGTTTGTTTGTTTTACTTTATTGGCTGGACTTAAATAATTATAAAAGCACATAGATATAAATTGGAAAGAATGAGGAAAACATATAAACACAAAACTAACTTATTGGTATTATTTCAATTTTAATTTCATCACCACTGCATTGGGCATTTAATTCAGTTTCATTTTCTCACCCAATCCGTTGCAGCTGAATGTACTGAATGGCTGTTATATAGTATATTTGGAATTTTTTTAGCTCAAAGTGTGAACAATAAGCAAAACAAACTTCAGAAAACAAAGCTCATATTTAGGTGGAGAGAGACATATAGCGGACAAGTAAATTTGCAAAATGAGGTATTTTCTGGTGGTGGTAAATTCAATGGACAACAAACTAATTCAGACCATAAATTGGGACAAAAGGTGGGTGTCATTCTATGAAGAAAAGTTTATCTGAGCAGTAACATGTGAAGAGAAATATATGATGAGGGAGCCAACAGGTGAAGGTCTAGGACAAGAGTGTTCTAGGCAGTGCGAACAAAGAATCAAACAGCTTGAGGAAAGTCTGATACATATGCATGGCATGGACACAAGCCAGATTGCAGGAAGTAGAGAAATGAGAGAAAAGAAAGTGTAAATAGTGAATGTCCTTAAGAGGCTTGCCCAGGAAGGACACAGTACAGGATGGGGGACCTGGTATCTAAAGCAGGGATTTTTAAATATTGAAGAAACTTGAACCCCTTAAAATGCTAGCAACAAGAACTTTGTAGGCAAAGAGCTGCTGACAATTTGAGAAAAAATTTCTGAAAAGGCAGGAGGATCCATGATCTCTGTAATTGATTTGCCTTGGGTAGGTTGAAAAACTTGTCCATTGTAATGGGAAAGAATGAGAAAAGGATGAATCTACATTTTGGCAAGTTAGTTGGTTCCTCTAAGGATGGGAAGGCAATGCAATCTAGGGAGAATGAGTAGAGAGAGAAAAAAAAATTAGATAGCATTGTGGAAAATGAGAAAAAGCAGAGTGGGCAAACACAAGTTTTATACAGCATTGAGTAACTAGTCAAATCTGGAGACTATGAATTTACACTAACATCCTTTATAGATGGAAATGATTTCTATCTAGCAGCTTTGGAAGTCCAGAATAGAGGAAATTATCAGCTGGATTTATCCTAAATTGGGTTTTGCCTGGTGGAACTGATGGCGCATCAAAAGGCAAACCAGGCAAGAAAGTTGGGTATCTTGACCGGATGTGGTATGATGTCATGAAACACAGGCTATACTAGGGCAGGAAGTAAGAAAGGAAAGAGAATAGAACATGAAAGAGAATGGTAGGTAGACAATGGAGGAACCAAAGAACTGGAGGTATCAAAAAGGTTGAAAAAGAGGTGTAGTGATAGAGGTGGAAGGGTGAAAATGGTAGATAGAGAGTAGGTGACTTGACTTTACAGTGTTAAAAGTACACTTTTCCAGTCTACAGTTTGTTGAGTGGTGATTGTGGTGGGGGCTGAGGTGGCCCTTGTTATCAGAACGGAGATCAGTGAAGTCAGATATTAGAGTGTTGATTGGATTGCCTGTATGAGCCTTGAACTCAACCGTGGTGATGGCAGAACTAGAGATGAAGGGGAAATCTGAGACCCAGAAGCCTTGTGTCCAATGAATGAGGACTAAAGAAAAAGGTACTACACGACAACAAGGAGGAGTTAGGTAAAGGTATGCCAATCTTGTGACCATTAGTTTAGTCAGTGTAAGTGTCCTCTACGAGTAATTTCGACCAATTTAGTGAGAATCTGTGGTCTCAGAATAATTTCCCTATTTGTCCTCCAGTGTTTGATTTATTTATTTGGACTTTATTTTAAAATATTCTCTTTAATGCACTAGCATTATCTATCAGATTTTTTGTGTGTGTGATAAATCTAGCAGGGCTACCAGGGAATAGGTGACTACAAGACAGAAAATAAAATCAGCAAAAATTAATCTCCTCTTTACCATGATAGGCATTATGAGGGATTAAAAATAGTGAAATACAATTCAGCTCTCGAAATATTTACACTATAGTAGAGAAACTTAATAAAAATAGGATAACATGAGTGTTGTGTGAGAAGATAGAACTAGAAAAATTCAGGATGGGGTGGCAACAACTTATGGGAAACTAAACACCACTCAATGAAAAAAAAATGTTCAAAAAAGAAGAGGACTAAAAATTATCTTCTAATTCTACTTAGGACCTACTTAACCTATTCTAGTTACAACTTACTCTAGGAGATAACAGTGTGTACTTTAGATTGCATAGGTGATGATGATGCAGTCATATTTCCTTCAGAAATTGCCTCCAGTCTACAAATAGACCACACGGAGATAAGGAGGAGTCAATGGAAGTTCCTTAGGCTTGGGGGGAAGGGATACATTCAAGAAACTCCAGGAGGACTCTTGATATTTCCCTAGCAGAAATGGAATTTGTCACACCATTTTGGAAAGGGTCCATGACTTGTCTGATCCTTTTAATTAATGGGTTTCAAGCTCCGAACCGGTTGTAGGACTCCTTAAACCCCAGACTAATGTTCTGGGAAAATGCATTCCTTCAACAAATATGGAAGCTTCTATTGTTGCAAGATTCTATGCAGGGCTCTCGTGAGGCCCAAAGAAAAATCTGGCTCCATGCCAGCGACTCTAATGCCTATTTATAATCACATGAGGATCACTTTTAATGGTATGGTCTGGGTCTAAACTAAGCACACTTACATGACTGAAGTGTATATTCTCAATTTATGCTGAAATATTCAAATATATTATACCAGAAAGAAAAAGGAAGAAAAGAAAGATGGAAGGGAAGAAGGGAGAAAAGATCATCTTATTCAACATCGTGATGACAATCTATACAGTGCATAAAATGGATGAGAGTTAGTTTGAATCAAGTGCCACCAGCTAGTACCTTTATGATAGTAGATAATATAAACCTCATTTTCTCATCTACAAAGTGTGGATAACAGAATAACCAACCTATTGATAGCTGTAAGGGTTGAACAAGATGATGTGAAGTGCTGTGCACATTACCTCGCATTCACAATAGGAAGGTACCTATAAGAGATAATCATAATTGTTTTACAAGGGAACATATCTACTTGAAAAAAAAAATGGATGTGAAATCAGTCGAATACGGGTTCAAACCACGGTAGTAAAGTATCTGCTTTTGCCACCGAGAAAAGAAAGTAATAAAATGGACTGTATGTGTTGTTGCAATGATTGAATTAAACAAGAGTGACTTAGTAAGCACAAGAGAAAGAGCAAACTCCTGTTCACTTCAATGCCCATTTATTTTGCATAAATCTGTGGATCAGTGTGAATGAATAGAGTTGGTATTTGTCAGGGTTCACCTTCCTCATGTTCAACCCTAGAAATATGGGATTTGATCATTTCTCGGGTAACTTGTACCCCTAAATCTTTATAAATGCACCAGAGATTTTTAGGAATCGGGTGAATGAAAGCATCCTGAAATAATTAAAAAATGAATTCTGGCTATCAGTATTATTACATTTTTGCATTACCATAAGCAGTAAATTAAAGAATGACTTTAGAAAAATTATACTTCCTCTCCATCCCTGCTTAGCTGAAGCCCTTACTTTGATTTCTTTGACATTGTTGCCTTTTAAGGTTTTCCAGAGTTATTTCCCCCCCTGCTTTCTCCAAAATGTAACAGCAACTCAAAAAAGTTAATTCTAATTTCTGGGTCACTATTGACTAATTTAGTCTGCTAGTTTAGAACTGCAATAAAGCTTCCGTATCAAAATCAAATCTGAAAACTCATGACTGACAAAAAAAAAAAAAATTGATTCTGTGCTTCAAAACGTGATTGAGTTCCACAAAGGAGATGAGAATTTACTTTCCGTCCCCTCTAAAGTTAACTGGGAAAACAAACAAACAAACAAACACACTCACACGTTTTTCTGACAGGCACCCAGGCAAATCACAGATAAAACTGCAGGGCATGGGGGATGAAAAGGAAAAAAAAAAAATCTTGAAAAAGCTGAGCTTCCAATCTCCTCCCACCGATCTCTGTGAAGGATGACTTCAGTCCCTTTCTTAACTAATTCTGTCACTGTAAAATCCTACAGTCATTCTTCCACACATAAAGGACAAATAAGCTCAAGAGGAGGATCTAGATGCTTTCAGTTTTAACTATTCACCAATGGTGGAAAAGGCAGAATGCCTAAGCTATGTCTTAGTGGCCAATAGGAGGGCTGTGTATCTCCCACATGACTCCCTGCCTCTGTCTTTCACATGGGCTGTAATTGAGTTCAATTCAGAACTGCAGATAGTACAGCTTTCACAGGAGCAAGGGATGCCTGAGCACAAGTGGCTGAGTTCCGAGTGACTTTATGAAGCACTTTCCTACCTCCCTCCTTCATGAAAACGGGGATTCTGCACCTGCATCAGGGACAGTCTGGCAAAAGCCTCTGCTATGCCTCCGGGGACAAGGAACTAGCACAAATAACCATTTTGAAATTGTAAGTATGCATTTCTTTCCGTCAAGTGTACTGATTAAAATAGTTTTATGTCATAAGCATCAAATATTTGAAGATTTTTAGGGTCCTCTTTTATATGTGTACGGAAAGGTATTCAGCAGGCAGGAAAATGTTTCCGGGACAATTGTTGCATGCTTTATTACGTGAAAGATGAAGAATTAAAAATAAAAGTCAGGCATTCCAAAGAGTAGCTGCAGGAGGCTGCACCCCGGAACATTGCTCTAGCATGCTGCTTTGTTCATAAGAAAAAATGAAGGCACACACATATGTACTTAGTTCACTTCTTTTCATTCTTTATGTCTAATCAGAGCTGATCTGTCCCCAAGAAAAATAAAAGACAAACTTTGCTGACTCCACTGACAAGGGTACCATAGACTTTCCAGACATCTGACAGTTATTATAATTAGCTATGAAAGACTGCTAAGACACTTGGGGGCAAATAGCTCTGAAATTCTGAACAATGGCTTCAAGCCAGAGCTTTCTTTTTATTTATGTTTTCAACTACCACTTTTCATTTCATAATCACGATAGAGACCGAAGTGGTTTCAGCGTTTTTAGTCCACAAAATGTGAAATTAAGTCCCGGCAGAAGTGAAAGGTGACCGTGTAAAGTGGTCAGTGTAAAGACAGAAGGAAAAGACAGCTTTCTGTATCAGGATCCAGCCTTCCATGTATAAAGATTTTTTTTTTGAAATTCCTAATAGGGTGGAGTGAGGATGTGGGGGTGGGGAGGAAGCATGCGGAAGCTTCTTTATAGAAGAATGCTTGAAGAATAAAATAATTTGGGATTTCTTCTTACTAGAAGGCAAAAGATATGCTTACCATCTCACTTACATTCTTGGTAAGGTTTTTTTGATGGAGTTTCAAACAGAAGCGACATACAAACCAGTTTTTTTTTTAATGTATAAAATAATTGGAAACAAATGGGGGAGTAGGATCCTGTATTATTGCTTTCTTTTTACATTCAGCTAGGGTAATCTAGCAATGCATTATGCCTTTACGTCTAGAATCATCCAAATTCTTAAAAAGTTATAAGCTAAGTCTCATAAGATATTAAAAGGAAATCAAATCGACGTGATTGTGACTGATGAAGATTTTGAACGACAAAGCCCCCAACAAAAAGAGAGTTTGTAAGAAAACATTGCCCTCCTTATTTTTAAAAGAGAGTATCAACTCCATCAATTATTGAAAGGAATTATTCAAAGGCTCCAGACATAACTAATTATGGCTTAAAGAGATCTGCCAGAGCAGAGCTTGGGTTCTAATTATAAAAGTCCAAGACAGTAGGATTCATTTTTTAAAGAGGACTTGGACACAAATTTTCACATAATCTTTTTAAAATACACCATTTTTTTTTCTTTGTCTGCTCTCATGTTATCTACACCTCCCCCACCGCCGCCCACTGTGTGCTGAGACACCTGAAGGCTAGACATAATGATCAACAGAGCTCCAGCCTGTCTGGACTCCAGCCAGGTTTTTCCCCCCCTCTACAATCAAGGAGCTTGCACGCAATGCATGCCGAGCCTATTCCACTGCTATGTGCAGATCCGGGATGGAAGTCTTACACATACTGCGGAAAGATTAAAGACAACAATATCCCCTTTCTTTTACCCCAGACAGCCTCAATTTTTAACCCTTTCATTACCTTTAAAACCAAGACGTCTTATCCTTTCAAAGGCAGGTCTCAAGGGACCCCGCAACTCCTGCATCATATTATACAGATACACATGCCTCATTTAGTATAGAAATCTCATCTCAACAGACTCATCGGGGGGATATTTTAGGATTAACAGTGTGCTAACTAAACAAAACATAATTTGCTTGTGCGGGAAATGCATTTTTGAATGAACTTAAGCTGTAAGAAATCTGTAAAAAGTCAAAGGTCTGTGGAAAGATTTTTGCAAACCTTGCAGAAGGTTATAGCATTTCTGATGATGCTGTTCTTTAAGGCTCTCTCTCTCTCTCACACACACATACACACATACACACACACACTCAAGAGACACATTCAGCCAGGCAATTATATCATCATATCACAGAGAAACCTGGGTTTGCTGGTGATGTCATCACATATAAAATTTCGCCTTTGTGGGCAACATTTTCAATCACCTAATCGCCAATGTCTGTTGGGTGTGTGCCCATAGGAAGTTCACATGTTTATGGGGTTAACCAACACCCACAGGAAAGGACTATTTTATTTGTAGTTATCTCTTTCTTGAAGATGTGTTTATGGGGCAGTATGAGCATGTTTATAAAGATATATGTAGTCAGGCAGAGTTTTCTCATCCTAGGAATCATTACTAATATGCTGGTTGAACATTTCAGAGGTGGTTGAATTTCAGTGATATGAATAGGATGTAAAAATCATGAACATTTTGCAATCATGTGGATAAAAATGTTATAATATTGATAGACGTTATGACTTGGTGATTCTTATTTGCCATTTAAATTTTTACAAATATTAAATCATTTCACTCTTAACTTATTGGTTAAAGAAAGGATATATACAAATGATTTAAGTATAATGTTCATTTCATGTGCTCTGGGTTAGATGATAATTGGGTTAAAATTTTGTGGACCGGTACAGTGCTTTTATTTATTTTCAAGTCTATTTTGCGGGTCTTAAACTAAACAGTCTTCCACCACACAAGTATCCAGATTTTTAATAATGTGTGTATTTAAGTGTACTATTTTATTTTATTTAACTCAGATAGAACAAAGTTTAATAATTTTACTGAAACATATTGCCAACTCTGAGACATAAATATAGAACAACTATGTATACATAATGTCTCTTCATTACTAAGTTTTGATATATAATTTAAATTAATCTCCATTAATATAGAATGGCCAGGTATACTTAACCAGTTCTTCTATGCGAAGTATTCGATAAATTCAGTTCTAAATTTTAGAATTTGAACTTAATACTTCCTTCTTGCACACATAGAAAAAGATTATTTTTGAAAGGATTTGTAAGGCATATGTATATGAACAGCACTATTTATACACCAACATACAAATTAATGAGTTGAATCTTGCCGATGTATTGTATGATTGTTTTAAAACAAGAGAAAAAGTGCCTTGTTCTTTTTTGCTTTCATGTTACTTTTGTTGAGAAAAGTATATAGCTCAGAGAATGGACACATTTTGTACTGAGAAAAAACAAGCCACACAAGTTAGGTGACATTCTGTGGGGTAAAGACTCCAGTGTGAACTAATAAATAACTTTTTTGAGAAATTTTTGGGCCTGACTCCATAATTTTTACATAAATAGTTTTTCCAGCATATATAGTGGAGTTCTTGCCTGAGGATGAATTAAAAATTGTTTTATCAAACATTAGAAATGAAAAAATAGTTGAATTTAAATTTCACCTACTTTCTAAAACCAAAATATGACATTGCCCACTGGGGATACAGGTTACTAAAAAGGCATCTTTCAAAGAAAAGAAGATAATGGACTTGATTGAAATAGTTGAACTACGTAACGCCAATTCAAGAACAAATGGTTTTTCAGAGCATAAAGGAGAAAGAACAATTTACTATAGTACAGTTTATTCTTCTTACACAATAGTAATGATTTATTTGAAATGGCAAAGTAAATACACAAAAACAACCAATGATATCTTATGTCAGAGATATGACAACATTCTTGTGTTTCATATATTAGAATATTCTTAATTCAGTTATTTTTCTGAAGACTTTAGTGAAAACCTACACTTCTGCCTAGCATATATGTTGATATTATAATTGTGTATTCTTGCACTTGTGTAGATATAGCATATATAAAATGTATTTAAAAGGTAGTCTGTTGACCAAAAATAATTGTTAGCATCTTGTTATAACCAGAGTTATTTTTCAACGCTGTTGCATTAGGATATTAACATATTTTAACACAATGAAATTTACATGGCGAGGTCAACTAGCTCTGTCTATGCTAGGAGAGGGGCATACTCAGATAATAGCTAATTTAATGTATTGATGATGTAATTATGGCAATTGCCTCATATCAAACTATATTTCAATCATGTCCAGATATATATGACTCTCGTGTGGAAATGGTATACAATGTTATTTAAGAAAACTTTGTTTCTTAACATTATGAAGATGGTTTCTAAAAGTAGACTCACACTCATAGTTTCTCTTTATGAAAAGACAGATTGGGTTTTTTTAAAAAAAACTTAGCCTTTAGGCTTAAGGCTTGAAATTATTTTAAGTAGATGCCTGCACACCGCAAAGAGAATGCCCAGGAACAAGTCACAATGAGAAAAGAAGGAAAATTGGTTTGGCTGCTTCATGTCTCAGATTTTGTCCTGTCAAGTCTACCTGCAGACAGCACTCAAAATTAATTTGAGAGAAAACTATCCAAGTTATTTTCACAATTTCCAAAAGACCCACGGTCCTGTTGATATCCCATTAAGGAGTAGTGTTCTCAGAGTGATTGAATGTTCCACTGCCTGAAACTCAGTCAAGCTCAGTGAGGCGCTGGGGTCAAATGGGCTCATGAATCACAGATAGGAAATGAACTGTGTATTGCATATTTGGAGGTTTAAAAAGAAACATTTGGGATATTTTACCGTAAACAGATTTGGGGTTGATTTTTGGCACATCTTTTTAAACACCAAGCCTGCAGTTCAGCTGAAATAACTTTTTATATGTATAGCTAAGACCAGATGGCCACGTGCTCCTTTCTTATTTAGATGAGACTTTTCCTTTCAATAACATCTTTCTTCCTGACCTGCTTAAAAATTCCAGCGAATGAAATCAGCTCAGGATTTTCAATTCTAATTGACCATGTGCAGAGGAAGGGCCAGTGGAGAAATCAGTGGAGGCATTGTGAGGCCCACTGCCTCAGTTTTGTCTTTGTGTTTTTCCCTGATTAGTCAATCTAAACTCATTGAAAACATTTAATTTTTATTAATATTAATATAGCTACAAGATTAGTCCTCAACGCAAATTATTTGAGTCGGATGTTCCTGCCATTTCATAAGTCATCAAAAAAGTTATCATGCACTTCCATAGTCTCTCACGTAGCTGGTAAGTAATTTATTGGTTAAAAAAGGCATAATATTAGCATAATGATTGAATTAGGATGAAAGAATGATGATACTAAACTTATTTTGAACACAGCATCAAAATTGGAACACATATATACTTTGAAATTTACCTTGAAAGTATCTACTATGTAAAATTCCTGGTCCATTATGTGAGAAGTCATTATATTGTTAAAAAAAAAAGTTTTTCTGAACATTTCATTTGGACTTGGATTCATAAAAGACACCAAGCATTGAAGATGATCTATAGTGTCAATGGCTCACTTAGCAAATCATATACTCTGCTAAAGTGGGCATGTGCGTTTTTAGGTTTTTTTCCTTTTTGACAAGTTCTCGACTCAAATAATTTTCTTCATAGTTTATTTATTACTTCAAAGAGCCAAAGATGTTCTCTTTTAAAAAATGTAATTTTAGAATCACAAAAGTGTTAAATGAAAACAAGTTATCCTTCTGATACTGACACTATTTTGACTCATAAAGACAGAAACCTATACCAAAGTTGCATATTTTTAAAACATATGCTACAGATAAGAACAACTCTGAATTAATTATTGTCATTGAGAAAACATTGGCCTCACAGCAACACTGTCTCAGATTTGGAACTCTTTGCTCATTCTTCTCCAGGTAACCTTCTATCCACTAGTTATCAAAAATGGGATGCCTCATCAAAAGTCACACTGGTGTAATTGCTTTTTATGACTGATAAGATCAATTAGAATTCCTTTGCATCAAAAGCACACAAAAATTGACATGCGGTTGCCCATGGGATTCACTCCTATAAAGGCATGTTCTGTGTCACCAACACATAAAGTCAATTCTTTATGCACCATGTAACACTTAAATTTCTGAGATTGTCATATATACCTACATATATATATGCATATATACATAGGTCAATTTGTATTAAAATACTAAAACGCTCATTGCATCAAATATATGTGTCAATTAAGATATCTCATATTTTATAAAATTTCCTCCTGACTTAGGCATTATAAAAATCTTTTAAAAAAAATCATATGGCAGTGATTTAGTCCCTTTTTGTTCTACTCCTCAAAATGAATAAAATATATTTAGGAATTTGAGACATCAAAATATAAACAGAAAACCTAAGAAACACAAAGTCTAAAATTTATACATATTTTTAGCTTAGTTTTACTTTTGAAATAACAGATTCTAATTGAAAGTGAACATAGCTTTTTATGTAGAAGATAATGAAGAATGGGATCTTGAGAAAAATAATTAAAATTATATTGGCAGAGTAATTTCAGATGGTTGAAGCTAACATGTTCAAAACAGATAGGTAAAAACAAGGAATATAACTGTGAGTTACTCCCACTTTGTCTTCTTCCACATTATTCTGAAAAATAGATCTTGATTCTTCAGGATCATAGATAATCACACATACTAAATGAATTTTACTAGTTTTATTTACGTGGGGTCATGACTGAAATTTGCTACTCTGTTTTCCTGTAAATCCTAATTGTTTAGATGAACAGCACAGGAGAAATTATAATCAGTTTGGGGAGCTTTGCAGCTGTGTGAAATGTCTGCCCCTCACTATATCCCCTCTCCTATTCTGTAAGCCTGTGATCATCAGTCAGAAACAGAGATCCTTGAGAAACCCAGGCCCCTTTAACTCTCCGGGGGCGCCATTTGTATCTGTTTTCATGTTCCTTGTGAAGAATCTTTCCCCAGACTGTAACACACATCATTCAGATGAGGCTTCCCACCCACTTTGCTATATTCACAGCCATTTCTGCTTAGGTAAGACTTTGCCTCATACTTAATTATGCAGCTACGGTTCACACTCAGAGCTGTATTTCTTTTTAATTTTATATTTTTAAACCGTGAAGGAAGTGGGGCAAACAGGGTATAGGTGACCTCAAAAGAATAAGTGTTGGGGCAGATGCAGATGTCTTTGCCATTCTGAAAACCTGCAGCATTGTAAACAGAATAAGATTACCCTGAATTTGATTGGACAGCTCTCACTTCCAGCACGTGGACTATGCCCACTTTGGAGCAGAAGTTTTCTCTTAAGTAATGCACTTGTGGTAGACTCTTCATTCCTGCAGCACATACTTGATTTGGTATATTTCCTACAGGGAAATTTACTGTTTTAATTTAAAGGGCCTAACCTCTCCTTCAGCAAATACTGAATAGAACAAAAGTATGAAAAGAGATTATGCCCGTGAGAATATGAGAGTTCACATTGTACCAGATAATCCAAAACAAAGCAAATATGTCAAAAAAGTTGATTATAGTTGATTATATGTTTATCATACATACGGATTATCTAGTAATCTGTAGGTAAATGCAACCTCTGGGTGATGGGAAATCAGAACTAAACCAAAATTCCATTTAAGGTTTAAGTATTATGTGTATTGCTTAGAAACATTCATAAAAGAGATATATTTCACTGATTTGTATAGTCGGCTGATTGCCTTGTTACTATTAGCCATTGCTGGGACATTCGTCAACGTTTGATGGGAGAAAATGAAACACTGCAATGCTCTGGTTGTTGTAAGCACTTCACAATGTGTCCCTCCAGCCCTGAAAGGACGTAAAGATTTAAGCTGACAACAGTGACAAGGAAGAAATTCAATCTTTGGTTAGTCTGAGGACAGAAAAGGGTTAATTTTTCAAATCTCTGTGAAGAGGTGAGGAACAAACCCTGGAAGATAAAAACCAAACCAAAGCCTAAGCTGCTAGTGATTTGGTTGTATTTATGGATTATACTACATCTTGAAAAGAAGAAAATCAGAGCTGTAAGATGACGCTGCAGGGGTCGTCTGGACTTTTCACGGAGTCTAAAGTCTGTTTAGTCAATGCTTATTAAGGCCTGGATTTGACCTTTGCTCTCCTCACTCCTCCCTGTTCCAGGTGCAACATTTTTGCAAGTGCTTTAGCATTTTTGGACGCTATGTGCAAGCTTTAAATTGTGAATGAACAGAGTGCTCTTAACATAAAAAGCAATCTAATAGTTATGATGCCCTCATTTAAAAGAAAAAGGTTAAGAAGATCTGTAAACTTACATCGCCTTTCTTTTACAATTAATAAACAGTGACTATAGGTGTTCTTCAAGATGTAACGAAGTGCAACTTATATTTAAACCAGCTTGGTATGTGTGCTGGCATAATGAAGCTTTTTTTTATGATAGACTTTTGTAAGAATATTTATGACAGTGATTTCTGCCTAAACAAATTATCCTTGAAGTTAACATAGAAAACCATATATAACGATTTTGGTTAAGTTTTTACATATACACTCTTAGTAATGCTCTTATGGTTTAGGTTTTGTTTTTGTTTTTGTTTCTCTTTTCCTAGAGGATGAATTTTACTTCTAAAAATTGCATTAGCTAAGAGAAGGAAACACAAAAGGCCCTAGTGTTTGATCTTGGAATATAGTATAGTTTGTTTACTTCAACATTTCTATGAAGTATATTTCTGTATTTGGCTTAGTGTTTGACAACTATAAGAGAAAATCTATTTATACTATTCATTAATTGATATTTTGAACAAAATATCCAGGTTTGTGTCTCTGAAATGGTAGATAATATGCTTAAAGCATATAAAATATCTCAAAATTAATTATATAAATGTAAAAGGAGGAAAAAACTATTTACCTATAGAATAAACTAAAAGATTTAAAATTTTATTTTATCTTTCTGCTGAATGTTTTGTTTGACAATTCTTTAAATTACATAAATTTACTCATTTTAATATATATATGCATGTATATATTTGAACTCTGAAGAAAATAAAATCTCTAACTTATGAGGAAAAAAAAGCTTTTAAAATTTTACTAAAGAAATCATAGATAAACTTGTCTTTGAAGGCTATAAGACAAAAAGTAGGAAAAGATGTTTTGTTTTAAATTTTGAAATATTTTAAACTACACAAAATGTAAAAACATTTACAGTCGAAATCTGCTCCCGAACCTTTACTGATGGGTGTTACCTTAAGCATAAACTTCAGAGAAAAAAATTTCAGAATCACATTAGGGTGAGTTTAAGTTTATTTTTCCCTAAAGATCCCATACCAATTATTTAGGTAGCAGTGTATCAAAAGATACCTAAAGTCAATTTCAAACCATAAGAGATTCTTAAATACAGAGAACAAACAGAGTTGATGAGGGGCACTGGGGGAGAGATGCAAATGGCTGATGATCATTGAGGAGGGGATTTGTTGGGATGACCCCTGGATGTTGTGTGCAAGTGATGAATCACAGGAATCTACCCCTAAAACCAAGAGCACAGTGAATACACTGCATGTTATCCAACTTGACAATAAGTTATATTTAAAATAATAAATAAATAAATACTGGGACACACACGCGTGTACACATGCACTCACACACACACACACACACACACACACACACACACACACACAATTAAGTCAAGATCTCAGTGCCTCAGGGGAAAAGGTGCAACTAAAGTACCTAGGTTAGGTAACTTGAACTTGTTCTCCAACCAGACTCAGTATTTTCAACTTTCATTTATGAAATACATTTTATTTCAAGATTGGACAATACTAACTGCTAGTAAATATATACGTCAGGCAATACGGAGGCTAAGATAGTTTAAAGATGATAAGAGACGAGTATGTAAGATTCCATCTTTTTTTCTGGTTCAAGGTAGAGTATACTGTAGCCTTCAGTAAATGTGACCCTTGATCTTTTATGTTAGGTGTAAATAATAATAACAATGATGATGATGATGATAATTATTATTATATTAATAATAATGATATAGTGATTTTGACTGTACCGTTTCTTAAAAGGATAAAATGCTGTACAGTATATTTAAAATTTATCTCTTCTGTAATTTTTATATAGCAAATAATTTATTCTAAGATATCATTTATTTCTATGAAATGAATTCAAGAGTATGGGAAACTGATTTTTTAAATTTATTTATTTATTTTGAGAGAGAGAGAGAGTAGGGTAGGAGTAGAGAAAGGGAGAGAGAGAACGAATCCCAAGCATGCTCTGCACTTAGCCTGATGTAGGGCTCGTTGTCAAGACAGTGAGATCATTACCTGAGCCAAAATCAAGTGTCGGATGCTTAATCAACTGAAACACCCAGGCACCCCTGGAAAACTGATTTTTAAAGGTTCTTTTCCTATAACATGGCCAAAAGAACTGCTAACATATTTACTAAATATCTACGGAACTTTTTTCTTTTTCTTTCTCAGTCACTTATCATATTCTTTAGCCTTTTAGCTGCCAACATCCTTTTCCTCCAGATAACTTTTAAAAAATTTTTTTGTTTACTTATTTTTGAGAGAGAAGGAGAGAGAGAAAGTTTGAGCTGGGGAGGGACAGAGAGAGAGGGAGACATAGAATCTGAAGCAGGCTCCAGGCTCTGAGCTATCAGCACAGAGCCCGACAGGGGGTTCGAACTCACAGTCAGTGAGATCATGACCTGAGCTGAAGTCTGATGATTACCTGACTGAGCCACCCAGGCGTCCCTCCTTACAGATAATTTCATAGTCAGTGTCATTCATTGAGGGTCTTTTTTATTCTCATTTTTCCAAAACTCAATTCATTAACATCTCTCAGTATTTTTAAATCAGTTTCTCATTATAGTCACACAACAAATAGGAAGAGCACTGGGTATAGGATAAGAAGATATGTTACTAAATAACTGTATGACTCCTCTGGCATCTCAATGTCCCTGTCAGTAGTTTAGGGAATTAGGGACACTAGACCTCTAAGCTGCCAGGACATACCTCTGCATGATTAGCTGAAATTGAGACTATTAGCAGATTAATGAATTCTGTACTTTCAAAATAATCTCAGTGTTACACATGTACAAAGTTGTCCAGCCTATTAGAAATGCAGTCAATTTACACTTTCTCAAAACTATTCCTTTTAGAATAGTTTAATTTTCACTTGTTAAGTCCCTTTGTATAGAACCTTTGATTCCTGAATGTGCCTTCTGATAGATATTCTTCATTTGAATCTGCTAATCTCCTGCATGAAATGTCATATATGAAATACAGTGTAAGGAGAGCCTAGATAATTCAAACAATGCATTTTACTGTTGAGCCAAGTCAAGTCAGGAAACAACATGGTCACTTCTTCATAAAGATTTTTTTTAAGTAGGCTAGTCTTTACAAACTCCATAATAATCTGGAACCAGTGAGTTGTGCAACCAAAGAAGGGATTCACTAAAAGGTAGATTTTGACTGTTACTATTGCAATCCTATGATATGACTGTGGGGGCTTCCCAGATGCTGATCTGGACATTAATACCAAGAGTTACAAAATAGACATCTTCAAAGTATTACCAAAGTTGTATTTCAAGTTAGCACTACCACTATTTTTATTTTAGGGAAGCTGATCATGGAAAGATTGTTGAGGAATTCTGACAACCTTTTTACCCTAGATTTTAGCAATGAAAATTTTATTCAGACTTCTTGTTTATGAACAACTTTAGCAAGTTATAAATTATCTTGCCAATTTAGGCTATGCTTTTGGTTTAAATTAGTTTGTGACTGCAGCATATGTATATTGAATTTCCGTAGGGGTTAAATGTAAAGCACAGAATTTTCAGATTGAAATGTCAGAAGCAGAGATAATACTAAACATCCAAAAATCAAGAGTGCAGCATGAGTGATGGGAGTCCATGGAAGAAAATATCATGTTAAATGTGTTAATTAATAAATATAAAATGAATTACAAAAATGCACTTGAAATATAAAGTTATAATTATATTGAACATTTTCCCTACTAAAGTCTATGCAAGAGATTTAATTTTTCCTCTTAAAAATTGTGGTCAACAACCTAACAGCTATTCAGATTATGTCATAAATAAGGCAATTAGAAATTAATTTCTGAAGCCTGTTTGTCCACCAAAAATATCTCTGCCTTCAGAATATTGTAGAAACACGGAATAGATCCAAATTAAATTGCCTTTGTAGATATCCGTAGAATACAAATTTCAAGTCTTATAAAATTATCTATAATATGAAATTGTAGAAATGTCTGATTTTCTTTCTTCTTTTAAAAAATATCATTTCATTCAAATAGTCATATATGCTTAATCTTTAGAAGAGGGAATGAAGGAGAAAAATAAAAGTATCATATTAAATCTATAAAGTAGTTTCCTAACTGAAAATGTGAAGTTCATAATTTAATGAAAATCACGTAGACTTTCAGAAATATTTACTTCTGTCAGGCTTGCATTTTGTCTATCATTATGTAAAGCTGTGATACATTATCCCATAGGCACACATTGACACCCAATACATTATTAATGATCACACTTGGACTTGGTAGGAAAAGTTTAATTCCATAATTGCTGTCAATGCTAAGTTGAATTTATGCATCTGAATTCCCATTATAACTATTTCTGAAATGGGATGTTAAACAAAAGGAAGTACTGAAGTGCCATCAGTACAAATGTCAGTGCCTGAATAACACGTATAAAATGAAATGTAACATTTTTTATGATCACAATGTGGATTTCTTTTCTTTTAACTTAAGAAATTTACTTATTAGAGTCAAACCTCAGAGCTCAAGCATTTATCTAGTTTGTGAAATACTATTATTTTCAGTCAGAAAACGGCCTTCAAGGTTGCCAATAGACAAAGAAACTGAGCCTTGAAAAAAAGAAGTGAGTAATCTAAATTCATGGAGTAAATTATCTAGAATGATAAAGTAGAATTCTTTCAGTTTCTCAGGTGTCTCTCTCTAAAAATGACTGGATAAAAGAAAACATATCGAGATTAAAGCACAGCATTTCCATTTGCCTAATAACGTTACTTCTGATAAAAGTCTTGCTAAAGATAAAGCTGAGTCAATTTGTTTTAATAAGAAGCATCAAACCTCCTACAGAAGCACTTAAAGCCTTTGTTATTCAGCTCCTCATTTGTGAACAGTCAAACACATATCCTCTATACCCCATGATACTAGGGATGTTTATTAAGTGCTTATGACCAGTAGATCATGGTGCTATGTACAGTGCATCTAATTCTCATTAAAATTTCTGTAATGTAAGTCCCATTATTATCCCTTCTTTGGAAATTAAGAAATTTAGAAAAAGGGTGGCTAAGTAGTAAGCTCAAGCTGCCACAATGCCTGTGATGGTAGACTAGCATTTGAACCTGAAGACCAGACATCACAGGCGTTTCTAACTGCTTTTCTTCCATTATTGTTCTAAACTGTGGAATAATAAGTGATGGGGGGGGGGGAGAGAACATCAATCTAATATAACATTTTATAAATGCAAGATGGTATTAATTCTAGAAAGGATGCTTGCCCGATCTCACATTATCATGGCTAATCAATTCTTAGATGTGCAGGTCAAATCTCTCTAATGAGTTCCATTACAAGGAAGATTGAGACAGAACATATATTAGCACCATGGAAAAGCTCATTTATTACTTATTTATTTAAAATTCCTCTATACTACTCTTGAATACTGAGAACAAACAGGGCTGATGGAGGTTGGGGAGAGGGGAAGGGGGGTGATGGGCATGGAGGAGAGCACTTGTTGGGATGAGCATTGGGTGTTATATGGAAACCAACATGACAGTAAACCATAAAAGAAAAAAAAATTAAATTCCTCTATACTGAGTTCTCTTGAAAGTTACTATAATAGGATTTGACCTGTGTGGATAATACACCTTTTATTTTCACACCAATTATATTTGTTTTTATGAAATCAATTTGTTTTCAGTCATATTTCTCTATGGCTCATCAGTTTCTTGTTTTTATCTCCTTTACCTAATCAACAACTATATTCTGCTATTCCGTCTAAATAGCAGTAATTCTGTTTTTTAAAAACGTACATCAGTAATGGTTGCATATTTTAAAAAATTAATCTCATAACATTTTAGTGAATGAACTGAACTTGGCTTTAAGACAATTTATAGTAACACTGAAGTCCAGTCTGTAATGGCCTCCATCCGAATGAGTGTAGCCACCAGTCATCCTTACAAAAGGACAAAATTACACCCACAACAATGCTATCAAATTGTTGGTGTGGCCATTTCATAATCAATCTAAACTGTTTACCAAATGTTAGCTCTAAGGCAGGTATTGGACATCAACATAGTTCGTGTTCTCATGGTTTAAAAAAGAAAATCTGTAAACAATTTCAATCTTGTATCAGGGATAATGGAGTCTGTCAAGAAATAAAAATATGTACTTAGAAATTCAAAATTCTCACACCTCTTAATTTTTTCTGTCATTTTCTAAAATTTTTATAAACAACTAAAATTTGGTTTAGTTGGAGGCTTGGCTGAACTCACAAGACTTTCTCTCTCGTGATTTTTTAAGTGTTATTCAACTGGATGTTTCTAGATGTGAAACTCTGACTCAAATCAACTTCTCTCTTGGAGATGAAATGTCAGTCATTGCCCGAAAATTTTCTTGTTGCTTCTCAGCTTTCTAAAAAAAGTTCTTGATTTCACGGCAGGTAGTGAAACTCATTACAGAAACTCATTCATTCCACAAACAACAGTAGAGCATTTTTTAAAAATATACTACATCTAAAACAATTCTTACTATATATATTTTTCATTCACTTGAAAACATTTTTGAAGGGACTCATTATTTTAAAAGATGTATCTAGTGTGTCTATGTGTAATTTCACCCTGCTATGGTAAAACTTGTGAAAGGTCAAAGACAACATCATAGCGAGGGACTGGAAGCTATTTTGGCAGTTTCCTGTCTGCAATATTACTCTAAATTCTGAGAAATTCTACAATAAATATGAAATTGTCTTCAAATTTATGTTGACCATCCTGAAGAAGTTCCATTAATTTGTCTCTGGACAAAAACTACTTTAATCAGCCTTTCAGATGGTACTGAGTAGTTACTGCAAAAGTCCTTTAGAAAACTCTTATTAGAAAGTTTTAGGGGCGCCTGGGTGGCTTAGTCGGTTAAGCATCCGACTTTCGCTTGGGTCATGATCTCGTGGTTCGTGGATTCGAGCCCCGCGTCGGGCTCTGTGCTGACTGCCAGCTCGGAGCCTGGAGCCTGTTTCAGTCTGTGACTCCCTCTCTCTCTGACCCTCCCCTGTTCACGCTGTCTCTCTCTCTCTCTCCTAGAAATAAATTTAAAAAAAAAAAAGAAAGTTTTATATTTAAATATTTGTTCATAATTTCCATTCAGTTTTCTCCTAAACATTCATATTCATAAGTGATTTTTAAATCATGTGATAAAATATCCATTTGTTATCATGAGTTTCTTACCATGTACATAAAGTTAAACTAACATGGTGTCCCTGAAGACAAAAGCAAAAGCAAAAGAGATGTTGACCAACTTGCATAGATTCTGGTCATAGTGAAAAGATAGAGACTGGATCACTGTGCTACTTTAGTTCAATGCCTATTTATCAAACCCATGTTTGTTGTAAATACTAGGCTACATGGGTCTAAGAAGGTATCCAAAACATGAGAAAAACTTATTCTCCATCCTCAAAGTGTTCATTATTAAGTTGGTTAAAAATAAAAGTATTCAAAGTAATTAACTTTTGTACAAAATATATGCTGAAGTTAAGAGACAACTATCTTTCTGCATGGTTGTAGAAAATTTTATCATAAAAATATTAAATTGGAAGATAGCAATCTCTTAAGTATGCACAATCCAAAATGAGCAGAAATTTTAAAGAATTACATCTTCTTTAAAAAACATTTTTTAAAAATGTTTATTCATTTTTAAGAGACAGGCACAAGTGGTGGAGAGGCAGAGAGAGAGGGAGACACAGAATCTGAAACAGGCTCCAGGCTCTGAGCTGTCAACACAGAGCCCAACGTGGGGCTTGAACCCACAAACTGTGAGATCATGACCTGAGCCAAGTCAGATGCCCAACCAACTAAACCACCCAGGAGCCCCAAAGAATTACGTTTTCAAAATTATCCTTCTTCGATAATTTTAAGATAATTGGTGTTCATAATGAAGGCCAGAGAAATATCCTAAACTCAGAATTATAAAAATAAAGATTGGATTATATGCAGTATAGTTTTGGGGAAAAGTCTATGTTTTGATTCCTACAATATTTGAAAACAGGAATCCAAAGATTAATCAAATGTTTAGTTCATTTTCAGAAAAAATAGATTTGTATTAATGTTTCTTGTTTCATGTCATTTGAAGGAGTATTTTTAATCAGATAACTACTCCTTGTTCTGATGGTGTATAAAACAGTGCTGTCAAGTCATCAGTAGTTGACTATAATCACATTCTATCCAGTTATGAGAACATGTACATGTTTTGATAGGAAACACTAAGCATGATACCTTTAATGTGATCAAACAAGTAGCTTCTGCTGTAGGACATTTGTTCCAATAAATCTACAAGCATTTGAAAGAAGTCAGATACATTTCAAATAACACTTTGGATTTTAATATTCATTCATGTTATCCTCTGTGTTCCAGGGTTTATATTCACCAAATCATTGATCACGTAAGATGACATAGTATTAGCACAGTTGGCATAGGGTTGACCACATATTTTGGGTCAACTTAGTCCTACCTGTAGCTGCTTCAAGAGTCTTCAAAATTAGAGCTGGTCTATTATTTTGTTTTTATTTTTTTTGTTTATGTATTTATTTTGAAAGAAACATAAACAGCACAAGTGGGCCAGGAGCAGAGACAGAGAGGGGGGGAGAGAGTCCTAAGCAGGCTCTGCACTCCCAGCACAGACCCTGATGTGGTGCTTGAACTCATGAAACAGTGAGATCATGATCTGAGCTGAAACAAAGAGTCAGATTCTTTTTTTTTTTAATGTTTTATTTATTTCTAGGAGAGAGAGAGAGACAGCGCGAGCAGGGGAGGGTCAGAGAGAGAGGGAGACACAGAATCTGAAGCAGGCTCCAGGCTCCGAGCTGGCAGTCAGCACAGAGTAGGATGCGGTCCTCAAACCCACGAACCACGAGATCATGACCTAAGCGAAAGTCGGACGCTTAACCGACTAAGTCACCCAGGCACCCCACCAAGAGTCAGATTCTTAACTGACTGAGCCACCCAGGTGCCCCAGACCCAGTCTACTCTTATGGCTTAAATGTATTATAACATATAATCTTTACAGCAGACTTGAAAAAATTGTGGTCTCAAAATCATTTCAGAGAAGTGCAATTGGTGGAATATCATAATATTTAGGGAGTTAAACAGATGGAAACAAAATATTCCCATCAATCTATAATTTCAGGAATACTTTGGAGTCTCATAGCAAGAGTAGCTAATGGGATCATTGATTTTAGAGCTATTGGTTCAACTGAAAGTGAGTTCTTGCCACTTCTCATCTTGAAACTTGAGCCTTTATTTCTTAGATCCTAATATGAATCCTCATATTATTTCTCTCCTGTTCATCAATATCACCATGATAATCTTTCTACTCCTTTCTTTGTGCAGAGAAAATAAGAAGGGACTTATTTTGATGTTGACTCATCCCCAATTAACCTTCAGGAGATTTGAGCCAGATGACAGAATCGTACTTTCTAGGAATGGCCATATCAACATCAGGGGTTTTGATCCATTCTGGAGATGGACCTGGAGGGATATATGCCAAATGGAACTGCTAAACAAATTTTAAGCTAAGATAGTTTGTAGGATAGCATAGAATAGTTCTAGGAAGAAAGAAAATTGCAAGAAAATAGCAAGGGAACATATTGTGAATAGTAAATGGAGGCCATTGGGCACTCTGACCAGGGAATTGGCATGAAACTAGCACGGCATTCAGAAGCAACAGCCACATTTCTAGTTTGGTCACAGAGACTCAGGTGCACAGAGATTTCAAGTGTCATGAATAGTAGCCCCTGGCATGCTGTTCTCATCTCTCATTTTTGTGGAAATGACACTCTGGTGTAGGATTCCAAGCATCTATGATAGTCGCTACCATGTTGCTCCCCCAGAAGAGGCCTCTCTGTTTACTCAAGCCACTGTCTCCAGTGAGCTTGTCAGTATGAATATTGTCCTGTTAGCCACCTCTGAAATGTTGCCTGTGACATACATATAGTCTCAGATTATGTCCTTTAGTATACTACTGTATCTTTCTGCCCCCAGTAAGCCACTCTCAGGAGTTTTGACTAAATTGGCATAATTTTTATATGGTTAAGCATTCTGATGCTAGAATAGCATCCTATCTCCACTGAAACATATCTGGTTCCAATTGCTGAGAAAGTAAATGAGAAGGGAGACTTTTACTTAGCTCTTAGTTTTCATGGGCTTTCTCATTGGAGAGAAATGCTATCTCTAAGTTAATGGGAACACCCAAGGAAAGAATAAAGAAATCATAGTACAGTAACAGGGCAGGCATCAAACTCTTTGTATATCTAAAAATAATAAAGAATGAAAATGTTTGTAATGGCATTACATGCCAGTTCTACAAAATAGCAAAATCTGTGGTAAAACTTTAAAAAAAGAAAATTGATAGAGCTATTTGTTTTGGGTTAAATTTATATAATCTATAATCTATATAATCTATATAATCTATATAATCTATAATCTAATAGAGCAAAAGAAGTTATAATACAGGTATTTGGCATCAAGAGTCTTCATTTGTATTCATTTGACTTACCCTAATATAGGTACAGGTTATCATTTCACCTCAAAGAAAATGAAGCATAAGTACAACTGAAGAAATTGAATTAAGTTTATTTTTAAGGAAAAAATAAGAATATGTCACATTGGGCCTTATTACACACACACAATTCTGAGTCACAATTTAAAAAAGAGGGGCTATCATAATAACATGATGAAATATAGGTAATATGTTGGTAATGCTTCGTTTTCATGCAGATGACAAGGATTTGTTTGTTTCTTTTTTATAGTGTTTTTATTTATTTTTGAGAGAGAGAGAGAGAGAGAAAGAGAGAGCAAGTGCCAGCAGGGGTGGGGCAGAGTGAGAGGGAGGCACAGATTCTGAAGAAGGCTCCAGGGTCTGAGCTGTCAGCACAGAGCCCAACACGGGGCTCAAAACCACAAACAGTGAGATCATGACCTGAGCCGAAGTCTGAAGCTCAACCGACTGAGCCACCCAGGCGCCCCAGGATTTGTTTGTTTCAAACGATGCTCACATAGTTCAGATTCTTGAGGAACTCAATAAATAGTACCCTGCTCAAGTTCTGAAAAAAAAAAAAAAGTAAGACATCATCTTTCCTACTGCTGCAGCTAATCATTTTGAAAAATATGGCTTATACCTTTGAGCATGCAGGCTGAACATTCTGGCATGGAGAAGGTCATCCAAGAGTACATATATTCTGCAGGCAGACTAGTTATTCAGGGAGAGAAATAGAGAGAATGAAAGACAGAGAGAAATTCTCTCTCTGTCTCTGTCTCTCTATCTCTCTGTCTCTGTCTCTGTCTCTCTCTCTCTCTCACACACACACACACACACACACACAGATGGGATATATGATGGGTCACATACCCAGTTTTTCCCTCCAAACTTTCCAATTAAATGTGTCTGGAGTAGAATGAATAAGAGTGAAGAGTATTATTTTAGTGTTCTGGTGGGGTCACTACACATGGAAAATGAAGAGCAAGAGAAGGAACTTTTCCCCATAAAGATATACATAAAAGAAATAAAAGGAAGTAGGATATACAGTAAAAAATAGTAAAATGTAACAGGAGTAAAAAAAAATCCCATCTTCAATGATCTAAATTAATATTCTTAAAAGCGGCTAACAAATAACCTATATATGGATGATCAAAAGGAAAAAATTCTCCATAAAGAAGAGTTGTGATTAAAAGTTGAAGGGATGGCCAAAAATCTCCATTAAGAGCCATGGGTATGGGCGCCTGGGTGGCTCAGTGGGTTGGGTGTTCGACTTTGGTTCAGGTCATGATCTTGCTGTTTGTGGGTTCGAGCCCTGTGTCAGACTCTGTGCCAATAGCTTAGCTCAGAGCCTGGAGCCTGTCTTTGGATTCTGTGTCTCCCTCTCTGGCCCTCCCTTGCTCATGCTGTCTCTCTCTCTCAAAAATAAATAAAAACATTAAAAAAAAAATTTTAAAACAAAGAGCCATGGGTAAAGAACTTTTGGATATTTCCACCAGAGGCATATTGCCTTTATTCTCTCCAGGGCCAAGATATAGGGTTCCAAAATGTAAAGGGCAGAGTAAATTAATCCTTCATCCATCCATGCCAGCCCCAAGAAAATTGCTTCTCAACCTTCTGTCCACCCCTCTACCAACCATTCAACTCTGGTTTCAATATCAAATTAAACATGTCCTTTTAAATAAAGGATTCCATTCAATGTTTCTACAAAGGCACCTTCTAAAAGCACCTCTCTATCCTAAGAATTAAAATAATAGGGCATGGCAAATATCTAGAAAAATATTTTGTCACATGAAAAATTTTGTTGCCCGAGATTCATGTTTGATAAAAATTCTTACACAAATACTTAAAATTGTAATATTAGGAAGAAAACTTCCCTAGCCAAATCATTTCACCACGTTAAAGGAATTAATTTTTGCAGATACTGGAAAGCATTTTGCTCAAAATATTGATGAAGGTGTGGAATTCCCTCATATTGCTCCCCCACTGTCTTTTGCTCTCAGCTTTTCCACTGATACAAACCCTTTGCCTCCTGGAACAGCTAACAGCAGGATGTGGCATACAGCAGAAATAACCTTCACAGTTGCTGCCTTTCAGCACAGACGCTCTAGAGATGTAATAGGGACTCTCGGAATAGCCGGTCCCTTGTGTTGGAATAATTCTAGTAGAAAGGCGAACCCAATGCATCCAACTGATCTCTAGTGACCTAGTTCTAAAATTATTCTAAGCGGCAGTCTGTGACAAGATGTGCCAAGGAATTATACAGCAAAACCTACCTCAAGAGGCTGATTGGTGTTTAGATAGCTATTTCTTTTTAATTTTTTAACATTTATTTCTTTTTGAGAGACAGAGAGAGAGCATGAGCATGGGAGGGGCAGAGAGAGAGGGAGACACAGAATCTGAAGCAGGCTCCAGGTTCCCAGCTGTCAGCACAGAGCCCGACAGGAGGCTCAAACCCACAAACTGTGAAATCATGACCTGAGCCAAAGTAAGCCACCCAGGCACCCTTAGATAGCTATTTTTAAGACATCCAACCTTTCCGTGTCAGTCGTGTTCTCCAAAAAGCAACCAATAGGGTGTGCGTCAGCACGTGTGTGTGTGCATTCATGTGAGAATGTGTGTGTGTGTGTAGATAGAAGGAAGAGAAAGATTAACTTTAAGGAATTGCTCATGCAATTGAGGAGGCTGACAAGTCCAAGCTCTGTCATGTAGTCCAGCAGGCTGGAGGCCAAGAGAGGAGCTGCAGTTTGAGTCTCAAGGCAGTCTGCTACCTAATTCCCACAAAACACCTTGAGTTTACAGAGGCATTTATTCAATATGTACATGTGAAGTTCTTTATTCTGGAAATCCCATGTAGCTCTTTTGTAAATCCCTGGTTCATTCACACAGCTATGAAGCACTTGCTATGTTTCAGATAATCAGGGGTCATTCAGTCTTTCAAGGGTTATAAACACTAAGTATGGCAGGATCAAATTTGCATTTTATAAGAATAACTCAGGCATCAGTTCAGATGAGATAATATCGTATATGCCCAAAATTAAATAACGATCCAAACATGAACTGTAACTTGGGTTTGCCCCAAACAGTTTATTCTCTAAACAAAATGCTAAAAACACACAGCCATTTATTTTCCTCTTTGTTTTGTCCTCATTTACACTTTTGGAACACATGCTTAAGTCAGTGTAGGTAATTTCAGGCTAGATATAATTTTATTCTTGGAAGTATAAAAAGCCAGTGCAGCCCACATAAGGAAGAACTCTAGGTTGTTAATCCTTAAGAGCATGCGCCTGGTCAAAGGGGTACCTTGGGCCTCCCAAAGCCCATGTAACTGCTCTGCCTTGCTCAGTATCCACTTTGTACAGGAAAGTCAACAGTTCTCATTTGAAAATGATGCTATATAAAATGTAAGATGCTCTCAGATGTGGAAAGTGCACAATGCTGACATTCTAACTGGAAGTAATGTTCCCTTCCTTTGCCACATATTTGCTAGTAATGCAATGGAACATGAAAGTTATAGAGAAATTATAAATTTTGCACGGGAGATAAAATATTGATTCTCACTAGAAATACAAAAATGGAAGAACAGTTTTACCCTAAGTCTTCTCAGCCAGTTTGCCATGTTTATATTCACTGGGTGTACAAAACAGGAAAGCCATTTCCATGTGCATATGAAGGCACGTATGCATCTTACCACATAAGCAAATATCTGATCACTTACAATGTAACCTAATGTATGTGGCACATTTCCTAATGGTTTGAAAATTTGTATGTATTTTTTCATTTTTTTTCTTCCAGTGCTCAAAGCCAAATATGAATACATTAACTGTGATAATATGTAATCATTACATATGGAGTTCTCTGATCTACTGTGATCATTAAAATTTATTTTTGCTTCAAAATATATCTAGAGAAAACAGTGGAAATTTTTAGTTTTTTTTAAGTGAATATTTTCAAGTGTATATACAAGTGCATTTAAATTTAGGCCTTACTGTATATTAGAGTTAGTATATCCTCATACAGAGAACTTAAGTGTATAAACAGTCACAGCCCAAGATTTCCCATTATTATGGGAAGCTATTGTTTTGTTTTCCATATACCTCCCTAGTTTGCTTATGCTATTTCCTCCTATTGAAATGATTTTTCCCTACTCTTCTCTAATGTCCAAATGTAGCCCAACTCAAACGCCGTCTTCTCCTATACACCTCCCTATCTCTCACTGCTGCCCTTAACCTCTTCTTTAAACGCTAATAACCTTTCAGCTCTATCCCTTTCAGGGCACTTAACACTTTGTCCCTTGTGTTATTGTCTTTCATCCTTCGAAGACCAATCCTTGAAGGCAGGATCTCAATCACTCAGCAGAGTGCTCTTAATCTAGTAGGTGCAAAGTGAATATTTGTTGAAATATTGAATGGGTGGGTAAGGACTTGGAAAAACCCCTGCAGAAATCTGAGAATTGGTTCTAAGAATGAAATAGATCTAGCAATTTTCAGAGTACTAAATTTTCTCTGTCTAAATTGTAAGGATCAGAGTCCCAATTTCTTTATAAGCTGAGTACAAAAACCTTAGAAACTGAGGGAATTAGGTAGGAGTTGTATGCTTTTAACATATAGATTGCATTTAATTCCTGTGACTACAAATCTGTGATCATAATAGCCAATATGGAAAACAATGGTGACTTCTACAGATTTTAATAAGAGTATACCCTAAGTATTAATCACTCAAAAGTACAGATAAAGAACTCCTCAAAGAATAAACCTTCAGAAATCAATGAATCACATAAACAGACATACCACTGGGGGATTAGAAGAGGCGACTAAGGTATGCAAGAAATAGATGTAATCTTAAGAGATTTTATGGCTTATAAACCCCTAAGATTGATTGCTAGTCATTCGTTCTGTTATTTCACACATATTTATTGAGTACTTATACTTTAAGTCTAACACCCTTTTAGCTGCTGAAAAGACAATGGTAAACAAACAGATTCCCTGCCTACAGTAAATACATATATAAAATCAGTAAGGTGGTGGGCGATAAGTGGGGTATGAAGTTTTATGTAACGTTCTCAGGGAAGACCTCTATGATAAGACCATATTTGAACTAAAGTTTGAATGAAAAAGTAGTGGGAACAATATGAATATTGAGAGAAAGCTTTCTAGACTAGGGGAGAGCAAATGCAAATGTCCTGAGGAAAGGATGTGAGTAAGATGCTTGAGGAAGAGTAAGGTGATCATTAGAGTTAAAACAGAGTGAACCAGGAAACAGTGGTAGGAGATAATGTGAATGTGCAGGAAGAGGAGATTTTGTACAGCCCTTGCAAGACATGGTTAAACTTTGGGCTTTTATTCCTAGTGAAATGGAAACTTACTGGAGAGTCTGAGCAATGGATTTAATGTGATTTGGCTCTAGCCTTAAAAGGGCCACTATAGTTTCTGTGTGAAGAGCATGTCAGGCTGGGCTGGTGGTGATGTGTAAGGATAAAGGATGGAGACCAGTTAAGACATTATGGTAATAACCCAGGCCAGAGAAGCAGGTGCCTTGTATTAGGATGGTAGCAGTGGAGGTGGTGAGAAATAGCTGGATTCTGGATATATTTTAAGATAGCACCAAGGTCAAATTTATCATTCAGATTTTTACCAACTAGGATTCTCCCAGACATTGATTAAAGAAAAGTCTCTTTTCTAAGAGACACCGTGATATCGTATTTATCATGGCAATTATTTTCCCACTTACTCTTTGGGGAGCTCATCTGTTAGGATTAATCCCACTCCTCAAAGAGGCCTGAGTGACATGCTTTGTGTCAGAAGTGAAGCCAGATCCCAGCTTCACTCCAAAGCTACTGTTCTTTCTACTGTATTTCACATTTTCCCAGTTTTCTTCTGCATAAGAAGAGTTTTGAACTAAAAGGTCATATGTAAAATATTTTTAGCCAAGAAAAGTTCTGAATATTAACTACATGGTTAGCTTCATAAAAAATCATTAACATTTTATTTTCCTTTTTAAAAAGATTTAATGTTTTATTTACTTCTGAGAGAGAGAAAGAGGCAGTGTGAGCAGGGGAGTGTCAGAGAGAGAGGGAGACACAGAATCCAAAACAGGCTTCAGGCTCTGAACTAGCTGTCAGCACAGAGCCCGACTCGGGGCTCGAACCCACAGACTGTGAGATCGTGACCTGAGCCGAAATTGGACACTCAACCAAATGAGTCATCCAGGTGCCCCTAGCGTTTTATTTTCAAAAGAGTATTGTAGCATTTTTTAAAGTTTATTTATTTATTTTGAGAGGCAGGGAGGGGCAGAGAGAGGGAGAGACAGAATCCCAAGAAGGCTCTGTGCTGCCAGTGCAGAGCCTGACAGTAGGCTCAAACTCACAAACCATGAGATTGTGACCTGAGCCAAGATCAAGAGTGTGATGTTTAACCAACTGGGCCACCCAGGGGCCCCTGTAGTGATATATTTTTATCAATGTTTTGAATTTGGTAAGCCCCAAACAATAATACAGTAATTCATACTTAAGTGATTTTTAACAAACTCTCTATGTGGGAGAATGTTTATATTTGATTAGCAATATTTTCATTGTTGCCTTGTTTTTAAATATGTGTGTTTAAAAATTAAATGGTATTAAAAGCAGGCCTGAAGATACCATTTAACAAACTATTTTTAAAAGTAAAAATGTAAGTTTCCTTCTAGTCCTGGATATTGACGTATGCTTTATTGTGAAATGTTAGCCAAAGACCTATTTATTTTCATTTTAAAAAACTTCTCAATCATCTATGCATTTACTTTAAATTATTAGCTAACAAACTACAGGTTTTATTGTATTCATAGTATTGTGCTAGGCAATACTTTCTACTGGATCATTAGGGTTCTACCTAGTTCATTTTTTCCTGTTCTTGAATAAGAACTGAAGCAAGTAAGACTCTCTCTTTTGGAGAGTCTTACTTGCTATTATATTTAGACTGCTGGAATATGATGTAAATGTCCGTATTTTAATCATGGAACATGGACATTGACATTAAAAAAATCTTCCTCCTCACATTCTTATGAGTCATTTTTTCTCCATAAGAGTCTTTTCTGCATATTTCTATTAGACCCACACCTGACTCAAACTCTCAGCCTCTTGAGTCAAGCATTCATTTCTCTTTCTTCCCTATCCCATCCCTCTGAAAACTCAAATAGAATTTAATGCATTGTGCATCTACTGATGGTCTCTAAAATGCTCACCATCCAGGTTATGAGAGAGTAAGAATAACAGAGATTTGGATGCAGCCCTTGCTTTCTGAAGACTTGACTCCTAAGTAATTGTTTTAAATGATCTAAGGAAAAGCTTGCCGTTAGCCTTGAGAAGCTAAATAATTGCTATCTGGTGACTCTGTTTCTTCTTAAAGGAGAAAAAAGGCATTTTGTTCAGCATCCGGAGAGAATTTCTAACCTCTTTCTGTCCCATCAAAGATAAGTTTCATCATCTCTTTTAAGATATATTACCTTTGGATCCCTCTTTTGATTTTTTTCCCCTCAATGATTGTGCTAATCCTTGACCATTGGAGACTTTGCAGATATAAACTTAGAAGCTCTAGAGCGTAAAAACAGGAAACATCAACCATCTTCCACCAGGGCTACTCATTCCATACGTATTTACTGGACTAAGAATATATTAAAATACAGAAAGGAACAGTGTTTGTTTAAGCAGGTCTAGTCACCAAGGGCATTCAAGATGGCACTCTGTATTTGTTGCATAGATTGATCCTTCCAATGCAAATCTTTCATGTTCCCATACAGATGTTAAGAGGAACAAGTGATTTTTCCTGTCTTAGGAGATGCTATAATGGATGCATGTAGATTCACTATAAGTAGGATAGAATAATTTATCTTCTTAGAGCCAGGATGCTCAACCCTATCTTTCTAAAAATTGGTTTGATTGAAAGCCAGGCATGCTTAAACCCTGATTGCATATTTTAGATGTTTTCAAAAGATTATGTAAGAGTAGAAATTGGAGTGTATTATCCTCTGTGTCTTCTATTTAATGCTCTGTTCTGTTTTCAATGAGCATACTAAGTATGATGAAAGAGTGTAATGAAATAGCTATTTGGTAGTTTTGTTAGGTTCCAGGGCTCAACATTTTCTAATCCCATTAACAAAAAAAATACATTGCCCCTCAAAACCACAAATATCTCAAATATTTAAGTTTCTGAAACTAATAATTAGCATCAGAAATATTTTCTCATAGACCCTTACAACATAACCAAATAACTCTTGAAATTACACATAGAAATTTAGTAACGTAATATAAAAAATAAAAAAGTTTTCTTTTAATACTGTATTGACAATAAATTTCATAATCTACAGGTTAACTTTGTAAGAGCTAATTATTAAAAGAGATATTGCTGCATTATATATATTTAACATTGTATGTTATGCTGAAGGTAAACAAATGTTGAATTTGCTTAATAAGCATCGCTAAAGGGGAAGAATTTTTATTTTCTGAAATTATAATTTAAACTCATGTAGCAAGTTTGGCTTGATCAGTGTATGCTACCACGGAATTTATAAGAGAAAGTGTAAGACATACCAAAAAGAAAAGAAAATCTGTGGTTTTCCTACTCAATACGCTTTTTTCCTAGATGTGTAAATGGCTGTTGATTTTATTCCCATCCTGTGAAATGTGGAATCCAAGGAAGAAATCCGAGCTGCCAAAAAAAGGGCACACCCCCTGTTTATATAAGCAATAAATACTTATTTAGGGAACGAAAAAAACAACAGAAACAAACAGAGCTGATTTGTGTCCTATTCTCTGTGCACAATTTGACATGCCTATTCATCACACTTCAATAAAAGTGAGCTGAAAACTTCAGGGATATTGTATTCCATGCAGAATAGAAGTGTAGCATTGAACAGCATTAGTCCCCAAAAGTTGCACACACATTGTTCTAGCTCCCTTTCACGGAGAATTTATGTACCATGTTTTTAAAGTTTCAATAAACCTTTTATCTGGAAGCAAATAAAATTTAACAAAATTCATGATGCATACTTAGGTTTTCTAAGCAATCTTTAAGTAGATTCACAGGCTCTTAAAACTTCAGGAATTCTCTTTAAGCAATGTCATTCAAATTTTTCACTTACATTTAAAAACTGCAAATTACACTTTAAAGTTATTTTTATTCTTAAATATCCACAGATTTTGTAAAGCAGAACTAGGTCAGCTTCCGAATATATTTTGTCTGAAATATATTCTACCTGTTAAGCTACCAAGACAAACTTTATGCTTTTACTTTCTAAAATTAAAATTTATAAACATAATTTCCCTTCTAGCAAAGCAAATTTGGTTTTCTTTGAAGGAGTACCACATATAACTGGTAGGAAAAGAAAATGAAAGAATAATAATATTCATGACAAGGTAGTAGTAGTTCACCATTTGTTCTTATTGTAAGGCAAAAAATAGAAAGGTTGATTTTTATATCTTAGGCATGTTCTATTGTTCGTTACAGAAGAATCAGCATTCCTGTTATTTATAGACTACATACAAGTCCAGTCCTGATTTATATTTATACTACAAATAAAATTTTAATTGTTACTCCAATGTAAGTGCCATCAAAACCATCATTTATTCATGCTTGGGTTTTTAAACACTGGTCTTCAATCTTAATAGTTTCAGCTGCTAGCACATTATTAACCAAATAACATGTTTTCCATCAATAGGTTCGGTATATTGCAGGTTGCGTTGTTTTACAAGATGACAATGACAGGAAATATACTGAGATGTGCTAACTCAAGCACACAAAAATGGAAAACAAAAAGTGCTCCAGAAACCTGGTTGAAGTTTGGAAGAATTTCCTTGTTTTGAGAAGGATGGAATAGTTTTAGAGTTTTGTTTGATGATGACAAGCTTAAGAGGGTACTGGGGCTGGGTATTGAAACTGCTAAATTCTCTGTTAGAGAATTGGACCAGTACCCCAACTGTTTCCTAGCTCTTCAGTCAATGGTGTAAATGGAAGTTGCCCACCTCACACCTGACACTGACAGCAGAAATTTCCAGCTTATACTGGAAATTTGCTAGGTACCAGACCAGGTAGACCACAGAAGCTACTAAAGATGTTAGAAGGCAAGAGTCATCATGTAGTCAATAAATAATTTGCCAACTTTCATTCATATCCAAGTTTTATCTCTTTGAAATAATCTTTAGAGAAAATTTACAAAAGGCTAAATATATAAATAAATACACACATAAGTAAAAATAAAAGGAGGAAAGGCAAAAGTCAGGAGATAGATTTTCAGTGTTTCCTGAGGCAGTTTCCTAAAAAAGCAAATGAAAATGAGAAAACTGTGCCATCAAACAAGAAGCCATCAAATATACATTTATGTGATGAACAAACAGAAGAGTGAAATTCATATGCCATGCATAACGCTCTTGAACCAAAAGGTGTCACTATTAGAAAATTTACACAAGTTTAACTTTGCTATATCTGTTTTAGCTCTTTGATCAAAATATTGTTCCAAACCCAGTGTAATACTGAGATTCATGTCCGTAATATTTTTTTCTTTCCAGATTGCATTTTTGGGAAACGAAATTTTAGTTAGTACTTCCCTACGTAAGCAAGATGATTTACTGACTCTGTGGCAATTATGTACAGAGTTCATTGTTGTTCTTTTAATAAATACACCTAAATTTCCCCATCAGTTTCATCTAAAAACTAGCACATCGTGCTCTGATGGAGTCAACGAAAAGAGGGGAAGTATTCTTGCCAGGCATTGGTAACTCTATTCAACCTAACCTACCTGAGAAATAAGTGTAATCAGATCTTGTGTGGCTCTGTGGTCCTTTCATTGAACAATGTAACTCATATCATGTATATGATCTTAAGGAAGACCCATTTCCAAGAACAACTTTAAGTATTCTGACATGAGTGTTTACAATAATGAGTCGGACTGTGAAGACAAGTATTTTTAAGTTTATCTATATTTCTTCCATATAAATTCATGGTTAATAATGAATAGTGAACACTTTTTAGTTTATACTTAAAATCTTTCAAGAAGATCCTTACCTAAAAATTTTGGAAAAATATTTTAGATTGTTCAAAGCATCAAATTGCAAGTGGCATAATCCTAGGACTAAACCTGCCAGGCTTTCCTTTCCTTTAAGGATTTAACAAAAGAGAATCATGATGACACTCTTGTAATTTAGGATTTATTAATTTGTGTTTTTCTTACAAAAAGTATTCCAAATAACTGGCATACCCCTCATAATCAATGTGTGGAGTCCATCCTATACTTGAAAAAAAATCCAAATAAGTCTAATTTAATCACTTTAAATTTTACACACTTTTCCCGCTCTTCTGCAAACTTACATTTCACAGCTTAGAAAATATCTTACTTGCACCCTGATAATTTTTTCCATTTTTCTTTCTTTAAATTCAAGATATTCATTTTGTGGGCTTCAAAATTCCCAATGACCAAAAGATTCTGGAGATAAAATGTGTCATATTTACTTTTCCTTATCACATTTATATAAAATATGAAACTTTGCATTTATTTTTAGTTAGACCTACTCTGCTTTAAATTTATATTTACTGCAGATTTTGCTAAAAAATATTAGTTTGGTGTTTGGCTCCTAGTTCAGTACTTGGATGTATATTTCACGTGGGCAAATACCTCTGACCCTGGTATGCAAGATACGTTCCACTCTCATTGCTCTAGGTTAAGATGCTACTTACTGGAAGTTCACCAGGGAAACACATAGCTCTGAGTATGTAACACAGTTTAGATTCCTTCTTATTACACTAGAATAGCCAAAATACATCCTTCAATGTGCAATATAGTACATCATAAAACAAAATCATTTCCTTACTTTCGCCATCATTCTATATTTCCCTATTCATCCTATAAAACCAGAAATAAACATATGACGAAGCTTAATTTTGCACTTAACAGTTCTTAGATGGATAATTAACTTTAAAATGTAGTAAGACAGTGTTGCTTGAAGGATTGCCATTTATACCTAAAAATTAGCTGCAAATTAAGTGGCTTAATGCTGTAAAAAAAAGGGAGGGGGGAGAAAGAAACAAACAAATTCAAATCGAGTTCAATGTTTCTAAGAAGCAGGGAAACCACATATATCACATCAATTTGCTGCTTTCAAGGTCAGTACTAAGATCAGAGAGCCCCCACTGTATGATACAATTGGAAGATAAAGACACATTACCTCCCAGGGAAGCTTTGTCTGAGGCTTTAGCACAAGTGGGTCAAGTTCCCAGTGATCCTTTGCGCCTGTCTAATTAATGACTGTTGCATTTAGTTTGCCTGAGACTTTATGATTATATACCCCCTCCCACTCCAAATAAAACAGACTTACACCAAAATTATCCTATTAAGTGTTCTCATCTCCAGAAGTTTGCAATAAGAATAGGCTTTAAAAAATCTCATAGTAATTTCAGAAAAAAAAATATTGTCCTCCTTCATATTTACTTGATTGTCTAGAAATTCTGTATTCCAAGAAATACAGATTTTCCGCATAAATATTAAGTGCACAAATAACCTGAGATCACCTCAAATACTAATCAGTGGGAGAAATGATTACACCCTAGAAGTGTGTGTTTAAATGGTCAGAAATCGCCTTGAAATGTAAAATTAATGATCATTTGCTCTGGAGTTTTATGTGAGTATTGCGTAAGTACGTGGTAATGGAGCCACTGTGGTTGTAACTGTACAATGCTGTATTGTTTCATTTCCCACGTTTCTGTGTATATGTTACTGTTTTCAGTTTCATTTGTCAGCAAATGTCTGTTTACCCTGCTTCCTGTTATTAGTTATGGGAAACAGGTTTTCTTGAAATACATTAGAGACTCTTTTAACTCTTGTCCAGACACTTCCAAGGCAAGATATTGATGATTCCTTTAATGTCTGTACAACGCCGGAAACTGAGTTAAAGTACATTGTTGTCTCACATAGCTTACAATTTCTTATCTCTCACAGAAAAAAAAAAAAAGACAGAAATAATAAACAAATCGCAGCAGCTTCTCCATTTCTAAGACTAGACACTGAGTTAACTGAATTGGGTACTTTCTTCATTGGCCACAACAATTAATTAACATTTCAAACTGTGAATTCTGAACGCAACCCACAAAAATGTTTCAATGATCAACTCACATAGTAAAGGGCTAAAAGACAGTAAGATATATTCTAATGTAAGTGTATCCAGAGAGACAAAAATACTGACCATATTATTGGTGTATTTATTACAAAGCTTTTTATATAGAAACATATGGTCAGTCCATCTAGCTCTGTGTCTTTGAAATTGGAGCAAATATACTTGCATGCATTAAAATCATAAAGGAGCCAAAACATCTGGAAGTTTTAGAAGAAAAGCAAAATAGTTATGGGAGGAAAGTCCGGATTAAAAAATGCAGATGTTTAATTGGGCTGTCAGTTATGTTATGAGGAAATAAGGGCAGAAATAACCAGAAGCCACTGGTGGAAAATTAAAATAGTTTCATGAGCCATTGCCAAGCTAAAAGCAATGAAATCGGTAACATAATATGGACAGGGGCTTTCTAAACTGAGATCTGAAAATGTTACCATGTGCAATTTTGCAAATTAGCCATCTCCAAAAAAAATCTTTTTCATTAAAGCACAATAAAAGTTTTTCAGACCCTCCTCTTTCTCTCTTCAGTCATTAACATCGGGCAGTTATTCCGAGTTTGGCTTTCATCAATGACAAGCTCTCCCCCCACTCTCCTCACCCCGTTTGTAAGACCCTCTAATACTGCTGAGTGGCCAGAAATTACAGATGCAAGAAAAGCGGACAAATGACTGCCAGGCCCCTCCCCCAAGTGCCTCGAGAGTCAAAGCCCCCGCCAGAACATGCCTGAAAGCAGCACACGGAGAGACAAAGACACAAAGATTCCATTTTCTCAGTGAAAATAGATTTCATGTGTAAAACACTAGTGAGAAAAAATTGAAAGCTGACACATATGTGCAATTTTAGAGAGACAGGACTGAATATTTCAAGAAGATTGAAATTGCATTTGATTGCATCAAAGCCTAACAAATGTTGTTTAACCTAAAAGTCTTTTCAGTCTGTAAAAAGACATTCAGTGGCAAGATATTTTATGTTTTTAAGCACATGGTTAAAAAAGAGAAAAGAATCTTGAGCTCAGTGGAGAGATGTTGATTACATACTACTGTTGCATAAAGAATTAACACTGGCTCACATCACTGGGTCTACAAAAGAAAGGGGGAAAGTTAGAAAAAAAAAAAAGCCCTATTGAATCAAAGGGTTCAGAAAGATAATATTAAATCCTTATGAGTATGTTTCCTATAAAAAGAATCCCCTCCCAGCAGCCCCAGGGTATCATTACTGGAGAGGCAGCGAGTGGTTTATTAGAGATTCAGACCTTGGCATCTGAGCTTTGCCAAGCATGCAAGTTTTAGCTTGCGAGCCCAGGGCCCTTGGCTTATACAGTCCCTTCTGGCATCTAACAGTGAGGGCCGTCTGGTTGGTCTCCACATGCCAGGCAGTGTGTGGGTGCAGAGGCTCAGACTGGGAGACAAAGGAAGATCATCATTTGTGATGGAAGGTCATCCTTTGTGTTTTTCTTCTTACCTAGATTCATATATACCAGGATAACATTTAGAGATGAAAAGAGAAATATGTGAAAAAAGAAATAACAAAATGAATCAAGGAATTCATCTACAGCATATCTTCAAGTGATTTTATAAATAAATATACAGAGAAAGAAGGAGAGAGAGGGAAATAGAGGGTAGAGAAAGGTCAAAGTTTTTATTTAAAATAATCTTTTCAGGGGTGCCTGAGTGGCTCAGTCAGTTAAGCCTCTGACTTTAGCTCAGGTCATGATCTCATGGTTTGTGGGTACAAGCCTGTAGTCGGGCTCTGTGCTGACAGCTCAGAGCCTGAAGCTTGCTTCTGATTCTGTGTCTCCCTCTCTCTCTCTCTCTACACCTTCCCTGTTTGCTCTCTGTGTCTCTCAAAAATAAGTAAATATTAAAATAATTGGAAAAAAAAATCTTTTCATGCAAGAGAGAAAGCTTCTCCCACCTGCCTTCTTAGATTTTTAACTTCGGTGTGTGTTTGTAAATCTTTAACTTTATATACCATGCAAAGCACATTCAGTATATGAAAAATGGTTGTGAGGTCATTTTTGTTTATTTTTTTTAAATTTGTATTGAAGTATAATTGACATACAATATCCTATTAGGTTCAGGTGTACATCATAGTCGTTTGCCAGTTTTATACATTATGAAATGATCCTCACAATATGTTTAGTTGCCATCTGTCACCATAGAAAGTTATTACAATGTTATTGACTATATTCCCTATGCTGTATATTTCATCCCCATGATTTACTTATTTTGTAACTGTAAACTTATATCTCTTAATCCTCTTCACTTATTTTGCTAACCTCCTAAACTCTCCTGACTCTGGTAACCAATAGCTTATTTCCTGTATCAGTGAGTCTATTTCTGTTTTGTTTTGTGTTTTTTTTTTTAGATTCCACACATACGTGATATCATACAGTATTTGTCTTTCTCTGCCTGACTTATTTCACTTTGCATAATATCCTGAAAGTCCATCCATGTTGTCACAAATGACAAGATTTCGGTTTTTTTTTATGACTGAGTAATATTCTATTGTATGTATACACCACATCTTCTTTATCTGTTCATTTATGGATGGACATAGGTTGCTTCGATATTTTGGCTATTGTAAATAATGCTGCAGCAAATGAAGGGGTACATATATCTTTTTAAATTGGTGCTTTTATTTTCTTAGATACATACCTAGAAATGGAATTGCTGGATCATATGGTATATCTAGTTTTAATTTTTTTGAGGCATCTCTATACTTTTGACCAGAGTAGCAATACCAATTTATATTTTCACCAACAGTGTATGAGGGTTTCCTTTTCTCCACATCCTCGCCAACACTTGTTATTTTTGTCTTGATGATAGCTGTTCTGACAGGTGTGAGGTGATGTCTGATTGTGGTTTTGATTTGCATTTTCCTGATAATTAGTGATCTTGAACATCTTTTTGTGTGTCTGCTCGGTATCTGTGTGTCTTCTTTGCAATAACTTTCTATTTAGGTCCTCTGCCCTTTTTAAAATCAGGTTTTGAGGGGTGGGTTACATTAAGTTGTGTACATTCTTTATAATTTTGGATATTAACCTCTTATTGGGTGTATGGTTGCCAATATCTTCACCAATTCAGTAGGTGGCCTTTTTGTTTTGTTGATAGTGTCTTTAGCTGTGCAAAAATGTTTTAGTTTGATGTCATCCCATTTGTTTATTTTAGCTTTTGTTGCCCTTCCTGAGGAGACTGATTACCCCAAAATATTTCTAAGAATAGTGTCAGAGAGCTCACTGCTTATCTTCTGTCTCAAATTGAGCCTGCTTACATTCCTGTCCCAATCCATTCAATAGCATGCTGTTCTTCACAGATAGGTTCAGTATTTGCAAAATAGTTGGAATTTGCTTAATATGTGTTGAAAAGTGTTAGGCCATTAACAGGTTAAAACGTAATTAATAGTAGCTGTCAAGGGTTATAGATCAAGAAAGCGGTCTAGGAATATTTTAATTTAAAAACGTTACAACCAAGTTTTCAAAAATTGAGAACACATTTCTCTCCCTTTTAAGCTCCTGCAGTTCTTAAATTCCTTTAGTCCATAAGAATATCAGAAGAAGAGAGAGAGAAGAAACTAACAAATTACTTCATAATCTCATAAGAGATGACTGGGAGGAAAATGAGAATATTAGGTAAATCCTATGACTGCTAAAAAGCTTTGCAAAAGCTTCTTTATTCCCACAATATTCATATCAGGAAATATTCTAGCTATCTTTTCCCATCTAATCAAAATGCTAGATAGCATTTTGAACAAAATATTTATAACATTAATAAAACTACTATTTCAATGAAGATATTAAATGTAATCTAAGTATTCAAAGCATTCCCCTATTTGCCCTCAAAAAGGAGTGGAACATATATTTGGGAGTTTGGGAGCATAATTTTTTATGCATATTCAACCCTCTGTAATTTTAGTGAGTCTCTGAGCCTCAGTTTCCCTGTGTATAATATGAGGAATTTTGTGAGTCATGGGAAGTTATTTGGGGATTAATCTACAAAGCCAGTATTGGCTCCAAAATGCTAACATGTATGTGTGCTCAATGGGACAGGAGTGCAAACCTTGTATTGTGTTTTTATGTTTTTTAAATGTTTATTTATTTTTGAGAAAGAGAGAGAAAGGGCACACATGAGCAGGGGGAGGGACAGAGAGGAGGGGAGAGAAAGAATCCCAAACAAGTTCCACATTAAGCATGGAGCCCTACATGGGGCTTGAACCCACCAATTCTGAGATCATGCATGACCAGAGCCGAAATCAAGAATAGGGCACTTAACTGACTGAGCCACCCAAGCACCCATTGTTGTGTTTTCAATTTTTAAGATTTAATACAAAGAGAAATTGCATGTCATTAAGAGAGATAGGAAGTCCCCAGTGAATTCAGTAAAATAAATCAGCCAAAGACGATGTAATAGCCACACCACAGACCAGTTAATTGATGTCTTTGTACACATTTCAAAATCTTTCTGTATCTTTGAATCTGATACTCCGTGATTTCTAATTTCTTGAAGTACATATGACATATTTATATTAACTTTCTCCCCCTGGTAGTCATTTTCTTTTCTTTTTTTCTTTTTTTGCTAAGTGGAAGTGCACAGAGTAGCTGAATGAGCCAAAGTGAATCAGCATAAGGTCCAAAACTCCAAGCAGCAAATGCTAGTTATCTTGGGCCCTGACCCACCCTGCCAAGCCCACTGCCTCAGAAAACTTGGGAATAGCCATGGAAGATGTACAAAGTGGTTCAATATACTTCCTAACAGTTCCAACCCAGTTTCCCCCCAATGACAATGGTGTCATCCAGACCTCTCAAGTTGTGCTTCCTCAGCAGTTCCTAGAGCATGACCTCAGGTGCCAATGAGCACAAAAGTAAATTATGAAAATAAATGATATTGTTATATGGAAGATATTGCGGAAGCTATTGATAATCTTTTAACAGAAATATATTCTTGAGAAGAGAATATGTATGTCTAACCTAAGAAGATCAACAAACTTATAAATTCTAAACAGTGTTCCTTACAGTAATTTTTTAACCAAAGAGCAGGATTTTCTAATTCAGTAGTAAAATGGAAAATAATACATGAGCTTGTCCTCATTTAACCTAATTGGAAGGGAGAAAACCACTTTGCTCAGTCACATTCAATATTTTCTTTTTTGAAAATTCAACCGCTATCATAGACTAGAATAATGATATAAAATAGTATTATATTATTTAGATAAATTAATCTCTTTAGAGAAATTAGATGATGAAAACAAAGCAAATATATTTACTATGTCTGGGAATAAAATCTAGATTTATCTATCAATTGTACTAATAGCAGCTAATATTATAAAACTTTTTAAACATGGGGAAGATATCCAAAGGAAAATGAATTTTTATAATTAATTAGCATACTGAAGGTAGCCAAACATGTTTGTTTTATGTTTTCAGGGGTTTCTGGTTGTTACTTGACAAGTCGTTTTACAGTGGGGAAACGCAGACAATGTTTTCTAGGGCCAAATCGGTGGCCTTAGAAAATAAAAAAATTAGGATAAGAAAAGTTGGCAGATCTCTGTGGATTGTTGGATTGGAAAACATTCGCATAAGAGGATAAAAATCAATTTTAGCTAATTTGCTTAGCATGGCTTGAATTTCACATAATATCTCTTTGTTTTGTACAGGGATCTTGGCAAAATTAGCAACAAATCCATAAAAGAAACTGAAAGCAAGTCAATCTCCATCTTCAGTGACTGTCCAACAAAAGTTGGAGAAGTGTGTTGTCTCCAAAGAAGGGTAGAGCTATGCCCTAAAATTAGGACATGATTAAGGTATGACATTTCTTTCAGTTCAGTTGCAATGCTTTGTTCCTTCCATTACAGATAATTATTTTTTCTTTTTCCCCCCAATCGTTCTCTCTCTTCCTTTTCTTCTTCTCATTAGCAGATGTCTTTTATAATTGATATTGTTTACTATCCTTTCATCAAATATATGCCACATCACTCAGGCAAGCCATCTGACAGGGCACCTAAATACACATTAGAAGGTACTGGGAGCCATGCGTCGCTTTGACTGTGTCATCAGGGCAGTTATAATAAGCATCTTGATACCACTGAATGCAATGCTGTATTCAAATAATAGCCTTCATCTTTACCCTTTTTAAATATAAAAGTAAACCTTGAAGACTTTGAAGGACCTAACCAAACAACACACATGTGGAAAGAGACCAGAGAGCCTTTGAAAAAAAAAAAAAAATCCTTATGTAAAATCTGTAAAGAATCTTAGCAGTTTTTCAAGAAAGACCTCCAGGTAAATCATGGCTGTGAATAAGACACATGACCATCTTAATTATGAGGATCATTACTGTGGGCCCTCTGGGCCATTTTTGCTCCCAGCAGGATTTTTCTTTTTTCATCCAGAGTTCCCAGGGATGTCTACTGTTCTCTGTGTGTAAAGCATAGTTAAGTGGTCCCACAAAGCTGCACTAATTAAACACACACACACACACACACACACACACACACACACACACACACACACACACACACAAGAATAACAACCAAAAAAAATATAAAACACTTTGTCAAGTGGTCAGACAGACTGGAACTAGAGGATTATAGGTAAGAAGGCTAAAATGAAGGGTTGAAAGCTATAATTTCTATTTTTGTGGTGGCAACCACATCAGCTGTTGGAGTCAGGCAGTTTAAAGATATGACTACTTAAGCATAGAGTCTGGGAAGAAGGCCCTTCAAAATATAACAGTAAATCAGACCTCTAGTGGTAAAGATGCACTAAATTATGGGGATTCTTTGCTGCATCCTTTTTCCAGTTGTCCTGGCTCCTTTTCTCCTTCTCATCCCAATGTCTCCCACTTTCCATACAATTCCATCCTGTCTTTGACAATTCCCTCTATTACTCTCCTTCCTCCCATTTCTCACTATACATGCATATATTCATACATTCTTCATATTTATATATTTACATATTTTTTAAACCTTACATTTTAACCTTAGTTGCTTGGCCTTTGACTACCAATTCCATGCTCTGTGCAGCTAGAAAACAGAGAACATGTTTTAAAAGGAGACACTAATTCTCAAAGGGCTTCTTCATTTGGCTAGAGATTAGTTCATTCTTGAACATGATGTGGATTTGGATTTTCAGAAAAAAACCCTCACCTGGGGTGGTTTTGAAGAACATGTAGGTACATATAGGTGTCAGGCAATCAAATTTGTAGGTGCAGTGGTTTGAAGAATGAATTATTATAGTGACAGGATCAACTATAAAATGATGAGACATATAGAGATCTTTCTAGCTTACATAATATTGACTATTATCTTGGGAGTTTCATTCCACAATTTGGCTTTATCCTCAGTTTTATTGGAATTAACAGAATCAAAAGGTTGGTAGAAAGCATAGAAATTTTGTAATACAGCTCTCATATTGAAATGAAGAAAATGAAGCCCAGAAAATAATCTGTTCTAAGTCATTCTGTTTGTCTATAAATGTCATTGGTTTAATTTTAGTTTTGCATATATTTAGACAAAGAAAATATTTTCCCAGAAACTGGTTACAAGTGTTTAAGAAGAGATATAACCATTAAAATATATATGTAGTAGCATATAACTATCATTCAGTAGTCGATAATATTGAAATTGCCTGGGATATTATTCATTCATTTTTAATATATTATCTGACTTCTATATGTGTATAAGATGTAAGCCAGCTCAAACTATGTAAATGAATCTTATTTTTGTATATAAGAACAACCCCCTTTTGACTTTTTTTGTGATCTGATTATATATTACTCACAGTTCTGTAATTTTAACCAGAAAAAAAAAAAAGGATTACTCAGAAGAAGGTAAGTTATTTCATAAATTGGGTTGGAAATTCAGAAGTTCTTTTTCCATTACTAACATTGTGCTCTTAAAAAAATAAGACAAATTCTTATTTTTTCACCTATAAGTATTCCCATAAGAATTGGCAAAAGTGGGGGCCACCTGGGTGGCTCAGTCTGTTAAGCGTCCGACTTCAGCTCAGGTCATGATCTCATGGTTCGTGGGTTAGAGCCCCACATCAGGCTCTGTGCTGACAGCTCAGAGCCTGGAGCCTGTCTTCGGATTCTGTGTCTCCCTCTCTCTCTGACCCTCCCCTGCTCGCTCTCTCTCTCTCAGAAATAAATAAAACATTAAAAAATTTTTAATAAAAAGAATTGGCAGAAGTGGGGGGGGAAGGAAATCCACTGTAGACAAACAGACCCTATTATTACAGGTAACTGGTAGTATTCTATAGAAAATATAGCATATTCTTGAAGACATAATAGACTTAATGTTTAAAAAAACTAAGATATCATACATACGAAAATATGTTTATAAAACAAAGCTTTTAAAATTTTAATTATACCCCTAAACTGGCTTTCTAGTTTCTCTAGGATATCAAGGCATTAAAAAAAAAAAAGAAAAAAAAATTTACTCAGATTACTGTTGGAAACATTACATAGAAATATGTGTGGTGATATTACTGGAAATGAGTATTTCTATAAAGTGAACAAGTAGAACGTCTGAGCTTTAAAAAGCCTTCCACACTGCCTTCAGGTTGAAACTGCAAGTCTAGATATATCTAAGAAATTGTAATGTGTTTAACTTTTTAGTTCTAAGTATGTTTTGTTGCAAATATTTTAAAAATGCCTATGTCTTCAGTTAAAAATGAACATTTTGCTGAAGTAGTAATACTTAGGTTGTTTTCAGTTTCTGTAATTAAACACTACTTGCTACTTATTTAGGGCATATGTTTCAGTCCCGAAACACTGAGGACAGATCTAAGTGACATGAAATTAAAACAAAAATTAAACAAAAATTTTGTGGTAGCTTTCAGGTTTAATTTTAATTTGTGTTTTAGGGACTTCGAATTTAGTTAAATATCAAGATCTGTTTCTCTCTATGATTGTCAAACTTTTAAGTAATAAAATACGGAGCACTATAGGGCAACGAATGCAGACTTATAGAAATACTGCAACTCTTAGCCAAAAAAGTGGGGGAAATCAGAACAAATGAGGATAAACATGATCATTTTCCTAGTACTTTAATAAACTCATCTGATAGACTTGGGTTTGATATATCTTGTCTTAATGGTAGATAAGAAGCCCATGACTGACATCAGAGTTTATAGGTATGTGGTAAGTGTATTCTTCATAAAGAAATTTATGATCAAACATTGCAGAGGTAATTAGGCTTCACATAAAACTACCTCTTCTAGAATCTTCAGGGACAAGGAAATGCAGCTGCGTATCATGTGTCCCTTCTATAGATCGTGGCAAAGGATCTCACTCAATGAAAACTCAAATCAGAATGCACAAAAATACAATATTCCCAATCTGCTATTTATATTGCCAGATAAATTATATATGCACAACATTTTTCCATTGTTAATTTTTATGTTGCACAATTATACTAAATTTTGAATGGCATCTTTAGTAAAAGAAGCCTGGAAACATCCTTTGGTTAACAAAGGGAAAAGTCATCACATATGCTTGAGAAAACTTCAGAACTATTGTAAGCGTTGCTGAACTACACATTGAAAGATATTTATGGATCAAAAATATATTTTATTTAGAAACTGAACTGTGCTTTATTATTTTATCAGCTCCCTAAAATACTTGATTGATAGTGCTCAGTCATAAAGGAAATTTAGAAAGAGAAGAAATGTAGATGAAAATCTTGTTAGAAGCAGTAATTATATAGATTGTGAAGGGACTGCTCGTTTTTTCAAGTTGAAATCCCATTTTAAGTAAATAACATTTTTAGGACAAGAAGTTGATTACCAAAACTGAACATTCACACGAGGCAATGTGCCACATAACTCAACACACCAGTGCAAAAAATGTTAGCTTGTAAAAAGAGATTCAATGCTGGTCTGTAATAATTAGCCATGGTTTCTCCACCGAATAGAAAAGAGCTCTTCAGATCTTGAGGGCTAGTATGTATGTGGAGATTTTAAGTATAAGAAAAGGGAATTTAACTCATGTTCCATAGTTATATGGCTATGATGGAAGGCTTTGAGTTCTCAAGTGGTATCACAGAAATAATAATAACTACAATGAAATCATACTGTCTAAATAGGACTTAATTTTTTCTAGGCCATGGTTCCTCAACAGAAGCACTACTGATATTTTGAACCTCATAATTCTTTGTCATGGGAGATTGTACATTGTAGCATTGTGTGTTGTAGCATTTTTAATCAGCATCCTTGGCCTCGAATCGCCAGATGGTAGTAGCAAACCCCTCTCACTACAGTGATATTACTAGGCATCATCCTTGATTGAGAACCACATCTCTAGACATTTTAAATTTCTTCTCTTATCTCAATGGCAAATGAGCTATGTTGGGTTTTTTTTCTATTACCTTTAATAGACATTTTCTGTAGAGAACTCTTATGTACTAAGAAGAGGTCTATAATGAAATGTGAGTATCAAAATGGATACAAAAATGTGGGGATGTCAATGATACATTCATTACTTGAAATTTTAATATTGTATTAAAAATGCATAAATATGGAATGTGAGCTCATACTTTGTACCATACCTGAAACCTTGTAATATAAGCCAGGTAAATTAATAAAAAGTATGTTTGCCTTGATTGAGCATGAAAATTTTTCTGTGTATGATAGTTAAATATAGCAATACATTTTTAGAGGGGAAATCATCATCAAAATGGACTGATAGCTATGTATATAAAATATGGATTATCAATTATTTTTTTAACAAACTCCAATTAGATGGTCTGGAAGTTATTAACTTGATATGTCTTTGGTATTTGAGGGGTTTTTGGTGGAAATATATCAGTAGAAAGGAAAATAGAAATGGGAAAAAATAACCTACATGGAAGTCTAAGAAGCACTTCATCAAAAAGAAATATTCAGGAAGCTAGGAATCCTGTTTTAGTCCATAGGAAAAAAATATATTGATGAGATTGATCCATTGGTCTTCTAAAAACTATGGAAGTCATTAAACCAGTAAGTCTTAGATTGATTTAGCTTTAACAAAGAGCTAAATGAATGATTTCAATACATTAAATGACATTTTATTTAACTTTTGTATACAATTATAAATGTATTGTGAGTGTGCGTGGCCTCCCCCCTGAACTCCTGGAAAAATTGGGCCGATTTACCCTTCCTTCTTTATGATACTCATAAACTTTTTAAAAATCTCTTTAAAATCACTGACGTAAGGACCCTATACTAGATGAATGTGGAGGCATTAAAATTTAAATATTCCAATACTTACTTTTTATTACACTTTTCAGACTTGAGATTTTTTATTTTATTTTATTTTAATATTTTTATGTATTTCTAGGAGAGAGAGAGAGACAGCATGAGCAGGGGACAGTCAGAGAGAGAGGGAGATACAGACTCTGAAATAGGCTCCAGGCTCTGAGCTGGCTGTCAGCACAGAGCCTGACGCGGGGCTCGAACCCACGAACCGCGAGATCATGACCTAAGCGAAAGTCGGACGCTTAACCGACTAAGCCACCTAGGAGCCCCAAGTCTTTAGATTTAAAAGAAAAAAAATCTCTAGATCCATGAAAGATAAAATAACAAGTTTGCCTTTTACAGACCTTGAGTTCTACACTAAGAATAGATATGGGCTGAGTTCCTTTCTAGTATGAATTGGATTATCACTGAACATACAGCCATGAATCTATAATGCCAAGAGTTAGACGGAAAACTTGGAAGGGCTTATAGATCCAAAATGTAGTAATGAAATTAGAAGATAGAATTACGCTTATAGCTTTTTTGTTTCTTTGTGGAAAAACTCAGAGTAACGATGCTTTATTTCTGTATGTGCATCCTTTTTAACAACAGTAAAGTCTTTTCCTGGTAACATATAAGAGGAAAAGTGGATATGAGGATTCAGCATTGCTGGTGAATTTTAAAAGTAATAAAGCATTTTATAGAAAATATGTAGTAGTTGAAAATACAATTTCCTTTACTGGTGCACTGTCAGTATTTCTTTCAACTTAATTACTAAAGAATGATTCTGATGATCACATGTTCTCTAGGTCAAAATTTCCCAAACCTTCACTATATCAGAACTACTTGGAAGGTGTGTTATAACATAGTTTGCCTCAGGGTTCCTAATTGAATAGTTGAGGCCTGAGAATCTGGTAATTCCTTGCAGGTAATTCAGGTAATCCAGAACCAGAAAGGCCCACTGCTCCAGAGACATGTATAATTTCAGGTATAGCTTCTTAGTGTGACTTGATAACTTTCTCTTTACGAAAAATTGAAAGTGCTGGATAAATAGAAATACATTAAAAGAGTTGTATAAATTTCAGTTTACTCTTTGGCAATAGACCAAATTAACTTTGTCACTGGAAAGAATGATTTATGAGAGTGGATGTTTTTAAAGTTTACTTATTTTTCAGAGAGAGACAGAGCATGAGTGGGAGAGGGACAGAGAGAGAGAGGGAGACACAGAATCTGAAGTAGGTTCCAGGCTCTGAGCTGTCAGCACAGAGCCCGACTCAGGGAGTGAACTCAGGAGTGACGAGATATGACCTGAGCTGAAGTTGGATGTTTAACAGACTGAGCCGCCCAGAGAGTGGATGTTTTTAATAAAAGAGGCTTCACATTGCATTGAAAGACAGGAAACCTTAAAAGGAAAAGACAACTGATAAACTCTTCCCAAACAAGGATTTAAATTAGCTAAGAACCTTTTTTTTTTTTTTTTTTGCTGCTTACAAGTAAAAGTTCATTTTCCCACACTAGCAAACACTTAGTTATCAATAATATATCAAAAATAATATCAATCAGATTTTTTCCTTAGTCATACTTTTTCCACTTTCCAGGAAAGAATTAATCATTCTCACTACTTAGTGTCCCCCACTCCCAAAGCATGCAATAGCTCTTGTCTTTACATATTTTCTAACTTAAATGTACAGCAATACCCTACTAATTCAATACTTTTATTTAAATTTTGACGAGGTCCTACTAAATTTAAGATGTCATTAAACTACAGCACATCTGGGGCACCAGGGTGGCTCATTCAGTTAAGTGTCTGACTTCTGCTCAGGCCATGACCTCATGGTTTGTTGGTTTGAGCTCCACGTCAGGCTCTGCACTGACAGTACGTAGCCTGCTTGGAATTCTCTCTCACTGCCCCTCTTCAACTTGCACTTTCTCTCTCTCTCAAAATAACTAAATGAGCTTCAAAAATTTAAACTACAGAACTCTAATATATTGAATAAATTGTTCAGGATTCAAAAAAGTCCTCTTCAAAGGTATTCAGGGCTATCACCTATGGCTTTAGAAGCTATGGACTGCAGAACTCTGCGGAGGACCATTGGTATGGAGGATGACGTAAATGGTACTTTCTGGAATTGTGCAATCAGGTGTTCCCTTAGTCAGAAGTAATAGGGCAGGTTTAGTAATGCAGACATAAAGTTCTTGTCTTAACTCCAAAATTCTACAGAATGGGGGAGATGTGGCTTAAGAATTGGACATGTGATTTATGTTTATTTAGTTGACTGCTATTAGCTCAGTGTGAGTCAATAGTAACATACAGCTGCCCACAAAAACCATGAAAAACTTAGTGTTTCAGTGAGTTGGGTTTCTGAGGGAAAAGAGAAGTCTCTTGTCTTCATAGCTAGTAGAATGAATCCAGAAATGATCACTTCTCAGACACTATTTTCCATCCTGCCTTTGTAGGTAAACCAAGGCACCAACTGTTAATGTTCATTTTCAGAGAACACTAAACAAATGTTCCACACTCAGCATGATAATTGAGAACCTTAGACAGAAAAGCAAGAAATTGTTGAGCTGAATTTTTTCAATTAATCCCAATGACCTGTGAACAAATATGTACTGGATTTGTGAGTGAAATATGCCAAAATTATGGAGTCTTTAATAGAAATATGACAACACAGCAGGGGAGGCTGAGAAAGGAGTTATTTTAGCTGAATACTGGAAAATCATCATCCAGTTTCCTCTGCTCAATCACTAATAATCACAAGCAGCCATAAATAGAGTTGTTCATTAATTAATCTGTGTCCAAACATTTTATTTTTTCTTAATGCAGTGCTCAATCCATAGTTCAGGAACACTCACAGTTAAATCTTGCTTGGCTCTTTGCCTTATAAGACCAAATTTAGCTGGTAATGCCTATTAACACAGATACTTTGTAAAACAAACAACATAATGCTTTGAGAGTGGCCACTCTTTGTTTCCCACATATTTTAGTAATTCTGGCCCATCCTTTCCTCAGAAGCAAATGTACAGATGTGGAGACACTTGTACATGAAGACATAGTTTATAATGTGCATATCCAAGGCACTGACATTGATGCTGTATCCATGGTTTTCAAAGGGGAAGGTAATCTGTGATAACAAAATTGTATCCCTTCCTTCCTGCAATTACCTCACTATCCTTACAGCCTTGACATCTGGAAGCCCACTGCTACAGTAGCAGCTGTGATTCCTGTTCTACAGCAGGAAGTTAACTCCACATTCCAAAGTGCCCTAATTGTTTTTGATATTTTCTGGCTGCTTAAGAAGTTTGGGCGTTGGAGAACGCACTATTCTGTACCAACCACATTTCAGAACCAGACACCAAAGTGTATCTTGTCACAGACTGAACCACTTACAGGTGATGAAGGTTGTCGTTCTGTTCATGATATATAGCTGTACATTGTGATCAGATTCCAAATTTAGCCATGTTAAACATAGCACACTTTAGTAGAGACTTAAACCTGATTTTGTTCATAATCACCTTATTTTCCGTAGTTTATTTGATGGTTTCACCTCTGCCATAAATTTCTCAAGTAATCAGCATGGAAGAAGACTTATCCAAAGACATGGCTCCTCTCTAAATATCTGGAAGAGGACTGATTAACTTAAGTTAGAAATTGAGTCCCATATAATTGTGAGAATCGTGATGCTTTGCATTTGCTCGCACAATGCCCCAGTTAATAGAGATTTTCAGATACTTACCGATTTTCTAGAAATCAAGAGATCTCCAAAAGAAGTGCACAATTATTAAGTGTTGGGCAAACACAATTGTATTTTGGCTTCATTCAATGTCCAAAACTATTTTGTGTTCTTGAGCCAATGAAATCTATATATTGTTTATTCAGAATGCTTTTATTCCTTAAAAAGAATTGAAAGGGATACCCACTGTGTCATTTTACTGTTAGTTTATCTTTAAAATGGCTACAAATAATAGTTGTCTTTATTATAACAGAATTAGAGCTTTTTTATTCATCAAATGAAGAATGAAATGGATTTTAGCAATACCCTACAATTATCTTATTAATCAGAATTATTACCAGTGATCTCTTGAAGCCAAAATGGTTTTCTGGAAAACAGGTTGTGGATTGCTGTGATTCAGAACATAACTCTGCCAAAATATATTGATATATGATTTTTATTTAAATTACAAATTTTATTAAGATTTTCCTCTTTCCTATATTTCCTCCAAAATATGAAAATATGAAACTCCCTCCTTTGTATATTTTTATTTGCCTTAATCTCCAGTTTGGTCTTTCTTTTTGCTTAATTACTTCTGGAATTTTACACTCCTAAGTGATTAAATCTCAGTGTCAATCTCTCTCTCTCTCCCTTTCATAATTAGTTGATACTAAATAATTATTTATGCCTTATATTCTAGTGACTATAATCTCTGATATCCCCTTCTGGTTAAAAATGTTTTCACACTGAATTTATAACATATTTTCTGTGATACTGATTCTATGTATGCTTAAGCATTTTGTCAGTTTTATCCAACTGTTCCTATGATAACCGGAAGTTTTTGTGCCTTCCCCTAGTATTTTAATACTCAATATATATTGAGTGGTTAAATAACTATAAAAGCAATATTTGTTTGCATACCTATTGGTTTGTTCACCTTCACTGCACCAGAAAATCTTGCTAAGCAATCTGCCTGGGGCTGATACTTGTAACCATTAACAATTATGGATTCCAGGAAGTTGTTGACATGAATTTTTCTAAAAAATCATTTCAAAATCAGATACAAAATATGCAGTGTATTCCTAAGATAGTTTTCTTTTGCTGCCATTCATGCTTATGCCCTTCTTGTTATCTTAACCGTAATTCACTTTTCATCAACATGCACCCAGTAATGGGAAATTCTCCATCCACCTTGGGTACTTCCTTGACATTCATGGGCAGATGCATTATTTCCCAAAATGAATAAAGCAGAATTATTTTTATATGATGGTGTTTTTACACATCATTTATGTTTTTCAGGGGTTTGGGTAAAATGCCAGTGATGTACTTTTCATTGTCAAGGAATCCGTCTACACAAAAGAGGCATGCAGATGCACCAGCCAGCAGGTGGGGACTTCTGTCATCTGACATTCATACTGAGCTCTGGGGGAGATACAGAGAGGAGTGCATGGGGTACTCTCTCAGGGATGTTAACACTCTAGAGTCTGCACTAATAACGTGCCACTTGTGGGCAACGACTCTTCAACAGAAACCTCTCCACTAGTCCCCACACTGGGACACAGTGGACAAAGGAAACCTCCATTTCTGCTGAATGCAAACCACTCTCTGAAATGTTTAGAACAGCATTAATGAAGAGTTCAGTTACAGGCGTTGGTTTTGATTTTGTTTGCTTGTTGATAGATGTTGTGCAGAAAAGCCTGATGCATTTGAATTGTTTTACCTGGAGTATGATTTTCGCCCAAAATAGCACTTAATAAGATTTTTCCTTTTTCTTTCATTTTTAAAATAACTTCTACTTTTCTAAAAAACCGTCAATCAGAAAGTTGACTTCGAGGATTTTGTCAGGTCGTGATATAACAAAAGGTATCAAGGAAAAAATAAATAAAAGAATCACCATTTGTGTATAGGACATGACTTTTAAGCTATATCAACCTGACTTTAGTAGTTTATTATCAAGATTTTAGTGGGTTATTGTCAAGATACTATAAATTTGACAGCATAAAAATGTGATTTTTTTTGACCACTAAAAAACTGCTTCAGTCATCCCAAAATTTTCACCCAAAAGAGTTACTGGAAATAGTGCCTAAACATGAGAACAGAGAATAGAAAAAAAAATGACATTTATGTAATATTAGATTCAATCTTGACAAAATATTCTTTTTTAAGTTTTTTAATGTTTATTCATTTTTGAGAGAGACAGACAAACCGCAAGCAGGGAGGGCAGGGAGAGAAGGAAACACAGAATTTGAAGCAGGCTCCAGGCTCTGAGCTGTCAGCACATAACCTGAAGCAGGATTGAACTCACGAACTGCAAGAAGATGACCTGAGCTGAGGTCAGACTGAACCACCTAGGCGCTCCTTGGCACATATATTCTTAATTCGTTATCTATTTTTAAATTAATTATCTCTTATTTTTTTAAATGAAAAGAGAACCAAAATATAAATACTTAAGACCTAAAGTTTACTTTAGGTTCTGGAAACTATGATTGGCGCACTGTGGTCTAAAATCAATATTTATTTTTGACATAAATTTACAATGAGCTACCAAGACTATGTGTACAAATCACAATGAGTGAGTCCTTTTGTCAGATTTTCCAAAGAATAAGATGCAATGAATCTATTATGAAAATCTCCCACGTCATATTTCCCCTTAAAATGGAACAGGCATATTTATCATTTAAAACCAAAAAATTGTTAACATTTTACAAGTTTTTCAGTAACTAACAGTCTTACTCAGCAGAGAATTCACTGTGATTTTGCAAATGCTTGTAGTGTAAATTTTGTTGTAGCTTTTTAGCTACTGAGTTTCCTCACAGAGGTCAAGTGTGTGCTTATATTCTGCTGAGTCTTCTATGCAAAATATGTCCTTACTCTTTAAGAAGAAAAGTGTATAAAAGAAGAGAAGAAAACTACAATGTACTTAATTCCTAAGATACAATTGCCAGTAAACTGTACACATCAAGACATTTGGAATTAGAGTCTAGTCACTTTAAACCCAGATGTGTGTATTTTGAGCACATTTTTTTTGAGCCCTGCATAGTCATAAAGTAACCTAAAATAACAATGAAAGAAAACTGAGCTCTGCTGATAAAATACACTTTACTTTTTATGTGGTGTTAACAAAATGACTTAGATGGAAAATGAAATCTGCCTTAGCTTAAGACAGAAGCACAAAGACATTTCCCTTCTGGACAGCAGACTTTGGCATTGAAAGATCAAAGGAACAATTTTATCTGCATTGTGACTACAGACCCAAAAATTTTACAGTATTCCTGTCTCCATGCTAGAGCTTATGTGTCTTTAATGGCATTTAAATTATAGCCTTTCTGCAGTCAAGCAGTCAAAACACCACGTCATCTGATGAGACACCATATTATAATCTGTCAGTATGTCTCATTTAAAAATTCTCCTATACTGTACTTGTCCTCATTTTTCTCTTTTGCTAGAAAAATTGAGCAAATTGTTTTTTAGACTGGGTTTATGAGTTGACCTGATCAAGCTAGATAAAAAGCATACTTTGGTTTATGTTATTTTAATTTAATTAATTTAGACCAATTTGTAATTTTTTCTTCCTTTCTATTATGATTACCCCTCTCCATAGTTGTTGGTTGTTTGTTTTTAGGGTTTTAATCTTACATACGAAATGATATATGGTTTATTATAGACAGATATTAAATGAAAACAAAGAATGAGTATCCATTAGAGAATAATAGCTAAAATATTTTTTCTTAAAGCAAAGTATTTTATGCTAAGCTAAAATATAAGAGTGACTATTATGTATAAGTGAAATGAGCTGTTCTTTGAATTCTTGTGTAGAGCGCAATATAGATGGTGTTTCAAATATCACTGGAAGACAAGTTTTGAATGTGTAGTTTTAAGGTAATGTTTATTATAGTGATTTAATAATCAAAACTGCCTGAAAATGAGTATTTCAATTAGAATGTTCCTGCAGACAGGAAAATAAAATGTTACATTTTCAACAAAAACAGTGATTTTTTCCCTCAAAAATGTAAAAATTGTAAGAAGTTTGTTAAAAAGATATCAGCAGGAATATGTAATCAATTATCTTATACCTTAGTTACTGGTATCTAATATTTTATATTTATAGAAATAAGTTGATTCTGAAATTTCCAAACAATTTTGAACTTATATTGCTAATACATTCTCTGTGTAGAAAATCACAGAAGAGTATGCTATGTGATACATGCTGAATAGTAATGGAAGGAATCGCCAAACTACAAGAGGTTTCAGGAGTTAGGTTTCTTTCCAAACCTAGAAGTGCCACGGATCCTTCCAGATATTTTACTTACATGAGGAATTGCAGAAGATGCTTACTGAGCATGGGATACTTTAATATATCATTTTTTTGTGGAATACAGAATAGATGTCTCTATACTTAGTTGACATTTGACAAGAACTCTTGACAAGCATTTTATTTTCAGAATTTGATGTAGCTAAATGGGGCCACATGGTACAATATTTTGATTTAAAATATGTATTTTTTATTATGTAGCAAAAAATAGTGATTTTTAGGGGTGAAAGAATAGAGTAATATAAAAAATTCTCCCTGTATTCAAAATAGTTGACTTTATATCCCCACTCTCTTCTATTCTGAAGCCCAAAATGTATCCTAGAATTATTCTGGAAGTCTATTCTTTGATAAATACTAAAAATTATACACAATATAATAAATATTTATAAATCTACTACCCAATTTAAGAACTAAACAGTACTCAAACTAGAACAGTGCCAACAGTATTCTCTCTTCCTTCTTCCCCAGAAGTTACAGTTATCAAGACTATTGCATACAGTTGTACAAAATGTGTACTTTACAAATATGCAAGATGTGAACTTTCATATGCACCTGGGCCTGAGATGAATGATACCATTTGAAGTGTGCAGTGTAACCTACACAGATTTTCACAATGGCTCTACCGCTTTTGTGACTTGTTTTGGTATTATCTTTTCATGTATCTATGATAATTTTGTTTATTTAAAGCTTTGTGAAAATAACAATATTTTCTATATAGCATTCCTAGATGTAGCCTTTTTCACTCAAAATTGTGTTGCTAAGGGTAATCTACATTGTTGCATATAATTATGTTTGATTACTTCACTGCTGTATAGTATTCAATTATGCAAATACCCTCAATTTATTTTTCTCTTCTCTTCTTTGACATTTGAGTTATTATCTGCTTTGCAATTGTGTATGCTGTTGCTATAATTATACATGTATATGTCCTTTGGAGCACATGGGCAAGAAGTGTTCTAATGGACTAGACTAGAAATTTCTGAGTCTTAAAACTTGTGGATAGAGTAAAGGCATATGTGAAAAGTAAAGCTTAAAAGTTTTACACTGATGAGTGTATATAGAGAATATTATGATACTCGGCTATACCAGCTTTCTTTAGAAAATCTGAAGCTGTAATACTTGTAGCATTTGTATGAACACTCTTTGTATTTAGACATCAGTTTCATTTATAGGTAGCTATTTGGGCGTTCTATAAGATTCCTGCCCTGCTGAATCAATTAATTACTCTAGTCCAAATCCATTAGCTAGAAGATGAAGCAAACCAAAAGCCATTTTGGTTATCTTAACATGGATTAAATGAATTTATTTTAAACTCAGAAAATGGGGATTAGAATGAGACAATTTAATCAAAGCAAAAATGGTCAAATTTACTCCCCTTTCCAAGTCCCATTCAAATTATTTTTGGAAATACTGAATACACAATGAAAACTGAGGATTGTGGTTATAATTCTAAGTATGAGGAAGCAGAAAAATATACAGACAATTAATAGATGGGAGATATTTCGTGGCGTAAAATGTATGTAACATAAAGGTTGCTCCCACCTTTTGGGTCTTGTCAATAGTTTTGCTAAGAACATGGGTGTACAAATCTCTGTGTTCCAGCTTTGTATTAGGTTTATTTATTGATTTTGAGAGAAAGAGCAGGGAAGGGGCAGAGAGAGAAACAGAGAGAACCCAAGCAGCCTCCACACTGTCAGCACAGAGCCCAATACAGGGCTCTAACCCACAAATTACAAGACTATGACCTGAGCCAAAATCAAGAGTCAAACACTCTGAGCCACCCAGGCACCCCACTGAGTCCCTGCTTTATATTCTCTTTAGGTATGAAAAGTTTTAAGAACTCCCATAAGTCAGCCTCTTGAGCAGCTACTTACTTCCCTTGATGTCAAAAGAAAACCTAAAATTACTTCCTTCAGATTGACAGAGGATAGAGACAATACACACTCTCTCTCTCTCTCTCTCCCTATATGTGTGTGTGTGTGTGTGTGTGTGTGTGTGTGTGTGTTTGCAATGTTTTCAAGTTACTTGAATGCATTAATTTCTTTTAGAAATGATAGATATTTAGGATATTGATAGAATTTCCAATTTACTATACTCTAACTTAAATGATATGTAATTGCTTGAGAATTTTAATTATAGACATAAAGTTGTTACTTTGAAGGACATATTTGAGAAAGACAATTTTTCTCATGCTACTTCCATTATTAATGGGTTATATTTTCATGGAATACTGATCTGCAAAATGCTTTCTTCTACTTTATTAATATTTTCCAGCAATCACAATGTGATGATTACTTGGTAGATGAGTACATATGTAGATAGAAAGAAAGATGATTGATGGATGGATGGATAGAGAGAGAGATAGATTATCAAGAGATAGATAGTCATTCTGGCTCAACTTTTTTATACCCATTTGATAGAAGGGAAAACTGGGATTTTTGAAAGGCCCTTCAATTAGAAAGTGGCTAAAGTCACCCTTCAAACTTGGTCTTCCTGGTACCAAAGCCCTTTTAACCGTTATAGATTTTGTCTTCCCTTAGCTAACCTAATCCTCACCACAGCACCATGAAGTCCATTGGGAAGTTGTGAACTATTTATTTTCTTTTGAGGAAAGGAGTTCTGAGAGATTAAATTATTTGTATAAGATTTCAGGGGTGCCTGGGTGGTTCAGTCAGTCTTAAGCAGCCAACCTCAGCTCAGGTCATGATCTCGCAGTCTGTGAGTTTGAGCCCCACATCGGGCTCTGGGCTGATAGCTTGGAGCCTGAAGCCTGCTTCAGATTCTGTGTCTCCCTCTCTCTCTGCCCTCCCCTACTCAAGCTCTGTTTCTCTGTCTCTCAAAAATAAATAAAATGTTAAAAAGTTTTTTAAAAATTTCTGATTTTTAAAACTGATTGGTGATACATAACTGATTGGTGATACATCAAAGAGGTCTTCTGTTCCATTCTTTATACTTCTTTCTCTACCCCCATAACCTATGCCCCCCATGAATACCACTAGTTTTTGTTGAAGTTAACATATTGGATACCAAAAGTTAAAGTCTGAGCCATCTACCTTAAATATACATTTTTAAAAATAGGCTAAGTATGTAACTTGTCCTATGCCATGCTTCTTTTCAGTGGAATGAGCATCATATTTTAGAATTGTTGAGTTTATTTTTTTCGTTTACTTATTTATTTTGAGAGAGAGAGAGAGTGCACACAAGCATGGGAGGATCGAGAGAGAGAAAGAGAGAGGGAGAGAGAGAATCCTAAGCAGGCTCCAAACTGTCAGTGCAGAGCCCAATGCAGGGTTGGAACTTACAAACTGTGAGATTGTGACCTCAGCTGAAACCAAAAGCCAGACACTCAGAAGACTGAGCCACCCAGGCATTATCTGGACTTAATGTCATTACACTTAAGAAGAATTACTGTGAGAAATTTTCTTAAATATAAATTTAGGGTTCATTTATGCTTTGGTAATATTAAAAATACTTTTAAGCTTTGTTGCAAATCCTGCTAGTCCTGAGCTGATGTGATAGGTGCTTCAAAACTGGATCCTTCAAAGGGTTCCCACCAAAGCTTGTCTTCATAGATAACCCTGGATAACTAGCACTATTCAGTATTTTCCCATGTGCTAGGTTTTAGTCCATGGAAAAATTCAGTAGTTACTGCTAGAACTATTTGTAACTTAGCTATCTTTGAATTTTAGTATATAGAAATGTTATTTGTGCATCAACACACAAGGAGGGGGGTATCACTCATTACTTTGAGTTAATCCAGTTTTGTGTCAAAGAACTGAGCTATAATTCCCACACATTCATATGCAAATGAAGAAGTACAAATGTAATGAATTTACGTTTCTTTTTATATAGCCTAAAAAAACTCCTCCTCTAGTGACTTCATCAAAATATCTGCACCCCTTTTATTGTAACGTCTTTTCAAAAAGAAGGGGGAGAAATGCATTGTGAATATTAAAATACAAACTATGTAAATGAAGTGCTTTAAAAAACAATCCAGACCCAAACCCTCTTAGGTTGCTATAAGAAAACAGATATTACACCCTCTTAATACAAGTGTACTTGTTACCACCTTTCCCACTGATGGGCTTCACTTCCACCTAAAAGCATCTGTATCCTAATCCCAGCAGCAATGTCTATGTTCTAACAAGCCGACGCTCACATGGCCTCTCTTTCCTGGAGGATGAATTGTTATTATTTAATGAATTATTAAAATAATCTCTACTTTGATCCAATTGATTTCATGTCCTCTAAGTTTCAATTTCATTAGCATAAAAGAGAACAGAGCTTAGCAATTACTTACAACTATAATCAAGAAAAGGGAAAAAATATATTGTTGGTAAAAGATGGTTGGTAATAATATAGAAATAATATCAGATGCAAGCAGAGTACTAGAGAAAGACAGAAATATACCCATGTTTATACTGTCAATATATACACTACTTTAAAATTTAAACACTCTGAAATATTTGTATAACACAATTTCATTTCCAAAGGAGAATAGATATTTGTTCTCATTTTTCTCCATTTAAATGAATAAACTTTGTTCGTTTCATGATGGATTAGATAATTGAGTAGATTTTTTCCCACACAAAGTATAAATAGTTGTCTCCCAGACATCAGCTTTACAAAAAGCCTGCCATTGACAGCTGATACAGTCGTGTATGGTCGGAAGAGCTATGTTCTGATTTCCAGAAGATACTTTACTAGACTCCATTTGTTTTCAAGTTTGTGAACTGGCCCTTCCTTTATAATGATATTCTTCCTGTCCTTTCCAAATATTCACTGTACAAAGGTACACAAAAAATGAGAACCAGAATGTTTTTACAAGTTTGAGCAATTTGAAGGGGTGGCATATTCTAAAAATATATATATGGGGATAGATGAGTAGAAGAAGGCATTAATTAAAACAAAATATGGATGGTAGTCAAGAAGACAGAGAAAGGGAAACAATATTGGGGAACTAATGGGGATTTCTGTGGTCACTGCTTAGGAAATATGAGGATCTATTGGGAAAGGGAACTTTAAGTTTATAGATGACCTATTAATTTACTTCTATAAAGCTCACTTCTTAAAGCAAAGCAATGATATTATTTTAAATATATACAAGTATGTTACAAAAATGTAGATATATGTGATCCACGCATACACACATCAGAACCATCAGTGCAACAATCCCTTTGTTTCTCAGAAACACTCACTCCGATACACATGAATGTCATTTTCTGAACCCGGTGCGTTAGTATGCACTGTAGTAATTTCTAAAACTTGGCCACTCTTCTTTATAGTGATAACTTGGTTTGGCTTAGGCTTTATTGGTTCAGTATGTGTTAACTTAGCTACTAAGATCTGAAAGTGGCTGAAATTTTCTAATACAATCAAAGTCTGGAGTACCTATGCTTTTTTTTTTTTTTTAATCTATGTTAAATGTATTTTTTTAAAATTTTTGACTTATCTGTCCAGAATTGTATTTCTACTATTTTCTTAGGTGCATTTTACAAGCTATTGCTGAAAAATATATATTAATTTTGTATTGGCTTATACCATAGATGTACTAATGTGCTACCAGCAATGTGAATTATATACAACAACTCTAAGAGACAAACACAATCTCCAGTTACAAATGAAGGGCACACATGGGGTATCCAACATATGAGTCATCAAGAAATGCAATACTGTGCAAACACTGGCAAATCACAGTCTGTAAAGGCAGCTTTTGAGCTTTTCACACAGATGGCTGTTGCAAAGCATAATAAGGAGTAAGGAAGAGGAGGAGGTTGGGGAAAGGAAGGGAGGGGAAAATACATGGTGGTGGGGGGCTCTCTGGAAGCAGTTTTTATTGTTCCTTAATTTGTTGACCAATGAACCAACCACAGAAGGGAAATTTCCAACTCCTTTTTACAATCACCATTCTCATATACTCAGTGCCATTTAAAATTCTAAAATTAATCTTTTTGTTTTAGAATTATTCCTTTAAGTCTTATACTCTATACACTCCAAGGTGATTTGGGGTGTAAATATCTGTGTTTCTTATTTAATGCTGTCCTCCACTCTGTGCAAGTTACATGAGAACACAGACCATATGACTCACAGTGTACAATGACCTAGTGCAGGAAAGAAAGAAGAGAGAAAGGAAGGTCTTCTAACAGTATTTTAACATCTGTGAAATTTATTCAGTTTTTAAAGCTCCATCCCTTCCCTGTCCTCCTCATCTTGTAACAATTCATGTCAAACAAGGCATCTTAGCACAAAAAACAGTAATTGTTGCTGCAGCCCATAATGTAGATGTACCACTGACCATTCGAAATATAGACAACAAGCCTGGTGATTCTGTGTAGAAACTGCCCATACGTCCAACTACCTGTCGAATAGGATCCAAACTCCTTACCAAGATGCTGAAAGCTCTTCATATTCTAAGCTCTGAAACTGAGCACCTTCAAACATTTCCTTGGCCTCTCTCCTCACCTCGTGACCCAGCCGTATTGGTCTAATATCTGTATACTATTTCCCTAACACATGAATTGTTATACCCTATTGCCTTCTCTTCAAAACTCTTTCCCTTTGGAATGGCTCTGTGTGTACATTTTTCTTTGCAGGTAACTTCTACTCATCTTAGTGGATAAGAATTGATCAAAACTTTCCAGAGTATTTTCAGGGACTTTATATTTAGAGAAAAGAAAACATTAAAATAGAAAAGGATTTAGGGACTTTCTATCCCAGCCTTTCCATTTTGCAGCTGAGGAAACTGAGGCCCATGGAGAGGGTACTGCCCAAAGTCATACACTAATGAGTGATATGGATGAGACTACCTACCGGTCCCTTTATCAGTCTCTTCAGTGGTGATCACAACTGCCTTCAATTCAGACAATTCTGGACTTAACCTTAGGAAAAGTGTTAACTTTTCTGAGTCTAAGTTTAAAATTGGACATAAAAATGGGTAATCTGATTAGTTTTTTTTTTGTTGTTTGTTTCTTTTCATAGCCTTTTGCGATTCCAAGTTCAGCCATTTGATGCCATGTAGTCTTTCTAACTTTCAAAGAGAACTGGATTATGGCAGCAGAAGACAGTAGTTAGCACATAGACTACGGGCTTAGATTTTATTTATTTATTTTTGGTTCAACTTTTAATCCACCTGGGTACTTTGGGCAGGTTACTTAACTGTTGTGACTTGGTTTCCCCATTTGTAAACTGAGAAAAATTAGCTAATTCATTCGAACATGCTTAACGATAGCTTTCTTTCTAGACAGGGAACCACACAGATAGAAGCCCTGCTGTAATAGAAGTTCCACTCTAGAGGAGAGATAATCAGCTGATAAACTATTCCTACCCTTCCCTTTCTCCAGACCAGAGTGTTCTTTCTTCTGCCTGGGGGTTCCTTCCTGAAGCTGTCTCAAGGGCTAACTTCTTCCCAGCATTCAGATTCTAATTTACAAATCACCTTCTTTGGAAACCTGCTTTACACCTAGTCCAAATCCCACCTAGTCCAAGAGTTCAATGCCCTTTCCTGCTCTATTTTTAAATTTAATGATTCCTTATTGCTAACATATAATATTTTTAAAAATTTATTTTTCTAGTTTATATTGCATCTTCCTTACTCAAATGTAAACTCCATGAGGTCAAGGGCTTTTGTCTATTTTATTATCCGCTATATCCCAAGACTCAAGGCCCATCTTAGTATGGGCTTATTGTGGGCCTGATATCTATCAGGTATTCGTTATCTATTTATCAAAAAACTGCATTAATATCTACCCGAATGTCGTATGTTGATATTTTCAGTTAAGCAAAATAAAAGAGAGTAAGTATGCAGAGAGATCCAGGTGCTATTTTAGAGAGAGTAGTGAGGAAGGCCTTACAAAGAGGATAACCTTTGACAAGAGACATGAATGAAGGGAGAAAAATAAGCCATGGGAATAACTGATGGTCCGACATTCTAGAGAGCAGGAATAGCCTGTGCAAAGGTCCTGAGGCTAATTCACATTTAACATGCTCTCTTAATGTCAAGGAGACACAAGTGACTAGAACAGAGTGAGCAAGTAGAAGAGAGGTAGGAGACAAAGTGAGGAAAACCATTTAGCCCATGCACGTACATCCCAGTGAAGACTGTGGATCTGATAGTAAGAAAGCCAACCAAACTGAGGTACAGAGAGATGTTGAGAGTTGAAGTAAAATGTTTGGCATGTATACATATTCAATACGAGTTATTTACTGTATCCTAGGGATGGATTCACACGTATAAGTTACAAATGAAGGCAATGAAAAGAACAAAGAAATTAACATTCAATTTCCTTCCCAATTTCTACCCTTTATGACAATAACAACAAAATGCACAGAAGGCAGCTCAGGATAGAAAGGGACATGTGGAAAGTTTTATTTAAAAAAATTGTATGTATGTATAAAGACTGGGTCTATATATACACAAGATGGGCTATAGTTTCATTTTTAAAAAGGCATATCACATGTAGCAGTCACACTCAAAAAACCTGAAACGTTTTAGTTCTAGTCTGTTATGGATTTTTCTACACTTACATTATACTCTTACAATATACAGCTGTATTTTATCAAATAATCAGTTAATGAAATGACAATAGTTTTCCATCGCAGAATTTGTTTATTCCAAACTATTGCTTGATCTCACAAACACACCAAAACATTACCAATCAGGCCATTTAACCTCTTTAAAATATCCCCCCTTGGAGGAAATGTTCTACTGTTGATAATATCAATCCAAATTCAGTATATGCTCATATGCATCTTAAAGCAAGAAAGCATGTGATAACATTAAAGGCTGTGCTTTACTATATACCTTATTGATCAAAATTTCCTATTAATTAGTTTTTATGTTCAGCACTTTCTCTGGAACTTTCAATAAATATGATGGCATTTATTAAGAGATAATTTTCAAATCACCTAGTAATTATTTCATTGTCAAGGTGGCAATAGACTCAGTGTAACACCAGAGCAAGTTCTTTCAACCTCACCAGAGAAAGAAGAAACTGCTCTCTTGACTCAAACTAGGACTTTTTGAGGGTTTTTTAAATTAAGGGCATGCTTATACTTCATTATTTAGTCCAATTCTTGTGTAATAGCAAGCATCTAATACATTTAACAAATTATATTTGTCAAGCTAAAAAAGCATATGCTATATTTAGTCCCATCAAGAGCTGTAGAAATCAGTTGAAAAATTCACTTAGAGCTGGTAAGACATGTAGACTTTTAATTATTTTACTTTTGTCCAAAGGGCACAGCAATTGGGCAGACTGCCTACTATACATTATAAATTAATTCCATTTGTCCTGAAAACTTAGTCATTATTTCAGTACTTTGAATTTTGGCTTCCCTAATTAATCTCTGTGTTATAATTCAGGCGCTTGAATCTCCAGAAGGGCTGTGTTTTCCCAGCCTATAATCACACCCTCAATAGACAGCCAAGTGCTGCAAACAATGGCTCCTTTACCCTCTCATCTGTACCTTGGCTTCCGTGGAGACAGACTCTCTGTCTCTGATTTATGTGCGAAGTCCTCCTTGCGAGAAATGCCTGGGTGAGGAAATGTACACCCTTAAGGCAGATGACTTGCCTTGGTCTTTGGAGCTATCACCTGAACTCTGTCGCTGCTGGAAAGCTAAAAAGGCGCCTTGGAATATTCCCTGGAAGACACAAGCCACCCCCCACCCCCATCAGCCTTTTCAGGTTACATGCGCTTTTTAAAAAATCCAAGCGCTGTGAAGTGTGTTGTACTTAGGAGTCTTAATGTTGCGTTTCCTCGCCACAGCCAAGCAGACTGGAGCAAAGAGACATGGGTGGGCGCCCCCGGCCGTCTCAGACCTTGCAGCACTAAAGGATCAGAAGTTGCCATCTTTCAATTCATTTTCAAAGTTCTCTTACTTCATGTGAGTTCTTTTTACGTGGAAAAGTATTCTTAGCTTCAGCTATTGTTCATTTAGAATGAAAAAAAAATGTGTTTCATCTGACCTTGTCTGATTATTTTCCTTTTACTTCATATAATGATGCAGAGAAATTCCTTACAATGATTCTGTGTTCAAACAAACAAACAACAATTTACTTGTCACCTAGTACATCATTTATTTCTGGAAAATCTATTCCTTAAATCTTATCAAGAAATCATGGAGAAAAGCTAGCACATTGTTTTGCTTATTGATTCTTCTGGTAATTGTAGTGGTAAGAATAAGGGCATGACTCTGTCACAGATAAGCACAGGAGTCCAGGACGGCTCTTGATGCCTGATGTTATAGAGGATTGCAGACCTCTGAAAGGAGTTTTGTTCTTGGTCAGACAAGACTACAGAAAATTTGTTTTTCCTTATCTCTATGGACTTCCCACTTCTCTTCCACCCTATTTTCCTATATATTTAGAATAGTTTTATATTTTAAGAATCTAATTTCTATAATTTGTTGGGTATAGATTGGATTGAGGGTAAAAGGCAAGAGACACAGCCATAAAAAGCAAAATTAAACTAGTGTAATATAATAGCTAACCCATAACCTAAGGATCTATATTAATAATAGAGGTTGGTGTCTCTCATAATGTATTTTTTTTATATTTTTATTTATTTCTAGGAGAGAGAGAGAGACAGCGTGAGCAGGGGAGGGTCAGAGAGAGAGGGAGTCACAGACTGAAACAGGCTCCAGGCTCTGAGCTGGCAGTCAGCACAGAGCCCGACGCGGGGCCCGAACCCACGAACCGCGAGATCATGACCCAAGCGAAAGTCGGACGCTTAACCGACTAAGCCACCCAGGTGCCCCTCCCATAATATATTTTTTAATGATCTCCCATATAAAGCAAGTAGAACTTGAGCTTCATAGTATTTTTTAAGAAAATCAATACAATAATAGGAAAATATACTGAGAAAATTTAATTTTAAGGTCCAATGTATCATTCTGTGGGTAATGTATTCTTTTGTTTCCAAGTTATGCTTTATTTCAAATATTGAAAACTAATGTAGCTATTTTTGAAGAGGAGGAGGAAGACAAAGAAGGAGGAGGAGGAGGAGAAGAAGAGGGAGAAGAAGGAGGAGGAAGTGGAAGGGGGAGGAGGTGGGAGAGGGAGGGAGGTGGGAGGGAGGGAGGGAGGGAGAAAGAAGGAGAGGAAGAAGAAGAGGCGGAGGAAGAAAGAAGATAAAGTATCCAGGGATTTAAGAATTAGATCAAATAACTGTTTTATTATTATTATTTCCTTTTTGGGGGAGAGAGAGAGACACACACACACACAGAATCTGAAGCAGCCTTGAGGCTCCCAGCTGTCAGCACAGAGCCCAATGCAGGGCTGGAAGTCATGAATCATGAGATCAGGACCTGCACCAAAGTTGGTTGCTTAGCCCACTCAGACACCCAGGTGCCCTGATAAAAAAGTGTTTATTTATTATAAAATATAAAGCATTCAACTTCTTGCCCCAAAGAAAAATAGCAAAGGAAAAAGTCCGTTAAACATCCTTGCATCCTAAAGCAAAATGAATGGAAGTTTGTTTTATGACATTTTGAAGTCAAATGTATGTCCTGTAGCTTTTGGAAGATGCGAGGAAAGGGCTGAAGGGAGAGATTGGCTGTCCATGTGGCATGTGACACCAGTGTGATGACACTAATGTGAAGGAACTGCAAAGTTCTAGATTCTTAAATGCATTTTTTTAAAAAAATTTTAAAAACAATTTGAGTAGGAGATAAATGATATTAGAATTAAAGATTATAAAACCCTAGGTGTTATCTTTGATAAAAAGATATTTTATGAGACTATGTTTGTGTTTTTATAAGTCTGTATGTCTGTGTTTTTTGTGAATATGAGATCGTCCAAATTTATACTCACTTTCAGCTAGAAATCGATCATCAAAGAAGTAGTGCATATCTGTTTACTTAAAGTATAATCTATACTGTATGTGACGTCAAGTCCTTCTACTAATATCCTCTGAAATTAAACCATAGACTATTATAACTTTAAAGTTTACAAAGGAAAACCAAGATAAAGCACATTTAAAAGGGTTTTTTTTTGTTTGTTTTTACTTTTTGTTAAGATAGATTATTGTTGTTAGAACATTCCATTTAAGGGGTGCCTGGGTGGCTCATTCAGTTAAGCGTCCAAATTCAGCTTAGATCATGATCTCACAGTTCGTAGGTTCGAGCCCTGCGTCAGGATCTGTGCTGACAGCTAGCTCAGAGCCTGAAGCCTGCTTCAAATTTTGTGTCTTCCTCTTTCTCTGACCCTCCCCTGCTCATGCTGTTTCTATCTCTCTCTCAAAAATAAATAAAACATTTTAAAAAGTTTTTTAAAAAAAGAACATGCCAGTTAAAAATGTTTCCTTTTCTTCCCTCCCTCCTTCCTTCCGTTCCTTGCTTTCCTTTTGGTTTTTGTGTTTCATTTTAGGAAGAAAACGTTCTAAGTTATGGTAAGTTTAGATGGAAAAGGATTTTATTTATTTGTACTTGAGGCTTTGACATGCAGTTACTAAATTAGCAATAGAAGTAAATCCTTCAAATTTCATGTTTGCTTCTAAATTTAAGAAAAACTGGTTTTTCTTGCTTGGAATTTCAAACTTCTGTTTCCTGCAGACTTTCCTTATGTTTGTATGGTTTTGTAACAACTACCTGAGAATTCCATTCTACTGAGAATTCCAAAACTAACTTTATAAAACCATAGAGTAAGAAAATTGATGCAGCCTCCACAATCAGCCTTATTCTTGCAGAAAGATACTTGAAAATAGCTCTGGCATATATTTTTATGCACCAAGCCCTGAAATCATTAAAAATATAAAAACAGGGGCGCCTGGGTGGCTTAGTTGGTTAAGCGTCCAACTTTCCCTTAGGTCATGATCTCGCGGTTTGTGGGTTCGAGCCCCGCGTCGGGCTCTGTGCTGACTGCCCGCTCAGAGCCTGGAGCCTGTTTCAGTCTGTGACTCCCTCTCTCTCTGACCCTCCCCTGCTCACGCTGTCTCACTCTCCTAGAAATAAATAAAATATATATATATATATATATAAACAAAGGAATGAGCGCTGAGCAAATACTTTATAGATAGACATGTACAGAAGCATGAAAATAAAGCAGCTTGGAGCAAATTACCAACCTTTATTCTCTCAAATATTCCCTCAAATGGAAATGTTCTGTTACACTTGGAATAATTGTGAAGACGCAACCTTATGAAGCTTTCATTAACCAGAGAACTTTGAACAAAATATATCTTTCTTCTCCCTCCTGCTCACCATCCGACAGACACACAAATTGTCCTAAAGAAGAAATGTCATGTTTTTGGAAAATATACTGTTTACAAGCATGTAAATATACTGAATTTCAAGAGACATCTGTTATGAATTTCTCGGTGTGCTCTATACATATATTTTTTATTTCATTATTTTTCCTAAAGTATTCAAAATTTGTGAAAATGGATGTACATCTAATTTTAAATTTTATTATCCATTCCAATAAGATATCCTTAGAAACTATAAAAATTTATGAAAATTGTACATTCAATATAATACTGGTTTTAGCTAAAATAAAAGTGATATTTAAAGACTGTAGGAATATTGAAGCCCCTTCTCATTCCTTCTGCCATGTGCCTCAGGCTATTTCCCATAAGAGAAAGGAAAGCTTATTATCTTTTGTTTCCAATCGGCCTTTTTTTTTTGCTTTTGCTTTTCGATACTAATTTTGTATCCCAAAGAAAAGATAATATTTCTTTGGAAAGCCTCCCAATATTTTCAGTATGGGATGGAAAAACTGTGGGAAGCCTAAAAGTGCTCATGGAAAGATATTTCGTGAAGCTAATCTTGTTTATTAGAGTTACAGTCTTGTAATTTGTGTCCATAGAATTGTGTGCTTTTATGGTTGTTTTTTAAGTCCTTGTAAGTTAGCAAACATTTTATATCAGTTAGGTGATCTTAACAAAACTGAGAAGAGTATGGGATTGAGAATGTGAAAGAACCTATTTTTAAATGAATACTTAGGTCAGAAACTCCATTTCGTTAACCTAAAACAACAAGAAAGAATTGAAGGGACTCTTTAACAAGTTATTGCCAAAATATTTTTTTTTGCCAGAAAATAAAAGCTGAAAATAGACTGAAGCATAATATATTTTTATAGCTCTCTCTCTAGAATGACAGAAATTTCTGTAAATCTCATTATATAAAATATGCCTTCCCTGTGGTAAGTATGAGGTATAGGGAGAAGCTAATTGGATTGCTTAAATTAGTCAGTATGTTTGAAACTATTTTGGGGAATAAAAACTATAGTTACCCTCTTGGGTAACTATATAATACAATTTGTTGCTTTCTTGTGAGAATTCTTCTTCTGAGCAACAAGGAGATATCCAGTGTAAACATGAAGAAATGCATTTTTTCCACTGTTGCTGATACATTGATTTTTTTAAAAAATTTTAATATAATTTATTGTTGAGTTGGCTAACATACAGTGTATACAGTGTGTTCTTGGTTTTGGGGATAGATTCCTGTGATACAACACCCAGTGGTCATCCCAACAAATGCCCTCCTCAATGCCCTTCACCTATTTTTCCTCTTCCCTGCCCCAACCCCTCTCCCCACATCAACCCTTGGTTTGTTCTCTGTATTTAAGAGTCTTTTATGGTTTGCCTCTCTCCCTCTTTGTTTGTAACTATTTTTTTCTCCTTCTCTTCCCCCATGGTCTTCTGTTTAGTTTCCCAAGTTCCACATGTGAGTGAGAACATATTTTAGACACAAGAAGATGACCATGGATGACCACAAAGTCAATAGACATCTCAAAGAGAAAGCTGTACTGAAAGATAAAAGAGTGGTACCATGACGATGGAATTATTTTCAGCTTTTCAGACATAGATGTAAACTGAATTTAATAAAACCAAAAGAAATGTTAGAGAAAGAACACTTTAGAATAACTTAATTTGTGATTTGTTAAGGTCTTTCTAATGGTATCTTCTGGAGAAATATTTTCCAGCTAAAATGATTTTAATTAAAAAAACCCAAAAAGATAGAATGTTTTCCTTTAAAAATATTATAATTGATAGCTACTATTAGTAAATAAGCCTGTGTTTCTTTCAAACAGCTGTGGAGGTGTGCCTAGATGACTCAGCTGATTAAGCATCGATTTGGCCTAGGTGATGATCTCACCTTTCCTGAGATCCAGCCCCACAAGGGACTCTGTGATAACAGCTCAGAGCCTGGATCCTGTTTCAGATTCTGTGTCTCCCTCTCTCTCTCTGCCCCTCCACAACTTGCCTTCTGTCTCTATCTCTCAAAAATAAATACACATTTAAAAAAATTAAAACAACTGTGGAATGAATATCCCACTTGCTGAGATTTTTAAATAACAATATTTATGTTAATATGAATGACTCTTGGATAAACATAGTCCTTCCTATATACACATCAGAACTCCATTGGCCCCTTGGAGTTAACTGTCTTGGAAGATGGCACCGCACCACAGGCCAGAGAATGTGCTGAGTAATCACACTTTCTGGGAACTGTCTTTAAATCTAACTCCACTTATTCTTTGTTTTATTTTATTTTTCTTGTGGCTTAAACAACATAAATTTATTTTCTCAGACTACTGGAGGCTGGAAGACTTGATCAAGGTGTCACCCAGTTGTCTCTTCTGAGTCTTTTCTCCAGTTGTCTTGTAGATGGCTGACTTCTTCCTGTGTGTTTTTTGTTTGTTTGTTCGTTTGTTTTGTTTTGTTTTTACTTAAATCCAAGTTAGTTGACATAGACTAATTGTGGTTCAGGAATAGAATTTAGTGATTCATCACTTACATATAACACCCAGTGCTCACCCAACAAGTGTCTTCCTTAATGCCCATCACCCACTTAACCCTCCCCCCACCCAGCACCCCTCCAGCATCCCTCAGTTTGTTATCTGTATTCTTATGGTCTGCTGCCCTCTCTGTTTTTTATCTGATTTTTCTTTCCTTTCCCTAATGTTCTGTTTTGCTTCTTGCATTCCACATATGAGTGAAATCATATATATTTACCTTTCTCTGGATGACTAATTTCACTTAGCATAATATATTCTAGTTTCACCCATGTTGTTGCAAATGGCAAGATTTCATTCTTTTTGATCACCAAGTAATATTCCATTGTGTATATGTACCACATCTTCTTTATCCATTAAACCCTATTTCTTAAAATATTGAAAGAAGAAGACAAGTTTCCATCCTTTGAGGGTGATTCTATTTTTAAGACTAGCTGGAAAACCTATAATGTTACAAAATTTTGTGCATAAAATAGTTTGATTATTGACTCACAAGGACTAGAATAAAACAACTAATCTAATTTTCATCTGTGCTGAATGAAATACTTCTGAAGGTCATTTTGGTGAACAGAACCAGATTAGCTGGATGTTTGTCTTGAATACTCATCTAGAGAATACTAAAAAAGTAATGAAATGGGAACATAATATTTATTGGATCTCAAGGAAGGAACAGTATGTGATTAATATATTTAGATAGAGGGCATGAAACTCACTTATACTGAAGGTATGTTTTGGTAAGAACAGATGTAGGTAAGAAGAACTTTTATCTAACCAGAGCAGGTCACTACCTACCTGCTCTCCTTTATACTGCTTTTTACTAAACAAAACTTGGGAACAGTTAAAGAATAGCTTTGAAAGGGTCCTCAAAATATTATACTTTTCATTGTATTCACATGTCTTGTTCAATTGAGATAATATATATAAATGTTTTCAAAAATGAAAATATTAACAGAAAAAGTATACCTTCCTTCAAGAGGTATTTTAGGGCTAGAGACATAATTATGACTGCAAGGTTTAAAAACATGATTTTCTTTGTTCATGTCATTTGAAGACAATATATGGCCCTTTGCAGAGAAGAGTAAAATTCTTAATTTTATGAAATACTTTAATAAAGAGAAAAAAAAATTGTCTGAAATTTAGCCCTGTGAACTGCTTTATATCAAGGATTCTGCTGGTCGCCAAGATCTCTGATGAGTATTAACCTGTTTGAATTTTCCCATGTCAGAATCTTTGAGGATGATTAGCTTCTGTGACTTAGATTGTAGATTCCAGACCATTCAGATACCTATGGCCCCAACATGGAAGCTAGCTGCTTCTACACTTTTATATAAAGTCAGGAAAGTGAGGGATAGACAGGACATAGATCGTGTCTGGCAGAGCAGCTAGGTATAGATGTGTGCCAGAGAATTAAGGAAGAGGCAACAAGTTCACATTGAACACCTACTGTGTTCAAGGCAATATGTTAGGTCCTCAGGGTCCATAGATGATTAAGGAACAGTTCCTGAACCTCAAGGGTCTCACTGTCTAGTGGGTAGAAATAGAAAAAGAAAGAGAGAATACAAAAAGTACTACCATAAAATTATTTGTGTATCTATTTTTCATTTTTAGAGTCCATTTTACAGAGAAAAAATGTATAGTATTGAATCCTGTGTCTTCTTGGTGTACGTGTTTTTAATCCATTATATTTCCCTATTCTCCCGTCATTTTAAAGTTCAACAGGAAACATCAGATGGTCTTTAAAAGTCTCAGAGTATATATATGGAACACTTTATTGTCTTCTTATACAATTAAAATCATTCTTAGCTAATAATTAACTAGCAAAAAGCGTTAAAATTGATGTAATTATATACAGAGAATTTGATAAGGAGGTGAGGTGGCAGTAACCATAGAACTCTGTCACTGCTTGTCTGAAATCATTCAGCACTTTTGAGTCTCGGTGAGTATATAATATAATTTAATATTTTTTAGAAATAAATATTTGTCTTTATTCTCTGGTTATATGCGGAGTTTGATTATTTGCACAATAATCATCTTTTTTTCTATAGTGTTTAAAATACTTCTAGGTATATCTATAGTCGTATGTCTGAAATTCTTTGACTTCTGGGCTTGTTTCCTCCCCTCCCCCAAATCCATGTCCTTATAGACCCTTATGCAGAAGAAATGTAACAGTATTTGCATTTGTGTAGTTTACTCATTGCTAGCTTCATGCTTGGAATGTTGCAGCTGTTTAACAACTTCCAGGCAACACTGAAAAACAGTTTTAAGACAGGAAACTGGGAAGAGTAGTGTATTTAATTGGAGTTTCAGAGGGGATATATAAAAAAAAAGCACCTAAATTGACTTTGATCCAAGAATATCTGATTAATACCTTCAGTGATTAAAAATTATAAGCTACAAAGCCAATCCATTATTAATAGTAAATAACTAATTGTTAAAAAAACAATTCCAAAGGCATGTCATTGTGTTGGTTTCCCTCAACATAATCTCTAATAACCATTTATGATTAATACAGGAGAGAGGTTGCTCATACATTGAGTCCAAAAGGAATAGTTTCAAAAAATATACTACAATTATATCATATCTTTACCAGAAACTACGAGTTTGCTAGCAGGATTAGTGGTGGTGGGAGGGTGTCTTTTTCGAGGTGCAAATAATAAATTCATAAAGATCGCTTGAATCAAATCACAATTTTCCACTTTAACCTAACAACATCAAAGATGGCTTATTTCCATTTCTGATTAACTTTCATATATTTCATGGTACTTTTCTGCAAATTTAAGCCATCCAATTTTCTGTAAATATGTAAATATGAAAAGAAGGCAGCCCCAAAGTAAAGATTTGAAGATTGAGATGGAAGGAAACTTTCTTACTATGAAGTCGCTTCCTCATCTCTCTCTCTCTCAATCTCAAAATGTTTTTTAACATGTAATAATTTCCTTGTGACATTTTTTGAAGAAGAAATAGTTATAAAGAATGTAATTAGGAGTATGAAATTATCAACATATCTGAATTATTGCTACACAATTAATAAGGAAGATTCTTACATTAGTACAAACATAAAGCAACTCTGAAAGAGGGTTTGTTTTTTCTCTCTTAGTTATTATTTTAGTGATTGAGTGGACACTGGTCCTGTTGTTCAAAAAACAAACTGATCTATTAATATTTCCTAGAAGAGAAAAATACTGTGAATTTTTAACTGCATATTGGAGTTTTACCTGTTTAGTCTTTTAAAATGTAGAGTGGAGGAAATATTAATTAAGCTCCATAGAAATTGTTCTCTTTGACTAAGAAAAAGAAAAAGAATAGAATAAAAGCTCTAAAAAAATCACAGAATCTCGGTTTAGACAAGGTTATTTTTCAGGGTTCAAATCAATGCATAAATCCTTTAGACAATTAATCCACATATGGCATATGGCATATATTTGATGAATAACTTGTGCTAAGGCATTTCATTTTCATAAGATTTATTAAGCCATATCATATTTAGCTGTAAGGGACTCTTGACTTTTGGCTGGAATCCTTTCTCAGCCCAAAAGTCACCTGTGGAGAGAACATAGCAACCTGCTGGTTATATTAGGTAAGGTTCTTGGATGTCCAAGTTTACTTTAGATTATTCAGTCTTAAAGGATAAATGCTTATAAAGGTGATTTTGATGGAGTAAAACAAAATCCATGTAATGCATATCAGAACTCAATATCCAAAATATTTAGAAACTTCCCTATTTTCCAAATATAAGGAATTATATAATATAGGAGCCATAAAAAGTAAATGTTTATTAGAGATGCAGTTTTGTAGTTAAAAGTATCAAGTTCTGCTAATCTCATTAATTTTTAAATCTCTATGTAGAACAGAAAGCTAGAAAAGTATAGTATAGCTACTTTTAGACCATAAATTCTTTTTAAAATTTTCTATCTTTATTCTATTTATTCTATTCTACTTATTCTGTTTTACTTTTTCAATGTTCCCAGATTGCACTTTGTAATACATTTCTTATTTATAATTTTTTTATCTCCTCTCTACTATGCTAATAATTCAAACATTTTTTTTTTACTTCTAAGTCAGTGCTTATTAAAAGCTCATGGGAAATAAAATAGCATTATATACATTGTTTCACACAGATTGATGTAAAAAACATTTGGTATCCTGTTGATTGAAAGAACAGATGCTTGTATAATTTATGAAGCCAGAAATACCTTCACAATATCTTCCAAAAATAGTAAGGTACTTTAATAACAAAGTTAGTGGGGAATGAAGTCAAAAAGCTTGGAAGAATTTAAATTGTAGGCTGAATTTTGAATGGAACCTAAACAAAATGAAAGATGTTACCAATACTCAAAAAATATTATTGTAATCATTTGTGTGTAATGTAACATAATAAACCACAAATTAATATTTGATTGTTTCACATGAAAAATTAAAAAAGCCTCACATTTTTTGTTGTATTATGCATCTCTGGTCTCTTCCATTTACAAATTTTAAGCAAGAGGTCTGCCTCTTTTCAGAAACTGATATATTTTTCCTGGAAAAAAATATTTATTTTTTATAATACATCTGTTACTCTTAATTTTCCACAATTAATTTACATGATTAATATCAGCATAATAAGATAAGTTGTATAATTAACATGGTATGTTTACTGGGGGTTAATTCTCAAATTATTTTAAATACTAGTCAATATGTCCATTCTTTACAAACTAGGGGATTAATCAGCCACTCCTGCAAAACTCTTAGATCAAGGGCACTATATTTTCTATTTTTTCTTGCCAAAAATAAACACTGCTGACCATGGTGTTGACACAGTTTGTGGAAGTCACAATGTTTATACTGTTGTCAAAATGAATCTTCATTATGAAAAAGACCTTTTTTTAGTTTAAACTACAATTCAAATTTTTCATTTATTCTGCTCACTCCAAATTTCATGTTATCATCATGCCTTTACTGTAAAAAAAAAAAAGAGGTTTTATTCTAGTAAAAAAAGACATTCTCTGATAAATTATTTATTTACATGATTTACATGTTTATTTATTCATAAAGGGATAGTTTAAAAGCCCAATATAATTTAATTACAAAATATGCTCATGAGTTTTGGAAAAGTGTAGTAATGTATATATTTTCTTTTCTATTTTTTTTATTTGCTTCAGGAAGAAGTTTAAATTTCAGAGCAAAGAAATACTGAAATATCTTTCCGTAGACGAGCCTTCAAACATTACAAAATATGAAGATTTGATGAATGTTTAAAAATACAGTGATACTTAAATACAAATCTGATTCTATGGATAGCCAATTGCATACTTATTTAATTTAAAATAATTTAGGACATCAGCTCAAAAACAAGAAACTGTATTGAAAGTTGAAAAATCATCCTGAATACACTGTAGTCGCCACACAGTGCTAATGTTGGAGATTAAGACATGGATGCATTAGGTTAATCTGGGCTCCTAACTTCAGGAGAGTTTAAGATTAGTTGTAACTTTTAAAGTAGACATCAATCCTCTTTAAAACTCACCTACCAGGTAAGGAAGTAACAGAGAGTGCTGATCTTATTGGGAATGTTATTATGCTGGTTTTTTTAATGCTGTATTTTGAGGAGAAGTCTAACATGTCTCTCTTCTTTTTTTCATCTTAGAAGTGGGAAAGCAGCTGTTTTTAAGGAGAAGAACCATTAGAATCTTAGAAGACCTAGAGAGAAGTCTTTATCCCTTAACTAAAAAGGAATGTTATGCTATCCTTTGCAGAATATCTATTATAAAGGATTATTTGGAAATAAATTGAACTACTGTAGTGAGGATGATTCTATTATCCAGATTGTGTGTAGGAAACTAAGCTCAGAGAGTTATATAACCAAACCCAGTGAGTGGCAGATCCCAGTCCATTGACCCAGTTATTTTGCTCTTTGGTTATCATACTGTGCTGTCCAATAGAGTATATCTTTCAAACTGCTACAATTCACATACATGGAAAGCCTTTATATATATAAACATAGTTTGTATACATTTTCTGTAAAAAAAATAGAAGTTTTAATCCAGCTTGTGATAATGGTTAGTTTAATGAAAGTAAAAAAAGCAAAAAAATATCACTAATCCTAGACTTTTATTAAAAGTGACATTTGTGTTGGAGTTATGCAATTTCTTTTTTAAGCTTCTCTATTAGATTTAACTTTGATTTGAGATAGTATATAGTTTTTTTTTATTTTTTTAATGTTTATTCATATTTGAGAGAGAGGCAGAGTGTGAGCAGGGGAGGGGCAGAAAGAGAGGGAGACACAGAACCCGAAACAGGCTCCAGTCTCTGGGCTGTCAGCCCAGAGCCCCACGCAGGGCTCAAACTGAGGAACAGCAAGGACTTAAGCTAAAGTCGGATGCTTAAACGACTGAGCCACCGAGGTGCCCCAGTGTTTTTAAGTAAACACACAATATTTATGTATGAACACTCCCAAGAACAAATACCACAAAGATGCTTAGTCCATAGATTTCCAAATCTTCCCAGAAAATAAAATTTTCTTTTAAAATTATAAGGGCTCAATAAGTGTTAGTTGGACTGATTTGTCTGTGAAAAAATATTTTAAAATCATTCACAGTTTATTTTGGAACATATACACCACATGGGTTACTTATGTATAAATCCAGTTAATACATATATTAAAAGGCAATCAGTTTTTATTCAATTATTAGTAACGTTGCCAAATAGTACAAAGGTTGTGCTGGAAATGTTTCTCTTCTCCAAAAAGAATTCATAAAACATTTTACAAAGTGGGTAGTGTTGAATTATTTCTACAGTATTGAGGGGGAAGGAAAACTAGGAATGTTCAGGCCCTTTCCTGTCACCAGGGGAAGGGCTATCAGGAATTACAAAGCTGTTGGAAAACAAAATTATAGGCCCCTCTGGGGTGTCAGTATTTCAGTAGTAAAAGATGTCTAATCTGTGCCAAATTCTGACATGACTTGTCCCAAGTTTTCTGCTTTCTCAGTGAAGAACCAGGTCTAAGTGTTCAACTTGGCTTTCTGTCCATTGAGTCCATTTCTGACCTCTTTGATGCTTTCACTCTTGCTACCAAAGTTGCCGGAAGGCTCAACAATTGCAATCATAATTACCAAGAATGAACATTTCTGTAGCAGACACTTTAACTGTGTAATTGAAAAGGTGAAAACGTTGGTGCTAAAACATTTTATGAGATTTCATATCCTAAATACAGAAAGAAAGCTTCCAAGAAAATAGGTAGGAAAATGGAAAAGGGATCTAGGTCCCCCCCTCCCCAAAATACCACATAAGCTGGCATCTCATTCATTAGGGGTGTCAGAGATAGTGTCATTTTCCTCAAGGGGAACAGGGGAAGGAACTGCAATGGCTATTTTTCTAATGCAATATTTTCATTTCCTTTTCGAAAAGATTCATTTCCATAAACAGTAAATAAGGCTGATTAAAATATGAATCCATTCGTGGCTATATGCTGTCCCTAAAATGTTCAAACCAACGAGAATTAAGAAAACTCATGTGGTAGCAAATATCTAATTCTCTTTCATTTGTCCAGATCAATGCCCACATGCTCAATTTAGGTCAAGGCATCAGGCAGAGGAAAGGACTGGAGGCTGACAGCGAGATGCTCTATTTCACACACTTGCCCTCTGGAAGGACTGGCAGAGGCAGTCACTTAAATGAAATACAGGTCATCAGACAAGATATATAATCTATTCTTAAAACAGACAACTTCAGCATCCCAAATCCCTATGGCCTTTTACTGAGGCACATCACACTACTTATTCCTGTTCCTCTGTCAATTCATGTTAGTGTTTGCTGTGTTTAAAAGTGGTATTTCATGTATTCTGTGACCCTTTTGCTCAAAGCAAAGAAATTGCTTTGGTTTATTTATGACCTACTAACCTTAAGCAAAACTGAAATATTTAATGTTCTTGCAAGGCTTGAGATGAGAAATAAAGGCTAAAATAAATCTGGCCTTTTGCAAGTTGGTCTTATTCTGTCCTCCAAAATCATGAGAAGATGGATAGAAATATACTGATCCATAAGGGAGCTACTGCTGTAGCTCCTTTTATTTAAGAAAAGCTGTGCAAGAATGCAGATTGCCAGCATCAACTTAGAATCCAGGAATTATGAACAAAGTGTTCTTAAAGAATGACACTGGCCATTATCTTCCAGGAAATGTAAAATTCCGGTGCTGTTGAATCGCAATATTTTAAAGATCAATGTTTTATAGCCAAGGATTAAGTCATGAAAATAAAGATGTGGAGGACAGAGAATTAGAAGATAAGAGATAATAATTGGAAGCACACGTGAATTAGCAGAAAATTAAGTTGGCTAGCACGTAGAACACTTTTTCCATTTGGAACAAAATAATCTAAATTGTAGGGCCCAAAAGTTTATTCTCTTGTCTGATAGTAGGGAGCCTGCAAGCAAGAACACAGACATCATATTTCTAGTCTTGGAATGTTTACACTGCTCATAGAAGAGATTTTACCATCCACAAACTATAACCATATGAAGCACGCCTCTAGTTAATCTTAGAGAAAGAAGAAATTAATCACTTTATGTACCATTGTTATTTTATGTGTACATGACATGATATCTAATGCAATTTCTTATTGTCGTAAGTGAATCATTTTTATAGTTAGGAATTTTAAGTTTAAGTTAATTATATTCTGTAAAGGACTTGTAGGAAATATTTTAGAAAACAAATAAGAACATAGCTATGCATCACAATTAATGTTAACTGCCTTAGAGTTTTGCATAAGCCAAACTCATATTTTGTGTTAATGCAAAATACACAACTTAGAGTCTTTTATCACAGAATCTCTATTATACAAATATTAGCAGATGTAGCAAGAGACACATAGGCATGATTGACAATGGTTATATATTGACCTGACACTAATATCACAATACACAGGCGACAGAACAGGAGTGATATGCCTTCCATTGTGACCGATAATACAAACAAATGAATCCCCAATCCCTTGATAATACTCTTTCCTGCAGCAGCACAGAAATACCTACTGATAAAGCGTTCTCTTAAAAAGTTTTATTCTGTAGGAAAAATTTGGTTATTTCAAAAGAATTAAACATTGCAAAATTTCAGATTAATCACTGCTTTATATTCTAAGATTGTGACCTTAGTACATGCTCCCTGTAGATCACGAATCCTTCTTCCCCTAAAAAATCAGTTTCCACATAAACATCTTACCTAGAAAGCATTAAACAATCTGTGGCTATAAAATATTCCATGTGAGTCAATTATTAGAATGTATAACCATTCAGAGTACATATTTCACTTATATTTTAAAAACGATTGACTTGGTCCAAGGGACCAGAGTCACCTTCAAAGCAGTATTCCAAGTTTGGGGGTGAACCACCCCCAAAGATCATTGTAACCACACTGGGTGACAGTTAAATGCATGAAGTAGTGATTCCTATCTTGGTTTTGATACATCCAAAGCAACTTGTTTTTAATTAATTATAGAAAACTATTGTAAGTGATCCTATAAAAGCATTCAATTGAGTTTACAATAATTTAAAAATAAGCATAAGTCACAAAGCACTCTTAGATAAAGGAAACATAAAAAGAACCAAAAAAAAAGTGTTAAGATTTTCATATCCAAAATAATTAGAAACTAGTGGTGTTAGAACATACCTGGATATTTTTCATCTTCCACAGTTTTAATGCAGCTTTTGTGACACAAGCTAAGAGAAATGTATTGAGGTAGATTCTTCACTTATTATTTGTTCAGTAGTTTCTAAATAAGAATCTTTAAGAAAATGTACTCATTTATTATCTTATTTTAGAAAAAATAAATATAAATAGGTAACACTAACATTATTGTGATTTTTTTTAAATTTAAGAGAATTTGGTTTAATTTATGTAATCTATTTACCCTATGTGTAAACATGATACTATAAGCATCGCAATATTTAAATTATAAGATATTGTTTTGATTTGATACTTCAAGCTACTTTGAATAACCAATTCTCACTGTCATTAAGAGTGAGATAATTTCATCTCTGGAACTAAGCCAAGGTAGGCATTTTTTTTAGCTCAATGAAACAGATCCTTTCCTCTCACATAGTGTGATGTGGAGGTTTGCCAAACTGTTGGTTGGAAGAATCGCATTCTTCTTGCAGATTTTTTTAAATGGCTTAAAATGCATAAAATGTGGGACTAAAATTACTCTATTGTTTCTGTCTCCCACCCCCTTCAGATACTTATAGATACTATAAAGTCAGCGGGATTCTGAGTTGAGGTTGCTTCAGTGAACATTCAACGCTGTCGGTGAGTTTGGAATTAAAATCAAAACCATCGACCGTTGATTGTACCCTATGGCTAACCATCATCTACTACGCCATGGCTTGCAGAATTTGCTGAAGACAGGAAACCAAAGCAAGACACACCAGGATGTTCTCTTCCTTGTGCAGAGATTATTTTTTAAAAGGTCACAATCAACATTCATTGCTGTCGGTGGGTTGAACTGTGTGGACAAGCTCACTGAACAATGAATGCAACTGTGGCCCCGCTTTTTGCCATCCCAGTCAAGAAATATTCTCCTTGTGAAAGATGTAGTGAATGTAGTAATGTTGTTCTGTAACTCTTCCGATCTGCAGCATCTTCAGGATTATCTAGTCACTTTTTACCATCTGATCAGATTTAAATGAAAAAGGTACTGGTGTAAACAAGAATGATAATTTCCTACATTTCTGAATGGTACGGACAGAGCACTTTCTTAAAAAAGGTAACCCATTTTATTCATGGAATCTAGAAGATAATCGTCTAAGTTAGCACACCTTCCTACTGTCTTGGTGTGGGTGGAAAAGAAGACACGAAGAAGCACATCAGCATCCATACCATCTGGCACTCATGCCTTCATAACAACAGCACTTAAAAATATCATTCTATCTTTTGTTAGATGTCCTGGTCATATTAGGACAGAAAAACCAGGTAATTTTATATTTCTGCTGCACTGAATGGGGTCTGACTCAAATAATCCTTCCTCTTGTTATAGCATTTGCTAAGGAGGGGGAAAATGTATGAATAACTATGTAACTATCAGAATACTTGTGAGAGTCATATGTTAGATTGATTTCTCTAATTAAATCTAACTTTAAGATAGAACTTTCCCTAGTCTCTATGTTTTGCCTTTCAAATTGCTGATCTATATTACTGGACTTACAACTGGGGACTATTAATTGATTCATGTTACTCATCTGACTTTTCCACAAAAAGACTTTGTATGTCATGGTTTTTCTGAACTGGTTTGGCTCTATGTTTTTATATTGAACAAATGTCATTCCATTTTACCACAGCAGTTTTAAGCTTATCATTCGAAGTAACAGTTATTCAGGCACCTGGGTGGCTCAGTTGGTTAAGTGTCCTACTCTTGGTTTCAGCTTAGGTCATGATCTCACAGTTCATGAGTTCAAGCTCTGCATTGGGCTCTGTGCTGACAGTGTGGATCCTGCTTGGGATTCTCTCTTTCTCTCTCTCTCTCTCTCTCTCTCCCTCCCTTCCTCCCTCTCTTTCTTGTCCCTTCCCCTGCTCTCTCATGCATCTCTCTCTCTCTCTCTCTCAAAGTAAAGAAATAAGCTTAAAAATATTTTGAAATAATAGTATATTGTTATCTGTAATAGTAATTATAATAATATAAATACTTCAAGAGTGCCTACATTTGGAATATTTGGAAAGTTTGAATATTCATATTTTAAAATCTGTCATATACATTATTATTTTTCATTCCTTATCCTTTTCAATTATATTTTCCATCAAGTCTCATTGCAGAAACCCATTCCTGAGACCCTGCTCCAGATCTCATCTTGACCATAAAATTTTTCACCACATCCAAGATCGAAACTGTGGTATCTCACTCTCTGCCTATCATTTCCTACCATTGTAGTTTCTTACTCTCTTATCCATGAGGAAACTGTCCTTTCAGTTTTGATGTTGCTGGAAAAAACATTCTAATAATCATATGGATGTGTGTCAGTACATATCCATAGGCTTCCAATCCCTTAGTCCCTCAATTCTGACTAGCATTCTTCCACCCCACTCCCCCATTGTCAGCCCAAACATCTGCCTCCTCTGTCAACTGCTTCTCTCCACCTTTCCATTTCCAGCAAATGAACTGACCTCTGGTTTTCACTGAGCAGCTTTAGTTCATCTAATTGCTCCCTGCACTTCCTTGGTTGTCGTCTACAAAACTATAGGCTTCTGCCCCATGGTTATCTGACTTCCTCCTGCTTTGTTTAGTACCTACCTTCCTCTATGATATCCCTCTCCTCATTCATGCGCTTCCCATTTAACATGTGACAGGTTATAGTTTTTTCCTTTCTCAAACAAAAATCAAAAAAAGTTTAATAAAAATCTTCTCTGTACTTGCTTTATTGCATTTGTTTTCTCCTCTTTAAAGCTGAGACTTTGAAAGTAGTATACAGCACTGTCTAAAGTTGTTGGCTTCCTATTTTCACCTCAACTCTCTGTAATTTGTCTTCTTCTCCCATTCATATCTCCCACTTGTATATGATATTGTTGTACTGAAACTGCCCTTGGCCAAATCATCAGTAAGCTCCATATTGCCAAATAGAAGTCATACTTTCCTGCTTAGGCTCCCCTTGATGTCCGTCACTGCTGACACTTCCTCCTTCCTTAAACTCCAGTCTCCATTGACTTTTGTGACCCTGTTCTCATTTGAATTTCTGTCTTCATAAAAGTGATATCCTTTTTTCTATTTTAGAGGCCTTAGTCTGCCATTATGTTCCCTTGTTATTTTTCAGAGTTTCTTCTCTTTTCATGCTTTTCAATCTTTGAAGAAATCTCAGCACATGCATGAAGTTTATATCTACTTAGAAGTGCTGACACTCAAATCTTTATCTCCAGTCTAGATATCCCAAATCCGTGTGTCTGTCTCCTGCTCTTCCCATAAACCTACATCCACTCATGACAAGAACAAATGCATCATCTTTTCCCCAAGGACAACACTACCCTTCATCTACTTAACAACCAGCAACCTGTATATCATGGCATCTCCTGCCTCTTGCTTTCTGTTCTCTTCTGCACATATAATCACAATGTCTTAAAAATGCTTTTTTCTTGTTATCCTGCTAAGATTACATTTGTTCTGTATACTTCTACTATGTAGTTTAGAAACTCATACTTCTTCCTTGGGCCATTTTAATAGCATCTTAACTAATTCCTGTCTACAATTGAACATCTGTTCAATATTTTCTCCACAGTATTTTTTTAATTAAAAACTTGATTATGTTGTGGAACTCTTTAATTGTTCTCTAAATAAAGTTTTCTAATATGTTCAATAGATGGATTGTTCTGATGGAAAAATGTAACAACCAAGTAGGGAAAAAAGAAATTTTACCTGGAATTTCACATAATCTCTCAAGATTTAGTTCAGAAAATTAAGGAATTCATTGAAATTATAAAAATGTTTCTAAACTAAATGCAGTTGAAGATTTACTAATCTTGAAATGGTGAAGAACTTCTTCAATATTAACATAAAGCAAAAAGGAAAAAATTATGGGAAGATCCTAATCTTCAATCTGTTTGTAGCATGTTAAAATATATAAAAATATTCTTAATATAGAAAAAACAATGAAGGAAAAATTAACATCTCAAGAGATAAATGAATAACAGATCTGGACAGAGAAGTCACAGAAGAAATACAAATGGGTGATGTAAATTTTATATGTATTATGTAAAACTCTACTATTGAAAATTCAAACTTAAATGCTGAGAAGTAATTTATCTTTAGTAAAGCTAATTGATAAATAAAATGAGACAGAAGCTATTCATGCTGAAATGAATGTTCTCATATCCTAAATATGATTATCTTTGGTTTCTCCTGATAATTACTTCCAAGCCTGATCTTATTGCCTCTTTTAAACAAGTTATCTCCCCAGCAATGCCTCATTGGAAGAGGGGTCTTTACCTGTCCCCAAAGAAATCAATTCATAGGCTTTGCAGAAATGTTTGTGCCTTTTTTTTTTTTTTTTGGAATTTGAGCTAAAATATACTAAATCAGTCAAGAGGTAGTAGGTATGTACAAGATCCATAATGTCACAAAAATATGGAGTGCACTGGCCTTTTACCCCGCTTATAGATCCAAAAGTCAAAAATAGAAGGCAATCAATGAAGAGCAACAATAAGAAACAATTATGAGATGTTGTGGAATTCCCTGGAAGACAGGGCAACTTCAGTCCACAAAGTGCCAAGTCTAGAACTCATTTTCCCAGCTGTCTGCTGTTTTTTCATGGCTTTTCAATGTCTATAAAATGACTGAAGCCTTGAAATAACCCTAGTTTATTTGTAAGCTAATGCCGTGTTTATTCTTTGCCTCCAGAACCATACATTACTCATGCGAGTGTGGACTGATACCAGCTTTATGAAAACAATTTGGCATTATTTATCAAGAATTGTAAAATGTTTTAAACTTTCAACTATTATATTTTCAGGATTCTCTTTAATGTATGTACATATGAAGATATACAAAGCAACATTACTTTTAGAAATTTAACAATGTTACATGTCCAACAGTGGAGAATCAGACAATGACTTATGACAGGAATATAATAGGAAGCAATAATAACCCAAAGCTGTTTTAATGAATGGAGAGTCTGCTTATAATTAAGCAAAACTCAGAATGAGCATTAAATCCCAGCTTACTAAAGAAGAAAACATGAAGAAAATAGTTAGCCTTCCTAATCCTCAATTTTCTCAGCTGTGTAGTTGGCATAATATTCCTTACCTGATAGTGTTGTTTTGAGGATAAATAAAAGTATTCATGTGATGACTTTAGCATAATTCCTGTCAATTAGTTAATAATAGGAGTAATTAATAGCAGTAAATTTTATCCTATGTATTTCACTTATTATTTTTAACTCAGTGTTGAAACTTTGATCATCTTTCTTTTCAAATGCATTTCTTCTCCTTGTTTTGCTTTGTTATTGTTTGCTTTGTTATTTTTTGTTTCGTTTTATTTCAAGCTGATAACACATACATCTTTACTGTCTTAAAAGAAAGTAGGTCTTGGCCAATTGCAAAAAACAAAGTTAACTACAATTATCACTTGATTGAATTTACACAATGATCTAGGAATACTGTGTCCTTCAATCTTTTTTTTTTATTTTTTATTTTTTACAAATAGTTTATTGTCAAATTGGTTTCCATATTATACCCAGTGCTCATCCCCACAAGTGCCCTCCTCCATGCCCATCTCCCCCCTCCCCCCCCACATCTATCAGTCCTCAGTTTGTTTCTCAGCATTCAAGAGTCTCTCATGGTTTGCCTCTTTCCCTTTCTCCCACCATTTCCCCCCTTCTTCTTCCCCATGGTCTTCAGTTAAGTTCCTCCTAATCCTCTTATACGTGCAAACACATGATATTTGTCCTTCTCTGCCTGACTTATTTCACTAAGCATAACACCCTCAAGGTCCATCCATGTTGCTACACATGGCCAAATTTCATTGTTTCTCATTGCCATGTAGTATTCCATGGTATAGAGAAACCACATCTTCTTGATCCATTCGTCTGTTGATAGCTGTGTCCTTTAATCTTTACAAGAACCATTTGAGGAAGGAAATACTATTTTGAAGATGGGGGACAAGACAGTAGATCATATGACTGCTGTCATAGAACTAGTTGAGGGATGACTCTAAACTATACTACTGAGTTTAAATTCAAATTTTAAGAATCTAGTTTTCAATGAATAACTATTTATGAGAAAGAATAGTGTATTTCCTTGAAAACGATAGATTGGCCAAAATTAGTTTTTGTTGGGATTTACGTAAAATCCTAAGACATGATCTGAGAACAAGGTATATACTCCCAGACTCCATATTTGGAAAGATGATCCTATAATATAAATGATTTAAGGTATGGCTTTTCTTGTTCATTAGAGAAAATAAGTCAGAGATCCTTAACTTATTTTGTGTGTTGCTCCAGTTTGGCACTGAGAGCAATGTCAAACACATAATATGAGCTCTATAAATATTAGTTGAATGAATGAGTCATGAACATGACTACTCAGCAAACAGTATTTTCAATGACTGACTCATAAAATATAATACTTTAGACTAGATGCTGTGAGTCAAAGATGAGTCTTTTGAAAAGTAGTTTTTTCAGAAAACTATATACAGAAGCAGCATTTATTTGTAGCCTCTAGAATGGAGTCCTATCATTTTACTTATGTATTTATCACATATGAATTTAACTACTATATCTCTCAATCTAATAGATTATTAATGACAAAACATACTATTGTTGTCTAAAGTAATAAGAAAGGGAAGAAAGAAAGAGGATAAGAAAAAGAAAACAAAAGAAAAGAAAATAAGAGAAGAGAATGGGAAGGGAGGAAAGGAGAGAGGAGAAAAAAAAGAGGAAAGGGAAGAGAAGAGAAGAGAAAGGAAGGGAAGGGAAGGAAAGGAAAGGAAAGGAAAGGAAAGGAAAGGAGAAAGGAAAGGAAAGGAAAAAGGAAAGGAAAGGAAAGGGAAGGGAAGGAAAAAGGAAAGGAAAGGAAAAGAAAGGGAAGGGAAGGGAAGGGAAGGGAAGGGAAGGGAAGGGAAGGGAAGGGAAAGGCAAGGCAAGGCAAGGCAAGGCAAAGCAAGGCAAGGCAAAACCTTATGGAATGCCCTAACTTCTTTCATCATGTGAGGACACAATAAAAGGCACTGACTTGACCCAGGAAGAGGGCTCTTATCAGAATGCAACCCTGCTGGTACCTTGATCTTGGACTTCCTAGCCTCCAAAACTGCGAGAAATAAATTTTTGTTATTTTTAATTAACTCAGTATTTGGCATTTTGTTGCAGCAACCTAAATGAAGTAAGACAGACAAATGATTCAAACTAGATTTTATTTTTTTTTTATTTTTATTTTTTAAAAAGTGCATTTTATTTATTTTTTTTTTATTTTATTTTATTTTATTTTTTTTTTACAAATAGTCGTGGATGTGGGGGGGAGGAGGGGTGGGCATGGAGGAGGGCACTTGTGGGGATGAGCACTGGGTGTTATGTGGAAACTAATTTGACAATCAAACTAGATTTAAAAAAAAATAATGCAGAGAATTCAGTTACCAGAACCAGAGTAGAACCTAAAATTTAACCAAGATTTCAATTAGTTTATAAGATATTCCATGATTCAAATGAAAATTCAGAACATGGAAGATAAAGCAAACATTCTTAAGTCTGCCAGAGAAAAAAATTAGCTGACATATAAGGATCTAGAATTTAAGTGACATCAGACTTCTCAACAATTCTGAAAGTCAGAAAACAATGGAAAATTGTTTTCAACATCTTGGAAAAAAAATGAACCTTTCCAGAATTCCACACTTATAAAACTATCATTAAGTAGAAGGGACAAATAATGGTACTTAGTAGAAGCCAGCTTGAGGGTATCATGTTGTGAAGAAGCCAAACTAGATCACATAGAAAGACCAAATACACAGACCTTAAAGTACATAGAGAGATGCCTGACCAGCACCCAGCTACTAGAAACCTTCTATAGTTCCAACCACAATCTAAATGCAACTTCAATGAGTGACCCCAGGCCAAAAGTGCCCAGCTGAGCTTTTCCTATATTCTTGTCTTATGGAAAACAAGAGATAATAAGCAGATGTTGCAGCATAAGGCCAGTAAATTTGGAGGTGGTTTGTAATATAGCAATAGCGATTAGAAGAGTAACTCAAAATTTTTACAGTGTATGAATTGTGATCCACCAACATGAGGAACTAAATCAAGAAAAAGAAAATTTTTAGAGACAGAAACCCCAGATTGGAAATCTGGGCCTGCAGGCCTAGAGGGCTGCTGATCCAGATTGGACCAAGAGAACAGAAGATTCTAGGAGAGAGCAGGATGAGAAGGAAACAAAGCTGATAGAATACCTGTGACATTCACTCCTCCGATGAGGATTTAAGTGCCTTTTCTATGCCAGAAACTATTCTAGACACTGGAGCTACAACAGAAAACAAGCCTGTGTTCTTTGAAACTTGCATTTTGGTGGAGGGTGAGACACAATAAAGGAATATATGAATAAATTTATAAATATACCTGAAAAAGAACAAAGGAAGGAACAAACATTGACCATGATAATCTTAAAATGCAATCAATCATAAGACACATCTCAATTTCAGATACATTAAAATTAAAAAAAAAGATGCATCCTGGAGTCAACTAAATACAGTGTTTTTCCTCCACCATTGATGGAATGCATTCCTTATATTAAGAGATGAGTACAGCTAAATATGAAGAGATGATGCAAGTAAGAAAATGGTAGAGAAGTTTTGGGGATGATGTTAACCTTTCTCCAGTATTGATCACAAATTAAATGCATGGTTTGAACTTTACACATGGTTTGAGGATTTTCAAGGGTTATTTTAGCTATACATGATTTTTATTATAGGTGCTAGCTTTAAAATCTAAGTTTCCCCTTGACCTTAAGGTAAAAATAACTCCTGGGTATATAAACAGTCTTTTTTCTTAATATCTAAGATGATACATTACAGTCTAGAAAGAGAAGATTACATTTGTTTAGCAGCCAAATTTGTATTTCACAAATCCTTTCTTTTACTTTACACAATGCCATCACAATTCAGTGTAATTTTAACAGGTCTTAGTCACATTTTCCAAGTCATACCCCATCCTCTTTAGACAAATTCACTTATTGTTCCTTCTCCCTCTAAGAAAGCACTTGTGAATGCCTTCAGACTCCTTTAAATCACCCCCCATGCCAATTTTCCTGAAAAATCAACACCAAGTAATAAGAATAAAAGATTCCACTATATTCACTGCCTGAATCTCTCTCAATCTCGGACAGACAGATTGGACCCATGCACGCAAAGCCTTAGCTAGTGGCGCCAAATCACACAAAGCCATTTTTAAGATGCCTGGTCTATGCTATCAATCCTCTTACCTTAGGCAACCCCCTCCTGCTGGTTAAGTGCTAACACATGCTTTACAGCTGCAGGAAGGGATATGGTTTACAGATTAAAATTAGATGCAGAATTAAATTGCTTGAACACAGCAAAAAGGAAGGGGGTAGTAGAAGGGGTGGAGAAGACAATTTGGGCATGCCAATACTCACACACACTTAATTCCAAGACTTGTATTTCCATGAATTTCCATTAGAATTCTTGGGTTCAGGTTCTACTTTCATTACTGAGAGTCACTTTCAGAGCATTAAGACATAGGATCTGTCAAAGAATATGCAGTCCCATGAAAATGCATGTTCAAAATGTGGAATTTACAGTCATGAGAGATCTCTCAGTCAAATACCAGAGCTCCTTTTAGAAAGCCAAGTTGAGTAATTTAATGACTACTAATGACATTTGTAACTTTTCAGGCTACTATAATAAGTGTAATCAGATCTCAGGCTTCGGGGTGTAATATGATCACCTGTGCTTTTCAGAAAGGAATTTCTGTACACATGGACAGTGCTGCACAGCTGGCCAAGCACATTATTGGTAATGTCAGAAGGAAGGGGAAGAGAGATCACCTTCTCCACATCATTACATGCCTTTTGCAACTGGTAAACACAAACTAACAAGCAGTAAAGATAGAGGTGTCTTTATTAAATTAAAAAACAATGCTAGTTGTTGCCTGAAAATCTAAGACCTAGACAATTAATTTAAAAAAAAAAACATAAAAGAAAGAAGTTCACAGTATGTACTTTCTTGGTTTAGAATATAAGGTCATAAAATGAAAGTTATTTACTCATCCGCTAAACAAATATGCATTGAGAGCCTATTTATTTACTAACATTTTGCTAAGTGCTGGGGGGATACCATGGTAAGCACAGTTATTACTTCCTAGGAACATGAAGTCTAGTGACAGAGAAAGATATTCATCACATAGTTGTATAATTAAAGGGCTCTAAAGTAAATGGCTAGAAAATAAAAGGAAGACCACCAGAACTTAGAAAACAAGAAAGAAAAAAAGATCAAAGTTGAACCTTTCATAATTTCCAAAGTAAGACAACACATACCAGTGAAGACATTCACTAGATCATTCACTGTCATGGAAAAGTTACAGGTTTTTAAATGCTAGACAGGGGTATTCTTGCTGACGTGCCGAGTAAGGCTTGAAAACTAGCTCTCTGGATAAGAGGATGAATAAATCCAAGGTCTGTACCCATGTTGAGTAAGAAAAATTCTCATAGTTTGCTGGTCAGTAATGGGTCCTCAGGTCATATAAGGTTTGGTATACCAAGGTCATTCAAAGTTTATGATTTTTACAAGCTTCAGCTGGTTTGAGCTAGTTATGATTAAATTTAATTTTGGTGTCTTTCAGGCAAGTGCTGCTGTAGTGGAAAATTTCCATTTACAGATGTAAAAGATAATTGGTAAAGGAGTTAGAGATAGGGGGTCAGGGAAGGAAGACAGAGCATCCCAGGCAGAGTGAATAACATGTGAAGACATCAATTGTGGGATAAGGACAGTTCAAGGAAAGGTTAGGGGCCAGTATTTTGTGACTGCAAGGAGACTGCTTTCACTTGAGACTGAGGAGGTAGGCTATGGACAGACCATATAAGACATATAAGTCATGTTAAAAATTTTGTTCTACTGTCCTAAAAGCATTAAGAGTCTACTGAAGGATTTTAAAACAAAGGGTAGGAATGGGGATTAGAGAGTAATGGATGATCTGATTTGTGTTTCAAAAAACCCACTTGTTACAATATGAAAAATGAACTGAAGGATTTGCTAACTGGGCTGATTATTACTACCTGGGAAGAAGTCATCATTGTCTACAGAAGAAATGACAATTTAAGAGAGGGTTCTGGTAAATCCGAATGATTTCAGCAATGAAAGAGAGTAATGGTGTGAGTGGGAAATGATAATTAGGGCACCCAGATCTCAAGCTGCCCAATTATTCATCAACATAATGCTTAACCCCTGATCCAATCCTTTCCCTGTCTTAAAGACTGTGGTTGGAAGCTTCTAAAAATGGGCCCCAAAGATCCTCATCAACTGGTATTTATACTCTTGTATGTAAACATACACAAATCTCCTCTTAAGTGTGGGTTGGACTTAGTGACTTAATTCTAACAAATTAGACGTGGTGGAGGTGATGGAGTCACTTCCAAGGTTAGGTTGGATATCATATATATATATATATATGGTTTCCATCTTGGCTGTTCTCTTTTGCTTTCTCCTGGGTCACTCCCTGTGGGAAAAACAACCTGCCATATCATAAAACAGTATCATGGAAAGGTTCCTGTGGCAAGGGACTGAGGCTTGTCAACAGCCACTTGAGTGAGCTTGCAAGTGGATCCTCCTGTGGTCAAACTGCAGCCAAGAGGAACCAAGAGGAACACAGCCAAGCCAAGTCAGATCCCTGACTCCAGAAAATGTGAGCTAGATAATATGTTTATTCCTTTAAGCTACAAAGGCTTGGGGTGGTTTGTTACACAGCACTAGATGACCAACATTAAGCAACCAATTTGTCCTTATGTCACTTTCATTAAAAAAGCTCCATGTGCACTTCTTTACACTCCTTCACTGTTTTATTGATTTTATTTCTTATTACTTTTCCTACTGAATCTTTTCTTAAAATGTTTTTTTTACTGAAATCACCATACAGCTAAGACATGATAGGAAATTTAAATAGTTTAAGTTTTAATGATTTAAAGAGTGATTAAAAAAGAGAAGAATAGGAATGTGATATATTTATAAATTCAACTCTATTAAAAGGCTAGGAGGTATTCTGTCTCAATAAACTCAGCACTTTTGAAGAATAGATAAGCTGAAAGAACTCAAAGTATATTTATCCTCTCTGTTTTGTTAAATTTGAGTTATTTTTAGTAAAAACTCTAGTACTAATTGAGTAAACATAACCGCCTTCCATATTCTGCTGTAATTATATAATGATAGGAGAAAGACCTTTTTTTTTGTATCTCATTCGCAGTATTTGGCTATTACAAAATACGAATGAACTTTGGGCATTTATAAAATATGAAATTAACTTATTTCCATAAAACTATTGCCCTCTGGATACTGCAGGAATTTAGTCTTCAGTAATTCCCTCCCTCTCTCTAGGCTGACCTCAAAATATTTCAAGGAGTTTCTAGGAGATTTGACAAACCCAATCAAATTTTACATTGTGCTAGCCACCTTTTTCCACGTCTCCTTTCTGCTGAATTATAGCCATTCCCATGTAGCATCACTGTTCTTTTGGCTGCGTGTAATCACACCCAGCAGACACGGATTTCTCCTGCTGACAGAGCAATCTCATTGGGTAACAACAGCATGGCTGCCAAGTTCTGCCACTTCTGGGTACCACCTCTCCCCTGCAGTGCTGACTCAAGCTGTCAAAGCTTTACAATATGGAGAGTTAGAAAGTTTCTTTCATTTCTCAATGTAGCCCTCCTGTAAAATGCTACCAAAGAACTGCATTGTTTTTCAATACCACAAAAAGCTTTAATGGAGTAGCTCTTTATGTTTATTCAGAGAATCAAGCATAAATCCATAAGGTGAAGCCAAAAGACTCATCTACATACATGTCAAGCACCTTACTAAATTCAGATTGTCCTTCATGTTAAGGCTAAGGCTGAGAGTAAGGTTTTATGATTGGGCCTAGCCTAAAATTTTTTTGTTTTCTCCTTCTTAGCATGAAGCTCTGTAAGGAAGTTCCTCAGTTCTCGATACAGAAGATTTCTGGGAAGGCATAGCCAGAATCATCTGAATCTCAGCAAACACAACTACATGGCCTCAAACTGTTCTGCAAAGGTGACTACCTGACCTCAAAGTGGTTCCACACAACATCAAAGTAAAATAATCCTTAACTCTTTAATTTCTCCTCTTAAGAACAATTAGATACAATAGCTACAGTGAGAACAGAAATAATAAATGTCTCAAGATTTCCCAATAAGAGCACTGAATTAAGAAAATGGGAGACCCAGGGCGCCTGGGTGGCTTAGTCGGTTAAGCGTCCGACTTTCGCTTAGGTCATGATCTCACGGTTCGTGGGTTCGTGCCCCGCGTCAGGCTCTGTGCTGACTGCCAGCTCAGAGCCTGGAGCCTGTTTCAGTCTGTGACTCCCTCTCTCTCTGACCCTCCCCTGCTCACGCTGTCTGTCTCTCTCTCTCCTAGAAATAAATAAAAACATTTAAAAAAAAAAGAAAAAAAGAAAATGGGAGACTTGCACAAGCCTAGTTCCACCATGAACTACTTCTTTGATGAAAATCAGACTGACAACTCTTCCAGAATCTTCCATGCCAAATGATTTCCTCATCTCTACATAAAATGTCTGGACTAGTAGTTCTCAAAAGTGCCTTGCAACTCTAAATCTCTACAATTGAGGAAATAAAAGAAAAATTTAGAAAAATTATTTAGGCAAAAAGTTATATATCTTAGAAACTTTGTTTTGTATTTGTCTTTATTGATATCAGGATTTTTAATTTTCAATCATTTGTACCATTTATTCAACTGAGACATAGAGAAGAAAGTATTAGCTGGTTTGCATCAATAATCAGATTGATCACTTATAAATATATAGATGAGATATTTTAAAAAACAAGAACTTCAAATAAAACCAAATAGAAAATATATATTAAGGCAGGGCAAGTATAAAGAGGTGTGAAAACTGACAGTAAGAGCAAAGGGAGTAAAGGGTAATCCCAAACTTTGCATTTTGGGATCCATTTCACTTCAACACTGATGAAGTCAGTAATAGGTTATATATATATATATATATATATATATTTTTTTTTTTTTCCCCCTGTTTTCTTCACACTTGTAATTCCCAATGTAGTTGAAATCTCATTCTAGCCTAATTGAAAAAAGAGGAATGATTCAGATTCCGGATTTCAAATACAGGCATCCAATCTGACTTATAATGCTTTTATTACTAACTTATATTCTACAAATGGCAGCCCTAAGGGAAATAAAACATGCCAAATAATTATACATGTAAACTATCAAGAAGCACATTTCTTTGTTAAATATTTACTTGATCTTGTATAGTATTTGCATGGGTACACAAGCTCTCCCTGGGTAATAGAAACACTATGTGTCTTCTATTCTATTTGACTCAGTGCCATCAGAAGGAAATGTCAGACACAGGGGAAAAATTGGCAGTTTTATTCAACAAAAGTAACTTGCTCCCCCTTGCAAATCTTTACTGAAATTTCCAAAAGAAACTAAGAGTAGAGCACAACTGAAAAAAAAATAGGGAATAGAAAATTTTCATACTCCAAAATTCTTGAAGAATTCATTCTTTTAATTAGGAATAGAGGCCAATGAGTTTAGACTGACAGAAAGATTGGCATCTTCATACTTTACAGATGGAAATGCAAAATAGGGCAAGCCCAGTGAAAGAGAATTTGGCAATGTGTAATAGAATGATATATGCATTAAATATAATTAAAATATTTAAGAAACAGTTTATAAAATTAAAAATGAGCTGAAATGGATGAAAACAATTGCATATCCAGTTGGTATAAAAATAATTATTTCCTACTGACTGTACATAATACATAATGTTATGAAGGTACTACCTTTGTGTAATATATTCTATACAGAGTTACAGAGCCCTAAATAGGTGTTAAATTTCACACAATAGTTTCATTTTTAGTATTTGGTATTAGAAAACTAGTTTATATAAATTATAGAATAATATAAGTAATTTACACTCATACATAATAATGTTAATGTTATTAGAATCAAGATTTTCAGTATAAAAGGAAAGAGGTACAAATATAAAATCAAAGAATTTAATTACAATTATTTAATGCTATATTTTAATTGGAACTATTGGTATAAACACATATTAAAAGCCAAACAAACATGTGCTCCCAAACTTGTCCACACCAAAGCCTAGAAGCAACAACAATCTTGGTAATTTGCATTATTAATTCAAACCATTATCTGTCCCTTTCTATTCAATCTATTCCTTCAGGACCCCTCTCACGCACCCCTTCCTATTGGAGAAGCAAACTTTCAAGGAAGAGCACTACCACAGCTTGGAGAAACACCTGCATAATGTCCAAAGTATTCAGCTGAAAAGAAATAGGCAATGTAAGCAGAATACCCCCAACAAATTAGGGACCTAATTTAAATGTGAAGGGATACTTTGGGGTTCAAATATATAAAGAAGAATAGAAGAGCTGGTAAAGACATTTTAAGTTTTTCAAGGAAAACCTGGTTCTTTTTCCAATTATAGTTTCTGAGGAGAGAGTATGTATATAGAATGGGCTTGCTGTCTAGGTGTGGGAAAGATGAGAATCATCTCACCATTCATCCCTTGATTAGAGAGTTTTCCTCGTTGAGCTTTATGATTATAGCTGGTAAACTCTGATCAAAAGACATTGATTTTTTTCTTTTCTTATTTTTCTCTTCCTTCCCATTTACTTACATATAACACTAACCCTCCCCAGGGACTATGACTAAATTTAAGTTGTACTAAATTGTGTACTGGTATTATGTAGAACATAACAAAGCATGTTCACTTGATCTCTAGGCATAGCATGCTTACTTGATAAATATTACTGAAGGAATTCGTAGTTAAATTTTCAATAGTTGCCATGGCATCATTGTTACAAAGATGTGATTGTGTTTTCTAAATGTTGGGCAAATAGTAAGGGTTCCATGGATCTTTTGAGGCTCTGGAGCACAAGGGTAACTGAGAGATGAAGAGATGCTGAAGGAACAATCCCTTTCCCAGTGGAAGGTAATTGTGGTTATATCTGCTGAAGAAGAAACCAGAAATCATGTAGGCACCTCAAAGAAGATTTGTTTTGATGAAGGCAAAGTAAGAGTAAGAATAAATGATGATTTTACACATATTATTGTATTTTCACATCTTGGCTGTAAAAATAGAAATAAATTAATTTTATCAGATATTTAGGCTTTCTTAAAATAAGAAATTCATCCCAAATATAAGTTGATCCTGACCTCATTTCTGTCAGCAAAAAAATCCTCAAGATGTGCTTGAACTACTTTAAATATCTAAAAAAATTTAAGTGACTAAAAAAGATCTATGAAAAATATGTAAGTTATTTTTTTAAATTACATATCCTCTATTTTCTCCAAACGTTTATTAACATTCTAAGACACAGATGTCCTATGGGCAAGTTTAGGAAATGTCTTTCTAGAGGAATGTCTTCTGCTGGGGTGGACTAGGGGTCTCCAGTGAACTGTTAGTGTCCATAAGAATACCAGCCTGACACCTTCACATGTATTACTAAACTTCATAATTTTCAAAATAAAAGAGCATCATGGCTTGTCAGAAGATAATCCCTGCTTGCTAATTATTTTTAACTATATTAAAACATTCAATATTATAAATTAGGCTAAGATTTCAATAAAGTAGGCTAAGCACAAACCTTAACTGGTAGTGGAACAACTATGGCCACATGGAAAACAATGAGTCCAGACATAGACCTTACATCCTTCACAAAATTTAACTTAAAATGCATCACAGGTCTAAATGTAAAATGAAAAACTATTACACTTCTAGAAGATAACATGAAAGATAATCTGATAATCTTGGATTATTTTATAATCTTGGATAATGACCTTGGGTTTGGTAATGACATGTTAGGTACAACACCAAAGGCACGATCTATGAAGGAAGAATTGATAAGTTAGACTTCATGACAGTTGAAAACTTCATAAAAGTAAAAATTTATGCTTTGCAAAAATTTCCGTCAAGAGAATGACAAGATAAACCACAGACTGGGAGACAATATTTGTGAAAAACATATCTGATAAGAACTGTTATCCAAAATAAACAAACAATGTAAAAATAAACTGTGAGAAAAAAGACAAACATTAAAAAATAGGCCTCACTGAAGAGACATATAGATGACAAAGAAGCATTTGAAGAGATGCTCCACAACATTGCGATCAGGGAAATGCAGATTAAAACAACAATGATGTATCACATCATACCTATCAGAATGGCAAAGATCCAGAACACTGGCAGCACCAAATGCTGGCAAGGATATGGAGCAACAGGAAATCTTATTTATCGCTGACGGAAATGCAAAATGGCGCAGCTACTTTGGAAGACAGTTTGGCAGTTTTTTATAGTAAATATACTTTTCCTATACAATCTAACAATCAAGCTCCTTGGTATCACCCAAAGAAGCTAAAAACACATAATACCACACAAAAACCTGCACATGGATGTTTATTTATGTGAATAAAGTTTGGCACATCCAGATAATGGAATATTACTCAGCACTAAAAATGAATGAGCTATCAAGCCATGATAAGCCATATAAGTGAAAGAGACCAATCTGAAAAGCCTACATACCATAATATTTCAACTATATGACATTCTGGAAAAGGCAAAACTATGGAGACAGTAAAAAGATCAGTGATTGCCAGGGGTTAGAGATGGAAAGGGTGAATAGGTAAAGCACGGAGGATTTTTGGGGCAGTGAAAATGCTCTGTGTTATAATTATAGATACATATCATTACACATTTGTCCAAATCCATAGAATGTAAAACACGAAGAGTGAACTGAAATGTAAACTATGAAGTTTGGGTGATAATGATTATCAATGTAGGTTCATCAGTTGAACAACTGCATTACTCTGGTGGGAGATGTTGGTAATGAGGGAAGCTGTGCATGTGTAAGGACAGGGATTTTATGGGATAGCTCTGTACCTACCTCTTAGTTTTGCTTTGAACATAAAACTGATATAAAAAAAAGTCTTAAAGAACAATCATAATAATTAATCTTGCATTCAATTTCTTATCAATACAAGGCACTAGAAAAAAATGGGAACAATACTTTCATGACATGAGAGGCAAAATACAATTTTCAGTCTTAATGTCCAAGCCCAGACAAATATATCAACCATAATTTAAGTATGAGACTACATAAAAGACATTTTCAGAATCTGAGGACCAGACAGCTCCCTCCCACATGCTTTCTAAAATGATCTACAGAAATCATGGAATCCAAAACAGAACAACTATTATAGATGGAGAAGCCAGATAGCAACTATAAGGGGAAGGAGGGTCTGAAGAATACAACAGAAAAGTGTCGTTGGAGAGAATTCTGAGTATTCTAATTTTTAATTGAAATCTGAGGGGTAAATCTGAGTTTGTAAAAACACAGAATACAAGAAAAAAAAGGCATTATAAAGGAGAAACTTAAGTGAGTTTAAAAAAATTTTTTTTAAGTTTACTTATCTTTTAGAGACAAAGAGACAGGGCACAAGTCCAAGAGGGACAGAGAGAGAGAGGGAGACACAGAATCTGAAGTTGGCTCCAGGCTCTGAGCTGTCAGCACAGAGCCTGACGCAGGGCTCAAAGTCATGAACCATGAGATCATGGCCTGAGCTGAAGTCAGACACTCAACTGACTGAGCCACCCAGGCACCCCTCAATTGAGTTGTTTTTAAGTTTATTTATTTATTTCTGAGAGTGAGAGAGAGCTTCCACACATGCACAAGAGTGCATGTGAGCTGGGGAGGTGCAGAGAGAAAGGGAGAGAGAGAATCTCAAGCACTTCCTGTGCTGTCAGCACAGAACCTGATGTGGGGCTTGATTCCATAAACCAAATTATCATAACCTGAGCTGAAATCAAGAGTCGGACTGAGCCAAACCAACTGATGGAGACACCCAGGTGCCCCATCAAGTGAGGTTTTTTTGAGGCTCAAAATATGATGTAAACAGCTCAGAATGGGACAAGTATTCAAAGGTCTTCAAAACAAGAATGGAAAGCGTCCCATTAAGTAGGTAGAATTAACAAGATACTGGAAAATAATATGGATGTGATAAAATATATAAACTCACACAAACTCTTCCGACTTAAGAACAAACAAGAAGACAAAGAAGGATGGTGATCCAATTTTGAAGGAATAACAGAAATTGCAAAGGAAAAATATGTTGAAAAATTAAGCATTTGTCTTGATTTTGAGCAATCGGTAGACGGCAAGAATAGAGAACCATATGGTTGTTTTCCTTAAAGAACACGTTAAGGCAGTAAAGAAGGATTCTTATAGTCTATTATACGACTGTATTCCAACATACATAAATAATACTAATAGATTCATAGTAAGGTGAATGTTATTTTCAGCTTGGAGGTGATGCACATAAGATTCAGTTGGGTTTCCAGAGCTTTTCAAAGATGTGTGTTACCATCCTTGATGATTTGAAAGTAGCCATAAGCCTGACAGAATGCAGGAGGCATAAGAAAAGCTAGAGAATAGAAGTTTGGAGGCATTTATATCTTCCTTTGGAGAAGTAGGATGTTATGATACACTGTCACTGATGATGGGAAAAGAAACAGCATTTTCAGTATATAATTTAAAGCCATAAAATTACCAGTCGAGGAGCCATATCCTAAAAGGGTGGAGAGGAAGAAGTTAGGGAAAATCACAGCAAGGAATCAATAAATTATGCTAAAGGTAGATAAATCAATAAGTAGTTGCATAAACATATCATTTAAAAATATAGGAAAGACAATAGAAATTTTAAAAAAACAATTATTTCTGAGAAGTGAAACTTCAGAAATTTAATATTGCTTTATTTATGAACCCCTCTATACATGTTAACCTTTTTAAATCCACAGTTTATATCTTTTTATGAAAAAAATATTTTTAAAAATACAAAATATATTAGACTGGTATAATCTGTGTTTTCCTAGTTCTCAATGAAAACAAATGTGCCATTAATTTTAATAACTCATGTTTGCATGACACTGTTCACATTAACTAAAGAGACTTTTCCAAGCCCCTCCCCCATTATCCTGCATTCCAAAACTTCCCAAAATTATTTCTGGGAATCTCTAAGACATTTCACATGATTCCAATAACAATTACGTTCTCATTCTCTCTGACCCCTGCTGTCCCCTGCTGTCAATATCAACTATGAAGGTTCTGGTGTCCTTTCCAATGATGCTATTGCCAAATCCACTAATGATTTGACTCTGACTTGACAAATTAGTGTTAAACAGACACCATATGGTCCTCAGGAGTAACTGGGGTGGCTGCCCCTCTTTCCTACCCTCTCACACTCATACCTCAAGGTTTCAGAATTTTCCTCGTAAAGAGAGAATTCTTTCAGCTTCCAGCTGCAGTTTTTCTCCACATAAAACTCAAGGAGAGGTGGATCTAAGGGGTTCAGCAGGGGACTCCCCTGGGCAGGTTCTGCAGCTTGCTTTCAACTTGCAGAATGACAAGGGTGTGGCTGGCCTCAGTCCTTTGAAAGATGCCAGAATCTACCAGTTCCCTCATTTCAGATTCTCTTTTCAGATTGGCTTTATTTTTTCAGACACAAGTTCTCTACACAGTAGGTGTTATGACCTCATAGTTACCAAAACATACCTCTCCCAGCTTTGCAAAAAGAATGGGGCTAAGAGTGACTCATAATGTAATCAAATTCAAAAATCTTAGGGTAGGATTCCTGCTGAATCAGGCAATCTAGGCCAATCAGTGATCACAATCTAAGTGCCTGAGAAGGCAGTCATGTAAATCCATTACAGTTCCAACTGAAATCCTGTTATCAACAGTGTGGGGGAGATCATTTTCCAGAAGAATGGCAGGGAAGGGGCCATGTTAGTTCTCTGCAGACAAGAAGATGCATCTCAGTGGAAACGCCCCAATTGCAAGGTCTTAGAATGAAAAATTAAGGAATATAAGTTGAGTGGTTTATAAATTGAGTGCTTTTAGGATATGAGCTTCCTCATAGATAGCAGATATGTGTTCAGATGGTGTAATTTGAGATTGGCAAAGTTAGAACTATATTCATTTTCGATCTTATTCTGGAGCCTAAATTTTCCACAGCTATTTAGTGTTTGGTTTAAGTAAAGGCTCTTTTCAAATGTAATAAAGAGCAAGTGCAAAGTAGAAGGATATTACATTATCTATTATAAATATTAATAACATCCCTCATATTGGTTTCCTAGATTAGATGGATAGTCAAGGAGAGGCTTGGATGGAACGAGTTATATAGCAAGAGTTTTAATGCCTATTTTTGTGATGCAATGCTTAGAGAAAATATCAAAGTATTAAGTCGTATAAAAAATAAAAATTGAGCCTTAGAAAGAAGCACCTCAGAAAACATGAAGCATGTGGTAGGGCTCAGGAGGAACAGGACGGCCCCCACATGCACATACTGGTTAAATGTCAGTCTTTTGAATTAGAATATCAGATTTGAATTCCAGTGATGTGAGCTTGAGCAAGTTCCTTCACACTCTGCTTCAGTTTCCTCACTTCTAAGCTACAAGTGCTTTTAAAAGTAATCTCAGGCAGCTATGGTGAATTTAAATAAGGAATATATATATAAAACACAGAGTAGTGCCTAGCATATAAGACTTGAAAGGTATTAGCTATTGCCATTAGCAGGAATCAGGTACTCTAAAGCAGCAGTGGAAAAACTAAAAGGGAGGGGAGGAATTCAAGAGTCTGAGAGGCACCCATGGTGATGTTTTCCCACAGTATTCCATTTCTGTGGGGAGCTCGAACAACTATAGAATTGGCCTGGGTGCTATGGTGCCCAGGGCTTCCCATAACAGGTTGTGAGATGGACTTTTGAGGTTTTTGCCATGCTGAGGGGGCAATGCCTTATTAGGCAGTTTACTGCAGAAGTCATACTTTCATGTAAACTGGATACTTTCTCTCCTGAATGTACTCAATAGCTGCTTTTAACTAAAATCTAACATGGATGTTATTTAGCCAATCAGTGAGAATTTTGCAAGCGTCTTTTAAAAGAAAAAAAAAAGTGTAGGGTTTCCCCACTTCCCCATCATGTGATAAGAAAGTAGTATGCACACACACACACACACACACACACACACACTGCACTTGGGATGCTAAGATTGAACTGAGTTTCAGACCAACTATTAACAGCCATGATATTGCACAAGTCACAGACTTTTTGAGCCCTCTGTGGGGTTTTTGTTTGTTTGTTTGTTTTGGGAAAATAACAAATTGTATTAGTAAAAATTGTTTATAAGCATCTTTAGAGGACAAAAATCTTACCCGGAGGCCCTGTGTATAAAATAGATATGAATGATGTTTCTTTGGTTACAATGGGAAAGAGGTCATAGAGTCCTGAAAATTTAGATCTCTTTAAGCCCTCTCTGTTTTTAGTCAAGAATTTCAACGAGAGTGCCCAGTTTTCTGAAGTTGAGTTCAATTAAGGTGCTATAGAAGTTCTTTACCACATCTTTTGCCTTTTCTGTTCTTTTCTGTATATTTTGTCTCTTCTGCACTTCAAGCCTTCTTAAAAATATATTTTTAAACGCATTTTAGTATATTTTAAATAGAATAATCAGTAAACCATGATAAGAAGCCATTTTAATGTATGATAAAAATACAAAAATGTTCATATTAAGCAATCGTAAATGGGTCACTCCCAATAATCGGATTACTCTCAGTTTTCTGGCCAAAAGTTGGTTTGGTTTTTTTTATTGCAGATAAGAAAACACTTTTCTCTTGTAATTTATGTTTGTACGGTTTTTTGTTTTGTTTTTGTTTTTTGCTTTTGGAACAAGTATGGTTTATCCTCTAGGCTTCCAGAGTTTGGAGGAAAACACTTGGATTTAAAATCAAAGAGCTGGTTCTAAATCCAATCTACACTACCTACAAGTTCTCCAAAATTTAATACTATTGTTAAACTTTTTAAAAAATGTTTATCTATTTTATTATTTTTTGATGTTCAGTTTTGAGAGAGACAGAGAGAGAGAGCAGGCTCGGACATGAGTGAGCACAAACCTGGGATGGGGAGAGGCAGAGGCACACACAGAATCTGAAGCAGGCTCCAGGCTCTGAGCTGTCAGCACAGAGCCCAGTGCCAGGGCTCAAACTCACGAACCATAAGATCATGACTTGAGCTGAAGGCAGATGCTTAACCACTGAGCCACCCAGGAGCCCCATGATTGTTTAAGGTTTTGATCCATACATATCCATAAATAGTGTTCTTCTCTGCTTGCAGGTTCCTTTGAGAACACCATACTCCTGGTCATCCTCATGGTCTATCCTTCTCCCTCCTTCCAGCCCTCTTTGATGGTTCTTCCTTGCCTCTTGTCCTGGCATGTCCCTGGGGCCCAGATCTTGGCCATATGCTTTGGTTGTGGAAATCACTTGGTGATCTCAAACAGACTGAAGGCTTTGAACAGTATGTATATCTTGGCGGTTCTCAGAGTTCATCCCTAGCCCAGCCCTTTTCCTCACTCCAGACGTGTATATCCAATTGCTTCCATAGAAGTTCCAACGATATCGGGGCGCCTGGGTGGCTTAGTCGGTTAAGCGGCCGACTTTCGCTTGGGTCATGATCTCGCGGTTCGTGGGTTCAAGCCCCGCGTCGGGCTCTGTGCTGACTGCCAGCTCAGAGCCTGGAGCCTGTTTCAGCTGTGACTCCCTCTCTCTCTGACCCTCCCCTGCTCCTGTCTCTCTCTCTCTCCTAGAAATAAATAAAACATTTAAAAAAATTTAAATAAAAAAAAAAAAAGAAGTTCCAACGATATCATATTTTTGCCATATTCAAAACAAAAGTCCTTGATTTTCACCTCTAAATCTTTTCCTTGTACAACTTTTCCCATCTTAATTCAAACAACTGTGCCATGACTGTGATTTAGGTCAAAACATGAGAATCATTCTTTTTTTTTTTTTTTTTTAATTTTTTTTTAATGTTTTATTTATTTCTAGGAGAGAGAGAGAGCGTGAGCAGGGAGGGTCAGAGAGAGAGGGAGTCACAGACTGAAACAGGCTCCAGGCTCTGAGCTGGCAGTCAGCACAGAGCCCGACGCGGCTCGAACCCACGAACCGCGAGATCATGACCTAAGCGAAAGTCGGCCGCTGAACCGACTAAGCCACCCAGGCGCCCCGAGAATCATTCTTAATGCCACTTTTCCACCCTTGAAATCAGCTCATTCATGGAATTCTTTTGGCTATTCCTTACAAAGGCTACCATTCTGGTCAGGGCTACCCTCAGTTCTGCATGTGTTGTGATTGCTTATTTATTTTAATTTTTAATGTTTATTAATTTTGGGGACAGAGACAGAGTGCAAGTGGGGCAGGGGCAGAGAGAGAGGGAGACAGGGAATCTGAAGCAGGCTCCACGCCCTGAGTTGTCAGCACAGGCCAAATGTGAGGTTCAAACTCAGGAACCTGAGATCATGACCTGAGCCCAAGTCGGATGCTTAACTGAGCCACCCAGTCACCCCTATTCTAATAGCTTCTAACCTTATCTTTTTATCTACCTGTTTCCTTTGACTACCTATCTATAGTCTCTTCTTTACAAGGCAAAGATAAAAATATTTTTGAAGTATAAATCTGATTATGTCACTCCTCTCCTTAAAAGCCAGTGACAGTGCCTCATTTTAGCCAGAAGGAAAGTCCCTGTAATGACCAACAAGACCCTACATGGCATTCTGACTTCTTCTATTGCTCTTCACCTTGCTTACTTCCCTCCAGCTGTACTGGCCATCTTGCTTTGTTATGCTTACAGGACAGTTATACTTTTGATTTAAGATCTTTTGTGAGCTATGCCCTGTACCCATAGCACCTTCCCACAGATAATCTTATAGCTTATTTCCTTGTCATTTTCAAAATATCACCTTGCCAAAGAGACCTATTCTGATCATGATATTTTATTGGGCAGGCTATTCTCCACTCTACTCCCCAAACCCCCCTTACTTATATTTATTTTTCTTTGTTTCATATATTCAGCCTTTCTTAATATATTCCATAATTTATGTGTTTATTAGATATACTTATTAGATATTTTTCTCTCTCCTACCACTAGAATGTAAGCTCTTTGAGTGCAGAGATTCTTGTTTTCTTCACTGATACATACTAACGTGAGTAGTGCCTGGTCCATAACAGGAAATGAATAAAATCTTGGTTGACTGACTGAACAAATAACTGAATTATTAAATAAATATATTCTTTGACGTGATTTTGTGAGGCTTAAATAAAATAATATCTCTCATGGTATCTACCACAGTGCCTGGCACAGAGAAAATATTAACAAATATTTTTGTTCTTAAGCAATTTGCTCAGAGTAAGTTTTTCCATCTATAAAGCTTTATACGAATCCTGAATATTGAATCCTGGCTTTCAATGAAAAAACTTAATTTGGTGGATTTTTGTTTATCAAATCTGGTTTGATGTCATCATGCTTGTTTACATGACGATAAGGTTTTTGTTGTAAAAAAGATTTTTCATGAGCATTTTCTCAGAGCAAGATTGGTTGTACTGCAATTTTTCTGCCTGGAAGTGAATAGTACATCATTTTGGCTGTCTTGCAGCCTGTCTTTAACTGAACTTATTTAAAAGACAATGTCTCAAAAAAAATTTACCACATTTTGAAGACTTTGAAGAAGTAACTGTCAACATTTCTTAGACGTATTTCATTAGGAGACTGACAAAGGAAAGAATTTCTCATTTTGCTGTTTTGAAAAAAGAAAAGATTTTCTTAACGTCAAGCCACCTACTCAACTCCTCACTGTTTGTGACAGGCAATGCTTGTCAGATCATAGGAATCATCATCACCAGCACTTTGGGGTTTGCAGCCCTTTGGTTTCCCACTTGGAAACCAATGTTTAAGTACATAGGATAAAGAACAGTTTGGAAATTCCTCTGTGGAGATGATCCCAGAATGGGTGATGTCAGTATTACCTGCAGCTTCTCAGGAATGTTTGTAAGTATTTGGCAGGCTCCCAGGTGCGCCTCTCCCCAGAGTTCTTTCCAAGAGAGACTGGGGGTACCTTGTAGGTAGAAAAGTTCGGTAAGGGAAAGGCCCCTCTACCAGAGCCTCTGTTGTGGGAGGAGGGTAAAATCTCACATCTGTCAGTTTCCTTCTCTTCCCTGGCATATGCAAGACTTTTAAGAATGAATCAAATCCCCATGTTTATTTTAGGTATTAACATGATATGGACAGGGCAGATAACCGATGTGAATCTTTGCAGCTACAATAAAAAGACACATGCAAAAAGCAACTCACTGTCACCTTTTCTATTGTTATAGATATTTAGAGCAGATAGCACAGATGGAATCAACATGTGGAAAACAAGATCCTGATCTAAAACGCCTTATTGGAAAAAAAGGAGCATTTATCATCAGTTTAAAGGGTAGTGAGTTAACAAGGCTCTAGTGTGAACACGGCCTGACCATGGGGCAGAAGGTTTACAGCAGTGTCACTTCCAGCTGCCAGCAGGTGCTGCTCTGGATGTCAGTCCCAAGACCTGATTCATTAAGTTCTGCCACTCCAGTACTGGACTCTTTATGACAAGAAAAACAAGAAGGAACAGTGAGTCGCTTATATTTAACCCATAAAACTTAGCACTCTGACCTCAACCATATAAAGCAGAAATGAAAGAGGCAATTGCAAATCTGACCAATAAAACTGGTAAAGCACTTATATGCTGGGATTAAAAGACTGTATGTCTAGGTTCATGGGGAAAAGAACAATTTGCAAATTCCTCTGTGTAGGTGATCCCAGAACCAACGTAGTCTGTATTCTTTACAGCATTTCAGGCATGTTTGTGAATTCTTGGTTGGCTGCCATGTGGCACTCCCAGGACCTGGTTTACACGAGGGACTGGGGAAACCTCTTGGATAAAGAGACATGGTAAGGGAAAGAAAGGCCAGCCTGCCAAGCCGCTGTTGTGGGGAGAAGGTAAGATATCAAGTCAGTCAGTTTTCTTCTCCATGTTGGGAGACCCATAAGTGTTCTAGAAAGAGGGAGACCTCCAAATAGAAATGAGAGAACTATTGTATAGTAAAGTGTTGACACAGGTTACATGGCAATGCTACAGGGGACATGAGAGAACACAAGGGTGTAGAGAGGAATTTTCCAGGCCTCTCAACAAACATTAGGCTTTTAGTGCACAAGGGCTTCAGCTTGCACTCTTCCACTTAAACACACTTAAAAAACTGATCCTGAGTTTCTTTGCTTGCAAGAAAACAAACAAAGAAAATGTACTGCTCTTAATGCTTTGCTGCATACAGGGGTAAAATAAATATTTTTGAAAACCCCTTTCCATATTCTACTGGAGAGGAGGGCAGGGAAGGAAAGCATTGATGAGAATGAGGACCTGGCTGATGTCTCTTTTGCTCAAGAAAACTCCAGAATGTGCTTAGGTAACTTGATAATTTGGGTAGGTGATAAGCTGTAACCTTGTCTTCTAAAGAAGTCTTAGGTAGCTAGAGCATGGGAGGAGGAAGAAAGGGTCTTTAAGAAGAAGAACTTACCTTGAAAAGATGGTCATGAAGCAAAAACGAGGACCTGACCAAGAAGAAAGTTTAGTAATTTCTCATGTTTATTTAATTTTTTTTTGTATTTTTAAGCTCTGATATAATCACATAGTAATACCCCAGCTGATAGTAAAGCACACAATGTATAATAATTTTTTATTGGCTGTACCACTGATGAATCTAGAAAAAATGTTCAGCATGGGACAAGGCAATGTGAGGAAGAGGTGAGTAGAGCCGAGGGGCTCAGGAGAAGCAGGCAGTGTGAGCTGAAGTAAGCCTCCTCAAAGTACCTGTGTAGTAAGCAGCATTTTAAAATGACTCTCTGTGGATTTAATAAGGTGTCACTATCATGATTACATTACATGGCAAAGTAATTTTAAAGATATAAATAAGGTTATTAGTCAGTTGACCTTAAGAAAGGAAGATTCTCCAGGTTGGCCCAGTCTAATTACATGAGACTTTTAAAAACAGAAAGTTTTCTCCAGCTGATGGTAGAAGAGGAAATCAGGGAGATTTGAAGTTTAAGAGATTGGATTTGATGTAAGGTTGATTCATTGTTGAGCCGGGTTGGTGGGGAGACAGATGGAAAGATGTAAAAGTACACTTTGAGGAATTAAAGTGACCCTTAGCTGACAGAATGAAGACTGGAACCTCAGTCCTACAGTCACAAAGAACTAAGTTCTGCCAACAACTTGAAAGAACTTGGAAGTGGATTCTTCCCCAGAGCTTCCAAAAAAGAGTCTAATCTGGCCAATATTTTTATTTCAATCTTGTAAGACAGAGAGCCCCACAGAGCCTTCCTAGCTTTCTAGGTGTCTGACATACAAAACTGTGAACAATAAATGGATATTGCTTTAAGGTGCTAAGGTTGTGGTAATTTGTTATGCAACAGTAGAACGCTAACACACCTGAGTAGATGTGAAGGGCAAAAGTGCTGGTTTTCTTTAATAAGTGGCAGGTTTTACCACTGTAATCGTAGGACAGGTGGAATCAAAGCATCCCCACCAATGCGAGAAGAGCAGGAGTCAAAGAGAAAGATTGAGACCAAATATCTGCCCTTCTGCCTAGAGTTTAGTCGGTAGTAACTCTGCTTTAGCTGCCAAATGGGTCAAAATGGTAAAACCTTGGGAGAGAGAGAATGACTGACTCTGTCTAGACTACCTCAGCTCCTAGTCTGGTTGGATGGAAAGAGGAAAGAAATTATGATGAGGAGAATTTATGTTTTTATTTTCTTTAAAATATCATCCCATAGAAAATGTAGCCCAATTCGTGGGTTGAAACTGACCAATCTATCAAGATTTCTCCTTCTTGGGGAAGAAGTGGAGACAGGAGTATAGAGAAGTCTTGAGACCTTTTCCCCTGGGAGTTATTGTGTAGCTTGAGACTTCCAATGCTTTAGCAGTCCCAGCACGGGTATTTCCCATAGTGACATCAGAAGACAAGGCTCTATGAGAAAACTGAGTCTTTTATCCACCTACCAACAGCAGTATTAGGGTGAGAGCCTCTCACCCTAGCAAGCAGCAGGGTGTCAAGAAGATACTCTACCATCTCAGGGGCCCTGGTCAGGGGAGGAGGAATTGGTAAATATCTGAGGATAATGTAGGACTGGACACACGCAACTCACCCTAGGAACACCGATCAAATGACAACTTAAAGGAAACCCAACATCCTGAAGCGGCAGACATGGGTTGAAACCGGGGTTCCATGAATTATACTTATTTTGAATAATCCTTGGTAAACATAAAAGTATTTATCTGCTCATAAATATATTTGAATTTCATGAATCTCACACTTTAAAACAAATTCAGTAAATACACTTTCAAGTACCTACTCCTCAGTTCAACACAGGCATATTAATCAAGACATTATCCTTGGGTGAGAAATGCAGCACAAACTCGGTGCTTCCTTCTTCCCTTCAGACTTAGCGGGAATTCAGTTCTCCTCCCTAAGATGGTAATTCCTATGTTTTCCAATAATATATATGCATTCAAAACTGATTTGGCAACCTCTTTCTTTTTATCAGTCACAACTACACTTTATACAAATATTTCCAAATGGTAAATGTTTTTGAAAGATGAGATTTTTAACTGAAATCTATGCCCAACTCTGAGAGAAATGCACCACACTGAACCATTTTATATAGTAGGATTTTTCTTTCTTGGCCACTGGCCCTAATTTTCTTATCTTGAGTAGAGAGTAAGAGTCAGAGGGATATAGTAGGGAGGAACCCATGCCAAGATATTGGATTGAGAAACTGGTACCATCCATTATGTGTTCTGTGAACTTGGAGTTTTTTAATCCTTCTCAGTCTTGTTTTCCCCATTTACAACTGTGAAGATTAAATATTATAATTTAAATGATGGCTTGGTACTACACAAATGCTAGCTTCTATTATTAAAAAAAAAAAAAACAACCCTGGGGTGCCTGGATGGCTCAGTCAGTTAAGTGTATGACTCTTGATTTTGGTTCAGGCCATGATCTCATGGTCATTGGATCGAGCCTTGCTTTGGAATGGGCTCTATGCTGGGCATGGAGCCTGCTTAAGATTTTCTCTCTCTCCCTCTCCTTGTGCCCTTCCCCACTTGCACAAATGCATGTGCACATGTGCGTGCTCTCATTCTCTCTCTCAAAAAAATTTTTTTAATTAAAAACACACAACTCTGTAGTTGAATGATTAATTATTTCATTATTCAACTATTATTTTCTGGGAAACTACAATATTCTATTTAATTCTTTTCATAAAAATAGTATGAATTCACAATCTATAAAATATTTTAATGAAAGGAAATAAGAATACATCAACCTTATCCTAGAATTCATTTCTGAAAATCATTTGCCTATTGACATCTCTAAAAATGTCTTAATTTTTAACTTTAAAACAGTAAATGATGTTAACACGTCATTATGAAAAAAGTCAAATTTTAGTAAGTGGCAACCAACTTTTAGCATGGTGTCTTTGTATGAAAATGGCATTTCTCTTTATTGCAGGGGAAGGGACGGGGTGTTCATATACTACAGTTGACAAGACAGTAAATTATAAATTAATAGTAGAACTATTGAAAATATACTTTTGATGAGAGAACCAAATTTACCCCTTAAACTCAATCTAGAAGGCATCTCATCTTTCAAAGACTCTTCTGCATATTATCTGACTAAGTTTTGGAAGCCAGGAAGGTGGAGGGAAGTAGGAAATGCTGAGTAACTGAAACTGATTGAAACTTCAAGATTCTTAGAACCTGTTTTAACCTAGACTTTAATAAAGAAACCAAACAAAGAAAAACAAACAAACCAAAACATAAATGTTTTGTGTTTTATTTGCTTTTGTTTCAAGTTCACTTATTTATTTTGAGAGAGAGAGAGAGAGAGAGAGAGAGAGAATAAGTAGGGAAAGGACAGAAAGAGAGGGAGAGAGAGAATCCCAGGCAGGCCTCCCACTGTCAGTGTGGAGATCGTTGTGGGGCTTAAACTCACCAATAGATCATGACCTGAGCAGAAATCAGTCAGAGGCTTAACTTGACTGAGCCACCCCGGCACCCCGTTTTATTTGTTTTTACTCCATTTCTGGAGACACCAAAGCACAGTCAAGGCAGAAACAAAACAACAAAAAAACTAAGAGACAGGGATGGTATGAAGGGAGGGGAGGCGGGGGAAATGTAGTGTATGTAATTCACAAACTGATTATCAATACTAGACATTTGAGAGTTGACTACATTTGTAGGATTAAAAGTTTCCAGAAGGCTAAGAGGGTCCCCCTAATGTAAAGCAAATTGTATACATTTTGCCAATTTTATGGTGAGCCAAGAGAGATAATTCAACTAAATAATTTCCCTCCATAGGCATGTGATTGAATTGTTTAATAGTAAAACAGTAAAATCATTTTATGAGGTTGACTTCATGTTTGCAGAGAAGCCAGTGTACTAAGTAGCAATGACCAGGTATTATACATTCTATTACAGAAGAAACTATACAGAATCTAATCTCTTTTTCTTCTTATTTCTTTATTAAGCATGAAAGATATTTACTTTGAACTGAACGTGTTTTTGTTTTAGGCTTTTCTGATAGATTTATGATAAAAGACTCTTTGTTCCTTTCATTTAAGGTATTTGTAAATGTTTTTATTTACTGTCTGAGCAATTCTGGGAGCTATTCACCTGTAGTTCATGGTATTGACAGGTCTTTATAACACAGCACAATTTTCAGGACGATTTTGGAGCTTTTGTAATTTTCTGAAAAATCTCTGCTCTTGCGGTAGGAGTACTAGAAGGCTGCCCTGCTCTGTCTGATACTCATAAAAGGAACCTGCCAATTGCAATGTAACAGTAAGTACTCAAAAAACCGTGTGGAAATAGGAAGGAAAATATTTAAGCTAACAGATTTAGTATGGAGATGATGTATATGGAAGTTTAATGGGATGGGTGCCTACTCTGAAGTTGTTTCTGATCAATGTTGAGCTTATACAGACATAAATCTCAGCTTAGAGGAGGGAACCTCTTTGCCCAAGAGGGGCCTTTCTCCCTCTCACAATGGTGGGAGCCCTGATAATTATTGAACTCAGTACATTAGTTGGTAAACTCAAATGAGGATTACAAAAGTTTCTTCAAATGGACCTCTAGCAAACCACTCCCAATCAATGACAATTGGAACTTTCAATAAATGAAGATTCAGTGCTTTTCTGAGATTATGATAATCTTTATCATATAAACAATGGGCCTAGGTGGATCAATCTTTTATTTGGGGAATTGAAAGCAGACTTGGGGCTGATCTGATGTTAGGACTAGATTTTGAAAAGAACAGTGGTAGGTTTTTCTTCTACAGTGTATCATATCTACCCAACCCATAAGGCCGACTGACACTGGTATTGTTGAATCTTAATTTCCTGATTTGTTAGAGTGTGACCTATACATGCACTGATTTATCTATATCCATCTACTTGGTCACTCTGGGCTTCCAAAATTCACAAAACTCATTTGGTATTTCCAAGGAATCAATGGACTATGAGTTTTTTTTTAATCGAAGTATTATTGACATATAACATTATTTTAGTTTCAGTTATACAATATAGTGATTCAGTATTTTTATGTAGTATGAAATGATCCCACCAGAGACCTAGTTTCCCCTGTCATAATTCTGCTGTATCATTAACTAGAGTCACCATGCTGTCTATTATCTCCCCAAGACTTCTCTACTTTATGTCTGGGAATTTGTACATCTTGACCAGCTTCTCCCATTTTGCCTACCCACCACATTCTTCCCCTCTGGCCACCACTAATCTGTTCTCTCCATTTGTTAAGTTTTGTTTGTTTTGTTTTTTAGATTCCGCATATAAGTGAAATCATGCAGTATTTGTCTTTTCTCTGTTTGATGTATTTCACTTAGCATAATAATATCTATGTTGTCCCATATGCCAAGATTTCATTCTTTTTTAAAATGTTTTTTAATGTTTATTCATTTTTGAAAGACAGAGAGAAACAGACCATGAAGGGGGAGAGGCAGAGAGAGAGGGAGACACAGAATTCGAAGCAGGCTCCAGGTTCTGAGTTGTCAGCACAGAGGCTGACATGGGGCTCAAACTCACAAACTGTGAGATCATGACCTGAGCTGAAGTCAGGTGCTTAACTGGCTGAGCCATCCAGGCATCCTAAGATTTCATTATTTTTTACGACTGAGTAATATTCCAATTATATATATATATATGACATATATATGACATATGTATATGACATTCATTCTCCATTAATGGACACGCTAGTTATTTCCATATCTTGGCTATTGTAAATAATACTGCAATGAACATAAGGGTGCACATATCTTTTCAAATCAATGTTTTCATATGTTTTGGATAAATACCCAGAAGCAGAATTGCTGGATCATACAGTGGTTCTATTTTTAGCTTTGGGGGAACCTTCATACTGTTTTCCATGCTGAGGCACCTAGGGTTGTGATAAGCCTCTGGGTTGTCTCTGACTCCTCTTCTACCTCTCACATGACATTTGTTGGCTGGTTGTGACATCCTATCTCCTCCTCTTCTACCCTCATTTTTAAAATATTTATTTATTTTTGAGAGAGAGAGAGACAGGGAGAGAAAGAAAGAGAAAGGGGGGAGAGAGAGAGAACAGGGGAGGGGCAGATAGAGGGGGAGAGAGAGAATCCCAAGCAGGCTCCACATTGTCAGCACAGATCCTTATGTGGTGCTCGATCCCATGAACTGTGAGATTATGACCCAAGCTGAAATTAAGATTCAGACGCTTAACCAACTCAGCCATGGAGACAAGCCAGGTGACAGAATGAATGATCATAAGTACTATATTTTGAATTTCAACATTGTACCAGGTTTTGTAAGATCAGTCTCATATCTTATTAGTCATACCTTCCAGATTATTAAATAAAAACTCAAAGAGGTTAAGAAATTGTCTAGATCCATCTCACTCCAGAACATTTATATACCTACAGACAAGTGCTGTGGAAGGAAGGAGAAGGTGCCATAATTAAAAAATTAAGAAAGTCTTGGTGATAAGATTTTCTTGCTTTTAGTCTTGCCCAGACTCCCAATCTGTCCATTATACTCCATGAGGTACATTAGGAGAACTCATTTTTTTTTTAATGTTTTATTTATTTCTAGAAGAGAGAGAGAGAGACAGCGTGAGCAGGGGAGGGTCAGAGAGAGAGGGAGTCACAGACTGAAACAGGCTCCAGGCTCTGAGCTGGCAGTCAGCACAGAGCCGGACGCGGGGCTCGAACCCGCGAACCGCGAGATCATGACCTAAGCGAAAGTCGGACGCTTAACCGACTAAGCCACTCAGGCGCCCCAGGAGAACTCATTTTTAACATGAGAATTATATTTGGACGAGCAATAAAAAAGAGTACAGAGTTAGACTCTCACTAGATAAAATTATTCACACACAAAATTACTTTCCTTTTTTTATTTAAAAAATTTTTAATGTTTATTTTTGAGAGAGAGACAGAGTGCAAATGGGGGAAGGGCAGAGAGAAAGGGAGACATGGAATGTCTCAGGCTCCAGGCTCTGAGCTGTCAGCACAGAGCCCAATGTGGGGCTGGAACTCAGGAATGGCAAGATCATGACCTGAGCCAAGGTCGGATGCTTACTCGACTGAGCCACTCAGCCCCGCCCCCGGCCACGTAAAATTACTTTTTGATTGTAGAACTGCCATTTCAGTTTGGATGTACATAAGTATGCATGCGTGCATGTATATGTTTGGAGACCCACCATTTGGACTTCTTCAATGGATTTAACTGAAAAGTCCCCTGGCAGAGAAAAACCAGTACTACACATATGAGAATGGCTAGAATTTAGTGCAGTTTGCTCATTGCATTTTGAGAATGCTGTGAATTCTTTCTACTCTGGACTTGATCTACTAGCCGGTGCCTAAAGTTCATATTACATGATGCGTTCTAGAGTATTGAAAATAGCTTATTTGTATCTCATCAGGTGTTGAGAATGTTGAGAGTGACAATTTGAGATTCTTTCTCAGGCTGAGAATTCCTTTCAGAATCAAATCATAAACTCTCATGTACACATGTGCTCGAAGAAGTTTTGATCAATTTGTTTTGTATCGCATATTTTGGAAATGTGTTAATGTCTGGTATATTTGTTCTGTTAGAATTTACTTTAAAAATAAAGTTTAGGGGCGCCTGGGTGGCTTAGTCGGTTAAGCGTCCGACTTTCCGACTTTCGCTTAGGTCATGATCTCGCGGTTTGTGGGTTCGAGCCTCGTGTCGGGCTCTGTGCTGACTGCCAGCTCGGAGCCTGGAGCCTGTTTCAGTCTGTGACTCCATCTCTCTCTGACCCTCTCCTGCTCACGCTGTCTCTCTCTCCTAGAAATAAATAAAACATTAAAAAAAAATAAAGTTTAATTCTGTACGCATCCTCCTGTTGTGTATTGGTGATTCTGGTTTTACTTGCTTGGCCAACAAAAAATCCTAAATCCATCGATTTGTTAACACTGATTGTAGAATCACGCCATTTCCACAGAGGAGTTTGCTATCATTCATCCAACATTCCTTAAGAGTTTTCAGTATAGTAGGAACTGTTTGGTATGTTTTCATCTCATCTAACCCCCGGCAAACCTGTAAGTTGAGTATCATTATTTCTATTTTACAGATAAGGAAGCTGAGACCCAGAAAACTGAAGGGATCTGACAAGGTCAAGCATTTAGTAACAATAGGAATCCTACCAGGGGCTTTTGAGAACAGAAGAGAATTATATACATTGTTTCCGTAAACCTCAAGGCCTAATAGCTGTTACATATCTGTTTTAGCAGTTCCTTCTGGGCTCTGAAGTGTAAAGGCCATAAAATATCCAAAACACTTTGGCAACTAAACAGAGCCAGATTCCTAGCCAGCTAAATAGACCAGAGATTTGAATAACATAGCACTGTAAGTACAGATTCAAGAACACGAAGAAACACAATGCATGTTTAATGTGCTTCCTCAATCAGTGATTAATATTAAACCTTATCTACCAGTAATATAAAAGAAAGTTTTTAACTGTGAAGCTCACTGATAAATAGCTCGAGCTGTAGGGCCAGAAGTTTAAGGGATCATCTTGACTTTGATACTTCTTAGCTTTGTGACTTTATGCAAGTTTCTTAAGCTCTCTGTTTCAAATTCCTTTTGTGTAATATGCAGATAATAATAGTACTTATGCCATAGAATTGTTGTAATTATTGACTGAATCCTCAATGAGAACTATTGTTATGATGGTTATTAGCATTTCTTTAAAACTTGGAAAATATAAGTTAGATGATAAAAATTTTTCCAAAGGCTATTATTATATTTCAATATACATGGCTGTAACTGTGGTATAAATAATCTATGCAATGTATTACTTTTCCCCTGCAATTTACATTGCCTAGGAGATAGAATTACTCCTTTACTTTCTGTTTCTCACAAAAAAAAAAAAAAAAACATTTATGGGGAAGTTAATGCAAAGCACTCTTCTTATCTCTAAGAAGCATTTTATAAACTATTCTGAGAGGTCAATAATTTCCAATAATTTACATAGACTTTAAAATTTCTTGATGTGTTTTTACACACTTTACCTTATATTTACAAAAACGCTGTGATGTTGGGAAGCTAAATATTACAATTCTTATTTACAAAAATAGAACGTGAATTTAAAAGAGAAGTTTCAGCAGAAGGAAGGTTGCTTTGTCTTCTAATTCCTCTAGTCCCCTGTGTCTTCCTCTGAGAGGAGAAATGAAATAACAATGCCTTGTTTATCAGTAAACTGAAGCATCCCCTCTTAGCCCATCTCAATGAAACATTTCTCCTAATGAGGAAAAGAGAACATGGAGAGAAAAGACCTTAAAATCACCTCAAATCACCTTAAAGTACTGGAATTTTTCTCTCTGATGTTAAAGCCTTCTGAAAGCTTCTCAAGGAAACACAGAATTAATTATAAGAAAGAGGGCCCAATTTATTAACTATAGATAAATTTTTTTCTCCTCAAAATCATCATTCGTAATTCCTTCTCTTATTGACTACAGATCATAGGAGAAACCAAGCTTACAAAAGAATTCTATAATAAATCTTCCCAAGGAACATCATTCTAGAGTTACCTTAACTTGCATCTTATAGGAGTGCCTAGATGGCTCAGTAAGTTCATCGTCCAACTTCGGCTCAGGTCATGATCTCATGGTTTGTGGGCTCCAGCCCCACGTGGGGCTCTGTGCTAACAGCTAGCTCAGAGACTGGAGACTGTTTCAGATTCGGTATCTCCCTCTTTCTCTGACCCTCCCCTGCTCACACTGTCTCTCTCTCTCTCTCTCTCTCCCTCTCTCAGAAATAAATAAAACTTAAAAAAAAAAACTCACATTTTATATCTTTGCATTTTGCTTCAGTGTCAAAATAAAAAGGTAAGATATTATAGAGTAAAACAATATTGCAGATTCCTAGCTTGAGAGATTGCTACATTCTCCTGGAGGGACTGAAGTTGCAGGGTCATGTGTTCAGCTTCAAGTGTACAAATTAATAAGAAAGCAAAAAATGTAAACATTGAATATAATAGGTCATGAGGTAAAGGAGTGCACATGCTGTGATGAGCCCCAGGTGTTGCATGAACCATGTTGAGTCACTATATTGTCTACCTGAAGTGCATATTACACTGTATGCTAACTAACTGAATTTAAAAAAAAAAAGACAACGAAAAAATGTAAAATAAAAAAGTAAATAAACACACAACCAAAAAAAATTAACAGAAACAAATCACAAGTGTTTCTTGCTTCCTTTAAAGCCAAAGGAAGCCATTATATTCTCACCAATAAGATATAAACAGAAGAATCTGGATAGGTTTGCCAAGATATTTATTTATTTATTTATGCTAAGAAACATTTTATTTTATTTTATTTTTCTTAAATAGTTTATTGTCAAGTTGGTTTCCATATAACACCCAGTGCTCATCCCAACAAGTGCTCTCCTCCATGCTCATCACCCCCCTTCCCCTCTCTCCCACCCCCATGAGTCCTCAGTTTGTTCTCAGCATTCAAGCGTCTCTGATGGTTTGCCTCCCTCCCTTTCCCGAACTAGTTTTCCCTTTCTTCTCCTCCATGGTCCTGAGTTAAGTTCTTCCTAATCCTCCTATACGTGCAAACATATGATATCTGTCCTTCTCTGCCTGACTTATTTCACTCGGCATAACACCGTCAAGTTTCATCCATGTTGCTACACATGGCCAGATGTCATTCTTTCTCACTGCCATGTAGTATTCCACTGTATACATAAACCACATCTTGATCCACTTGTCAGTTAATGGACACTTAGGCTCTTTCCATGTTTTGGCTATTGTTGAGAGTACTGCTATGAACGTTGGGGTACATGTGCCCCTATGCACCAGCACTCCTGTATCCCTTGGGTAAATTCCTAACAGTGCTATTGCTGGGTCATAGGGGAGTTCTATTGTTAAATTTTTGAGGAACCTGCAGACTGTTTTCCAGAGGGGCTGCACCAGTTTACATTCCCACCAACGGTGTAGGAGGGTACCTGTTTCTCCACATCATTGCTAGCATCTAGAGTCTCCTGATTTGTTCATTTTAGCCACTCTGACCGGTGTGAGGTGGTATCTCAGTGTGGTTTTGATTTGTATTTCCCTGATGAGGAGGGATGCTGAGCATCGTTTCACGTGTCTGTTGGCCATCTGGATGTCCTCTTTGGAAAAGTGTCTGTTCAAGTCTTCTGCCCATTTCTTCACTGGATTATTTGTGTTTTGGGTCTGGAGTTTGGTGAGTTCCTTATAGATTTTGGATACTAGCCTTTTATCTGATACGTCATTTGCAACTATCTTTTCCCATTCCGTCAGTTGCCTAATAGTTTTATGGATTGTTTCCTTTCCTGTACAGAAGGTTTTATCTTGATGAGGTCCCAATAGTTCATTTTTGCTCTTGATTCCCTTGCCTTTGGGGATGTGTCAAGTAACAAATTGCTATGGTTGAGGTCAAGGAAGTTGTTTCCTGCTTTCTCTTCTAGGATTTTGATGGTTTCCTGTCTCACATTCAGGTCCTTTATCCATTTTGAGTTTATTTTGTGCATGGTGTGAGAAAATGATCTAGTTTCATTCTTCTGCATGTTGCTGTCTAGTTCTCCCAGCACCATCTGTTAAAGAGGCTGTCGTTTTTCCACTGGATACTCTTTCCTGTTTTGTCAAAGATTAGTTGGCCATACATTTGTGGGTCCAGTTCTGAGTTCTCTATTCTATTCCACAGATCTATGTGTCTGTTTTTGTGCCAATACCATATTGTTTTGATGATTACAGCTTTGTAGTAGAGGCTAAAGTCTGGGATGGTGATGCCTCCCATTTTGGTTTTCTTCTTCAATATTACTTTGGCTATTTTGGGTCTTTTGTGGTTCCATACAAATTTTAGGATAGTTTAGTCTAGTTTTGAGAAGAATAGGGATTGCACTGAATGTGTAGATTGCTTTGGGTAGTAATGACATTTTAACAATATTTATTCTTCCAATCCATGAGCATAGAATGTTTTTCCATTTCTTTGTGTCTTCTTCAATTTCCTTTGTAAGATCTCTATAGTTTTCATCATATAGATCTCTTATATCTTTCATTAGGCTTATTCTTAGGTATTTTATAGTTTTTTGTGCAATTATGGATGGGATCAGTTTCTTGATTTCTCTTTCCATTGTTTCATTATTGGTGTATAAAAATGCAACCGATTTCTGTACACTGATTTTGTACACTGCAACTTTGCTGAAATCACGGGCTTCTGGTGGAGTCTGTGGGGTTTTCTATGTAGATATGTAGAGTATGATGTCATCTGCGAAGAGTGAAAGCTCGACTTAAGAAACATTTTAAAAGAGAACCAACTCATGTCCTTTGTTTTTCCTTTCTGTTTGTCTGAAATGTTGACCGGATGAGGTGCAGCAGAAATAAAGGAGAAATCAACAGAGTACAAACATGTTCAGTCAGGGTATCACTAAGCTACTGTCCCAGCCTGGAATTGCCTGCCTCTCAGTTTCTTATTATCACAAAATGAATGAATGAATGAATTTGTAAATGAGTGAGAGAATAAATAAACTCTGATTTTTATTAAGGTCACGAACACTTGGGACCTCCATGATATAAGGCTACTCCCAATTTTTAAGTGAAATAACACACCTAGACAAAAGGGCCCTCTAACAGTAGCTCAAGGTCAGTGAGTCCATCCCCTCAACACACACCCACCATCTGTGCAAAGAGACAACACAGGTCAAGCTCTGCCATTTGTGGGAAATTCTCAAAGACATTCACAAATGTGGTTTCCCATGTAAGAAAAAAAAGACACTTTTAAACATGTGTTTTCTATTCCTAAGAAAATTAGCTCTGTAATGACTGTTCGGACTACAACATAGCAATTAATATTTGTTTTTGTTGACTTTAAATAGGATATGGCAGGCAAATGGTACAAAAAGCCTTTTTATTATATTAAAGTGGTCCAAAGACAATATGTTTGAGAAACTCAGCCCAGAAGCCTGGTTTCACTTCTAATGTTTGCTAAAAGCAAAGATTGGCTGAGCCTGTGAGCAGTGAACACTTTGTTGGGGACCTAGATGCTGACATCTCTCAGGTCAGCTATTGTTCAGTGTGATGCTCCAGCACCCATTCTCTAATTGGCAGTCCTCTCATTTCCAAGGACATAGAAAAACTTCAAAGGTTCCTCAATTTTATCATAGCAAACTCTGGGTATTTTTTTGGTCTCTTTTGAAATCTTGCTTTAGTAAAAGATTCTACTACCCTCAAGGTTTTAAAATAATATTAAGCTTTATCACAGATAAATAATAAAGTCTGCAATAAATGAAAACAGGTTGAATTTAAATGGATCTTACAAATGATCTATTCTTCATATACAATACTTGGGGAATGTAGATCTGTATGTGTCAGATTATAAAATAAGAGGCTAATTTGGGGGGAGCTATTTGATAATGAAGAATGAGGATAGGAAGATTACCTGGGTGGGTCCAGTGTAACCCCAAGGGTTCTCATAAGTAGAATAGAAGGTCAGAGCTAGATAGAGAGCTTTGAAGATGTCATGCTTTTGGTTTTGAAGATGGAAAAAGGAATTCATCCATTCCATGAGACAAGGAGAGCAAGGGACCTCTAGAAGCTGGAAAAGCAAAGGAAATGCATTGTTCTCCTGGGGCCTTCAGAAGGAAGATAGCCCTATTGACACCTTGATTTCAGCGCAGTAAACCCATTTTCCACTTCTAACTTTCAGAATTGTAAGATAATACATTTGTATTCTTTGATGAATCTAATTTAAGGAATTTTGCTACAGCAACAATAGGAAATGAATATAGGGCTTATATCTGATTTGAATTTTGAAGTTTGAATTCAGTAGAAAGTATGTATTCCCATTCAATGGAACAATAAGTTCTGAAGCACTGAGGCTAGAAGGAGAATGATGAGTTTACTGGAATGAAATGGAGATACATGTGAAAAAGAAATACACATGCGCAGGATGTGAAATTAGGCTACAGGAGGTGTTCACATCCCCCCAAAATGTATTTGACATTCTAAGGAATTTGAACAATAGGGAACCATAGAGAATGATTTAACTGGGTTTACATTTGGGCAGATTTGAAAAAAATAGCAATCAAGTGAAGTGAAACTAAAAAGCAATGATACCAGTTAAAACCCAAGGTGCATCATACCTAATGAAAACCATGTATAGGAACCCCAAGATACAGCAAAGGTAGAGCAAAGGTGATGGTTAGACACTGAAGGAAAACTTGCTTCTCGTTCTGATTTGTATTTATAGTAACTGAGAAGACCTGGGGTAATCAAAGGAATAACTGATATCCAAGGTCTTTAGAAAGCTCTCTTAGGGCCCCACCGCCACCAAAGATGACACACAGGAAGAGTGTTCAATAAGCTGGAGACTTCACTTTGCAAAATCAGTCTTTTTTTTTTTTGGAAATGTTTTACTTATTTCTAGGAGAGAGAGAGAGAGACAGCGTGAGCAGGGGAGGGCCAGAGAGAGAGAGGGAGTCACAAACTGAAACAGGCTCCAGGCTCTGAGCTGGCAGTCAGCACAGAGCCCGACGCGGGGCTCGAACCCACGAACCGCGAGATCCTGACCTAAGCGAAAGTCGGACGCGTAACCCACTAAGCCACCCAGGCGCCCCAAAATCAGTCTTAAAAGTATACAGTTTAGGGACACCTGAGTGGGTCACTAGATTAAGCATTCTACTATTGGTTCAGCTCAGGTTATGATCTCACAGGTTTGTAAGACTGAGCCCTGCTTCAAGCTCTGCGCTGTCTGTGAGGAGCCTGCTTGAGTTTCTCTCTTCCCTCTCTGTCTGTCTGTCTCTCAAAATAAATGAATAAACATTTTTTTTTAAAGTTTAAAAGTACAAAGTTAAATTACTATGGACCAAGAAACACAATACTATTTGTGATTAGAATTCATGAACATCTACAGGCAAAACTTTAATTTTCTAATTATCTTAAACTTTAAACTTGTTGAAATGGATAGGTGAATTATATCAATTTTTAAACTAACATAAACAGATAAAATGTCATTTTTACAAGTTTTTAAGTACTAATTAGTCAAAATAGCTACTACAACAACCCTCCCCAGGAGAGCTTTCTGTCTTATGTATGTCATATACATAATAATTGTAAGTCATTTGTTTTGACATATAACATAATTTGAATCTGCAATAGTTTTTCTTTAGTTGAAGAGATACACATGAACACGTGATACTAAACCATGCCTCATATTTATTCTTTGTTAAAAGAGAATTTCAAAATATTTAACCAACCTTTCTTTTTCTACAACTGAAACCCAAATTTTTATTTTTCAGGCTTTTGCCAATTTCCAAAAATGCCTTGACAGAGAGCAAACATGTACTCAAATTCCCTCTCAGGACACATGTCCATGGTATATGTATTTGTGTCAACCTATTTGAATCTTTAACCTGCATTTTGAAAATCACTTATCAATGCAACATATTATCTAAATAATTTTAACCTTCTGTCTTCTCTACATCACTCATCAACCTATCTTTGCACTCAATAGAAGTGTGGGGCAGTAATTTGATAGACCTCGGTTGGTTCGACATGCTTTTAAGACTTATGGAGAATATGTCAGTGGAAACGCTGTTTACTATATTGAAAATTTTTTTCTTCTCCACAGATCTCTGTAAACTATCAATAAGGTTAATGCTCTCAGCATACTCATTTACTAAAAGAAATTGCCATTATGTCCACTTTGCATAATGACAGAACTATAATAAGATGAATTAAGACTTATTACGATGATTTTAACCTCATGATAATGATATAAAAATGATTAGACAGAACAGAAAATTGAAATTAGAAACATGTGGAGACCATCTCTCTGGTCCTCGGGTTAACTTTAGATTTTCTAGGAGCATTACTCAGCTGGTTGCCCTACTTTCTATAGTCCTATTAAACTGTTAAAATCAACAAACACATTTCCCCAAGGAATCAGGCCAGGCTTAGTTCAGTCCTCCACTCAGAGGATTTGCAGATTGGAAAAGAGCAGAGACATGCTTGAATTTGACATATCAGAGCTTTCCGTGTGGTTTTAATAAATATGAGCAACTGGATTAGGCAGTGAGTTAAGGGAGGATATGATGTGGATGGATGGATGATGATGATAGATAGATAGATAGATAGATAGATAGATAGATAGATAGATAGATAAATAGATAGATAATAGACAGGTAATAGGTATATAGTAGATAGATGATAGATAAATAATAGATAGATGATAGATAGATAATAGATGATAGATAGATATAGATTGATAGATAGATAGATAGATAGATAGATAGATAGATAGATAGATGGATAGATAGATAGATAGATAATATATAGGTAACCAATAGGTGACAGATATGTAGACAAATCTAAGAATAATCAGCCAGGGCCTAGGTAATGCTCTGAGTTGGTGAAAATAGGAGAACCCACAAAGAATGAGGGCAAGTGGAGGTCACCAGTTTCACTATGATGAGAGATATCACCTTGGAACTATTATGGCTCTCATTAATGTGCTATCTGTATTATGCTGTTTATTATCTTCTATTTGTCCCTTTCACAAGACAATAATCTCTTAAGATAATAGATAAGAAAACAGGTTTTAAAGTCTAACTTAACTGACTTTGACTCCTGACCCCACCTCTTTTCAGTTCAGCAACTTTGACCAGATTATTCCAAAGTTTAATTCTCAGTTTTCTAATCTGTACTGGAATGGAATGATAATACATGAGGAGTCAGGGCTTACTGTGAGATGACTTTAGAGGGAGTGTTGAATAAGAGAGTTTGGGGCCTAAATTTCCATTCAGCTTCAGCCTAGGTCAGTGGAGGACTGCATAGCCTAAGTACGCGTACAGCATTCTCATCAGAGGCCATTGATGTGCTTGAGTATGATCAGGGATTGTGTGATCACTGAGAATGCCATCATTACTGCTAGGCATCTCAACAGTAGTAAGATAAATGAGGCATGGCTTACAATTTGTCACTAATATCTACTCTCTTTCAATTATAAGTAGATGAGCAATCATCTATAAAGTATTTGGATTGACCAAAAAAAAAATCTCTTTATGCATTAAATAGATTGAAATTCTATTGATCAATTGAAAAATATATACTATTGATTAGTAAAATGATGTAGAAATTAATGATGGCAAAAGCTAATCTCATATGCAAAGCAAGACTTTAATTGGTTTAATAAATAGAGAATAAACCAATGGTTAATACAAATCTTAAGTAATTTGTTGATACATAACTTTATAAGAAACAGTATATTCTTTAAGCCAAAAACTGTTATGAAGATTCTTATGAAATAATAATCCAAAGCAGAATAATAGAGAGCAGATTATATTTAATTCTAAATATTATAGAATCTTCTGATGTATAAGCATTCATAAATAAAGCAAAATGCTTTCAAGAACTCAATTTAATTTCATTAAAATCAAGTTAGGTCCTGCCTCTTTTAAGAGAAAAACTGTTGGGGGGCCTGGGTGGCTCAGCCAGTTAATCCATCGACTCTTAATTTCTGCTCAGGTCATGATCTCATGGTTCAGCATTGGGCTCCATGCTGACAGTGCAGAACCTACTTGAGATTTTCTCTACCTCTCTTTCTCTCCCTCTCCCCTGAATTCACTCTTTCTGTCTCTCTCTGTCTCTCTCAAAATAAATAGACATTTAACAAAAAATAAAAAAATAACTATTTGGGAATTTTACACATCTAAGGATCTATAAAAGAACAATACGTGCTTTGTTATTTTAAAATTTCCTAAAGAAAAATGTTCCAAATTTTTCCAACATCTATGATAAATAATCTTTATTGAATCATAAAAAAGAATGTAGAGAAATATAATAACTAATTATTATAAATAATAATTTATTAATTTTATTAACTTGTTTTTATCATATTAATATAATAAATTAAAAGCTGAATGCATGCTTTGCTCTTTTAGAATTTTATAAGAAGAAATATTTCAAAATTATGTAACATCTATGATACATGATCCTTTATTGAAACAAAATGCAGAAGAGAGAACATGAAGAAAAAAGGTGGGCTTATGACTGTAGAGAGCATGAGAAGTTGACAGAGTAGAGGATTTTGAAGCTGGATGTGGATGGGACAAGAGAAAGGTGACATTTACATCTGTGGCTTAGAGTTGGGGACATGGTAGTGTCATCCACTCTAGCAAAGAGACTGCTAGAGGAAGATAAAATTCAATGGGAAAGAGCATGAGTGTAGATTGAGTGAAGCTAAGATAAATCCACCTATAACATAGTAAGATGGCTGGAATGGATGCATGTACTTTGCATTTCTGTGTAGACATAATAAATTAAGCCATGAGTGTAAATGACATTACAGAGATGATCAGGCAGATCCTACAGGAGCTGCAACATTTTTTCTGAGAGTGCCCATGGGTTGTGTCCACACTTACACAAAATATTAATAAGTCATTAAACTCAGATGTTTTCAGGTGTATTTTAGCTCTCAGTAGGAGCTGCCTAAAAGCTGTGCACCTGGGTGGCTCAGTCAGTTAAGTGCCCGACTTCGGCTCAGGTCATGATCTCCCAGTTTGTGAGTTCGAGCCCTGCATTGGGCTCTGTGCTGATGGCTAGCTCAGAGTCTGGAGACTGCCTCTGATTCTGTGTCTCCCCCTTTCTCTGCCCCTTCCCTGCTCATGCTCTGTCTCTCTCTCAAAAAGAAATAAACATTAAAAAAGAAAAAAAAAAGCCCGCTGCTACAACCTAAAACTCTTGAGTATAACGGCTTTATCAGTCCATACGTTTGCCTGAAGTTTCCTTCAACTCATTCATTCCTTCCTTCATTCATTCATTCAGCAATACTATTTTTTGAGTAGTTGTTATGTATCAGGTAATCTTCTAGCATTTGAGCCATAGCAATTTAAAAAAATATACATAATTATCACACTCAAGGAACTTACTTTTTTTAAATAAGGAGTTGTACTATTAAAACAAACAAACAAACAAACAACTATATAATGTATCAGGTTAAGTCTAAAGGGAAAGACTGGGATTGGAGGTATAGGCTATGATGAGGATGATACTTTATGTAGAGTCAGAGAAGGTATCTCTGAAAAAGTGATTTTTGAATAGAAACCTGAATAGAAGTGAGATGGTGAACCACCTGTGCCATAACTAAATCTGTAGAGAAATATCTCTCAAATTGTAAATATGGCCTTTACACAATTCCAGTTGGATGGAACCAGGTTCATAGACAACCTAAAACGTTTTTAAGGGAGCTATATCAGCAAAAGTGCTGCCACACTAAAATGGAAAGCATTCAACAATCAAAAAAGCCTTGGCATTTGACTTTCTATTGGCAAGAAAAAACTGTAAAATGTCCCCCAAGACCATATTTTCCCATGATGTCTTCAGAAGGGGGGATGAAAGGGCAGCAATCTTAAAGAGCAAAGCCAAGATCCTACAGAGGAAGACAAAAGCCATAGAGAACAATTGACTAAGGGAATATTTCCAGATGCAAGAACCAGGGCCCAATCAAGGAATACTCCCCACTATCAGAGCCCAGAATCTGGTAATATTTTCAGGATGCTATGAATCAGTGACTCATATGCCTCTTATTCATAAGATTTTCAAATGAGAATGCTTGTTAAAGGTATCAAGGTCCTTTTCCACATTTGTATGTTAAGAGGATGTGGGGAGATATCTTGTCTTTCTGGTTCTTAAATCTCTGGATCAAGAGATGCCCACTAAGGACCTGATGTAGAATCCAAGATCCTGAATTTTGCACCTCGCGCTGCAATGGATTAGCAATTTGGGGATACTTGGAGGAGATGAGGTAATTTTGTACATAGAAAGGATATGAATAGCTATGCCAGAGGAAGATTGTTTTATATCAATGACAAAAATGCCCACAATTCTTCACCCTGTCCTCTATGCCCTTTGTAATGCAAAAGCTACTTCAATCTAGAGAACGTTGTAATTTCAAGGACATTTCTAACTTTAGGCCAGTAAGATACTATTTTGATTACTGTTGCTTTGTAGTTAATTTTGACATTGAGAAGTGTGGGTCCTCCAACTTTGTTCTTTCTCAAGATTGTTTCAGATATCCGGTATTGAGTTGTAATCTGAATATACAATACCCAGGGTTTAGTTAAAAGTAAAATCAATATCTGATCAAAGATATGTAATTTACATTGGGAAAGATAGTATTTTTTTTACTTTCTCTATAAATATGAAAACGTTTAACACACTGCCAGTTACATGATATACATATAACAAATGCTAATTCTCATTTAATTGTACTTTCTTTTCACACACAAGATAACATTCTCTAGCGTAGGACAGATTTGGGCAGCTATTGAATATTTTGTGTGTATAGACATTAGATAATGAGGTTTTCTATCTTTCAATGCAAGAAATAGGCGTAACCGCTAATAAAAGATTTGAGATCATAAAGTTAAAACATGGGAGGCTTAGCAATACATGGTGAGAACTTATATCATCTGGTCTGGATGGACGGTACCCCATGGAATAAGGCAGGGCCAGATACCCACAGTGCTGACTGAGCTAGGAATGATAATATCTGACTGGACTGCTTTGCTTGTCGATATGGAGATCCCAAGAGAGCTGTGAGGCATTTTATGCCTGGTGAACTGTAGAACAGCCTGCGCTTTGCTGACTGTGTTTTTCCAGTCTGGGATGTGGGGAAATAACAGACACATAAACCCTGGAAGCTCTAATTAGTGGCCTGGAACACGGAGTTTCTTTCTAGGCTGATTTCTGGGTATTGCTCAGATTTCTTAGAGACAGCAAGAACCACCAAAATCAATTAACTCTGCCTAAGGGTTTCTTCTTGTTCTTCAAAGTCCTTTTTTCATCCCCACTTTTTTGGTCAATACCCATCCCTTTTTTGTATTTTCTTCTCTTTCTTTAAGGTTTACTTACCATAAGTACATCTTTCATTGGATTTTGTTGTACTCCTCCTCTCGGTCTTTATCACTACAAATACCCTGGCCCTCCATTTTTCCTTCCCATTTCCACCCACCCCAGCTGAATGTCTTCTTTTTGCAAAGGCTTCCTGAAAAGGAATATTTATAATGAAACCTGAGGAAGACGGTGACAATTTTGTAAAATAGCCACACATAAAATGTGCTTTTAAGTAGCTTTTCTAGGCATTTTGCTAGCTGCTGGAGACACATCTATAGACAGGAAGGTTACCTCCCTTTCTGCACTATTAAACATATATATACATGTAATAAATACTGTGAAATGTGTAGGATTCTACTGGGTGAAGCATTTGGCCAGAGATACCTAGAGGAAATTGAGACCTGAAGGACAAATAAGGGGAAGATGATGGAAGAAACATTCCAGCCAAACAAAATAATGTATGAAAACCCTGGGGTGAGAGAAAACAGTCTGTTTGAAGACCTGAGAGAAATCCAGTATGGCTGGAACTTAGAAGAGAGAAGGAAGATGAAGCTGTGTTTTGGGAAAGAGTTAGATGAAATCAGTACTTGGAGACCACTTGTAGGATTTTACCCTAATGTCTAGGTGAAGACTGATGGTTTATCCAAAGGCTGACATGATAGGACATGATAGGCTGACATGACTCTTTTCAAAAGTCTTTGACTTGTGGATGGACCAAAAGGGGGAAAGATTTGGTGTAGTTAGGAGACTATTTCTCAAGTCTAGAGGAGGAATGACAGTAATGTATATGTGTCGTGCAAGTGGATATAAAAAAAAAGGAATATATTCCTTAACTCCTTCAGATTGCAATGGCAAATATGGAGTTTGGGGGAGGAGAAGGTGTGTGGGTGTGGGAGAATAACACACCAATGCTAGCCTGAGAAAGTAGGAGCATATAAAAATCAGATATGTCATGCTCTGAAGGTTCCAGAATGCCAGAATAAGAAGGATGTGCTTATTAGCATAGGCAGTTGGGGTCATTAACAGTTTGGGGTATGGGAAATGGCATGACTGGAATAATACTTTATAAAAGGAGAGCACACACTTTAAAACATTCTTAAATAGTAAAGTCTATTGCGTTTAAGCTTTTACTAACTTCGAAATGTTTTTTTCCTGCCTTACCTCATCTCATATTGGACTTCAATAAAGTAGACCTTTCATTTGGGTAATAAAACTCAGTCTGCATTACTTGTAAAATTTGAGGATGTATCCCCACAAGGCATAGACTGAGGAAGGAGACAGCATGAGCCAGGGTCCTTGAAGAGAATCAGAAGACTGGTGACTGGGAAGTCTCTGAAAAATACATTAATTTCTATTTTTACTCCAAATGGACCTTGGAAGAGATGGCTATGAGACCAAGGATGAGCCAGAGCAGTGCCCTTTACTGACAGAACTTGGAAGTCCTGGCCTTGGACTCCTAATAAAGCTGTCATGGTGATTCTCATGTTTTGATTCTCTGGAAGAAGGCACAACATTTAAGGGCAGGTCCATGTCATGTCATATAAAATAATATAAAATAATTGAGGGAGGAGAGAAGGGTTGAAAAATAATAGTGCCAACACATTTATTGTAACAATCAGAGAAGGACATTTAATTTTCCCAAGTGAGAAGTGAAACCAGAAAATGGGTCTTCATTGTACATTTGTGCTGCCTCCTCTTTCTTTTGTGGTAGAGAAATAACTGTATAGGGTGATTCATATGTTCATAGGCTCTACAGAGTTTGTTTTGATGAGCTGTACTATTTGATCCAGTAAGGGTAGGTAGCCAATAATGCTTGCCTTCCTGCCTCTCCAGTGTCTCCTCTCAATTCCTGGAAACATACTGAGAAGTTATAATTTTGTTCCCTAAATCCTTCATGTCTGTTTTCCTGCTGTGTCTGTTATATATATGAGTCATTTTCCAAATGTTTAAAAGACAAAAATATTGTGTCAGAGCTCATTGCAGCATCTTGAGATTCCTTGAGGAGGCTGCAGCCTCTAATGGAAACAGTCCTGGACCAGAAGCCTTGATATTAGCCTTCTAGTTTACTTTGTCACTCCTTGCTGCAGGAACTTGGAAAAACCAATGTGTCTCTGGAATTTAGCTTACAGTTCTATGTGCAATGAGGGCATCAAATCAAATTAACTCTAGACACGTTTTTATAGTGTGTGTGTGTGTGTGTGTGTGTGTGTGTGTGTGTGTGTGTACCCCTGTGAATCCACCAGATGTACTCAGGGACTATAAACATACTAACACAGAGGTTATCACTCCAGAACTGTTAATAGAAAGCAATTGAGAGGGAAAGAAAGAAGGAAAAGAGGAGGCGCAGAAGGAGCCAGACTCTAGGCTCTAGGTCATGTGATTCATTTTAGTATCTGAACTATATTTGGACCAAATTAGATATTTCATTAGGGAAGTTGTATCAATCAGCTTAAACTAGATTATGCGCAGTAATAAATGACCCCCAAATTATCAGTGGCATACAACAACAACAAATTTTTTTTCACATTTATATTACATATCCAGCATGATTTGGTTTTGTGTCTGCTTCAAATTTTCTTCATTCCTGGGCCCAAACTGAAGGAACAGTCTCTATCAAGGACATGCCATTCCTTCTCACTCTCTCTCTCTTTTTATAATAAAACCCATTTTATTTTTAAGTGTTTATTTATTTGTGAGAAAAAGAGAGTGCACATGTTTAGAGAAGGGACAGAGAGAAAGGGAGACAGAGAATGCCAAGTAGGCTCCATGCTGTCAGTGCAGCAGACATGGGGCTCGAACTCACTAACCATGAGATCATGACATGAGCTGGTGACCTGGGCTGAAATCAAGAGTCTGACGCTTAACCCACTGAGCCACACAGATGCCACCAGGACATACCACCTTAAGCTAAAGGAAAAGAGCAAATGGTGATACCATGTGAAGATTCTTTAAGTTGAAAGAAGATCTTTTTCCTTCCACCCCCATTTTATTTGTCAAAATGAGTCACATAGGCAAATCTGAATTTGATGGGGCAAGAAGTACAGTCTTCTTACAGGGAAAGCATCAAATAACTAGTCACAAAAATGCAGTCAACTACAGTAACATTTTTATGAGCGCCAAACAAAATATAGTGGTACCACAAGAAAAGTTAGGGCCTTTGACCACTGACATTTGATAAAAGTCAAGTTGTGCTCTACACAAGTGTCAATTGACTGTAGAGTAAAGAAAGTAGTGTTAAGTTTTCCTAGTCCAACTTTCTCACAAACTCTGGTTAAATCATACACCAATCAAAGCAACAAAACAACCATATTCTGTTCATTGGATTGTCTTCAAATGTACAAAAACCCCCACCATGGCTGTCCCTCATTTCCTCCCAATACGTGGTGACTGTTCTTACTTCTTTCTTACATATATTACTTATTTGGATTATGTGTACAATTTTTTAAACTCAACATTTCACAGTTTTTCAAAGATCTATGAAGCACAGTATTTGTTCAATACATGTCCATGGACTTGGCTTACTGCAAACCAGTAACAAACCAGCCTTCATAGGAAAGCTAGCACTTCCATAAATGGAAAATGTGCAATTTATTTTACCTATCATTATTTTAGGTTTGCAATACTTGAGTCTTTAATCATTTATATCACACCTGAAATACTGAAAATATTAAAATAAGTTAGGGTCCTTTAGCTTTATAGCCTTCAGAAGACTTAAGTTATTTAATTGAATGAGAGGAAAAAATTATAGTGGAGGAAAATGGACTTAAAGTTTTGCTACATATTCAAAGCCAACCAATAATGGTCTTCCAGTGTTTGTTGTTGTTTTGTTCTATTTTTTAAACAGGGAGGAACTTATACATAAACACACACAAATGTACTCCCAGAAAACATTCTTAGCAGGGCTGTTTAATAGTGTTTTACTTGTAGGTGTAAAGTGTAAATCTTCTACTCAATCCATATTAAACTGTGATATACTTTCATTAGCCAATTTAAAAACTCAGAATGATCAGAAATTAGCCACTTTTCCAACACAGTTCTCTAGAAGAGGCAGGGTTGGAGTCCATTAGACATTCTTGCTCTTTTCTCTCTGTCACCTGATATTTAAAAAGCCTCATTATCAAGGTTCTGGGGGTGGGTGGGTATATGCCCAATTGTGCTAAACTTTCTGCTGATTAGATGGTTATACTGCAATCTTTCCTTTACTGCCTCATTTCTCATCCTCTTTCTGCTTCAACTCCTGCAGATGTATTTGAAAAATTATCGGCAGACAAAATATATCTCACCCTTTTCCCAATTTAGTCATATTCTTTTCATTTACTATGTTTTTGGTATTTGAAGTATGATGCCCGTGAGGCCAAGGTCAGATATTGGCTCATTGGAAGACTTCCTCCAGTGAAACATTTCCAACTGTTATTTCCAACAAATCTGCATTACTTGCTGGCTTTATTGTGTGATGATATTGTTTTCAACTTCCACATATTGATTTGTTACTTGCTGCTGTTTTTAGCTGTGTGATCTTGGGCCAGTTATTTACATTCCTTGTGTCCCACTCTCCCTATATGTATAACAAAAAACATATGAGTATGTACCCATTTGTGTTGTTATGAAAATAAAATAAACACTAAGAAAGTATTTGAAGTAGTACATGCTCAATAAATATTAACTGTTACCATGGAGACAAGTAGATGTAATAATCTCAAGCTTTAGCATTTGACTCCACCACTAATTGAGCCCTTTCCATTAATGCTTTTGAAAATAAGAACATTTCCAATAATATAATAAATGTTTTAAACAATTTTATTTATAGAACACTTTGCATGTGATATTTGCATGAGCTCTATGAGCTTGGCTTCCTGTCTTGGTTACTGTGATGGCATGTACCTTGGTATCTGTTTGTTGACTGAATGAATAATAGAATAATTTATTTTATCCTTGCAACTCTGAGTCTCGTGGAAAAAATGATGATACATTAAGCTAGTTACAAATAATTTACATAATTTGGTAGGGCTACTTAACGGAGTGCAACAACTGGATGATTAAGACAAGAGACATTTATTTTCTCACAGTCCTAGAGGCTTAAAGTCCAAGATCAAGGTGTGACAAGTGTTAGTTTCTTCTGATGCCTTTCCCCTTGGGTTAGAGATGGGTGCCTTCTCCCTGTGTCTGCACATGGTCTTTCCTTTGTGCATGTCTGTGTCCTAATCTCCTGTTCTTACAAGGACACCAGTCATGTTGGATTAGGGTCCACACTAAACACCTCATTTTAATTTAATCACCTCTTAGAAGTCCTTATTTCCAAATACAGTTACATTTTGAGGTACTGGGGTGGGGCGTGAAGGACTAAGACTTCAGCAAATGAATTTGGGGAGAGGGGACAGTTTTCAGCCCATAATACCATGTGACTCTCTCATTAGAGTCTCATGTGGAACCAGATCTCTTTAATCAACAGTTTTCTTTTTCCTCCATCCAAATGTGCTTTATCCCAGTAGCAGGGGGTATTGGTAGGCAAACATTTAGCAAAATCAGGCATGGGAACAGAGGTAAAGAAATCAAATCACAATAAAGACACATAGGAAGAAAGATGATAGAAACAGCATAAAGTGAAAGGAAGGAAGTAAAAGAAAAAGGAGGAGAAAAAAAAGAAAGAAAAGGATTGGCTAGAAAAGTAATTTATTGAATGTTTTAAGAGTATTGTTTTATTACTTTTCTTAAAGTTTAACACCATGCAGTCTGAAAAGGAAGAGTATCTATTTTGTGCCAGGAATCTAAGAATTAGGAGAAAAGGTAACTTTGGCCATGAAATGTTCACCATCTTTCCCTACCATTAATTCAAAACCTCCCTTGCTACTTTATCTTCCCATTTAAACCATTTCTGTTATTATTACAGATCTTAGTCTGAAAGAATTGAAGAAATTCATTTAGGCCATCTTACATACAGCAAACATCAACAAACAAACAAAACTAATTTGTAGGGTTTCTGTTAACTGCCCTGTTACTGGCTCTGTTCATGTCGGCCGGCAGCCTGTCACAAAGCCACCACCATCATGTTCAAATCATACAGCTGAAAGCCTCAGCCCTTGAACCAGTGGTCTACACACAGCTTCTGCATTAATCCATGAACTTAATAAGCATGTGTCTCCCTGGTGGTGCCTCGCTGTCTAACTGAACTACTTATATCCTGTAAATTTGCAGTCTGTTTGACTTCTAGAAAACAAAGCAGTCAGGCTTGCCTGATCTCATCAGTTTAATCTCAGAATATCTAAGCTACTCAACAACCCATGTATCTTTATGTAAGAAAAAAAAAAGTCACAATGAGAGCTGTTATTAAAGACATGTGTTCCAGACTGTGATCAGAAACTGTTAGTCTTTCTGGATGAACAAGAAAATGGGAAATTAATATATTAAAAATGAATGTGGCTAGTGAATTACTGTGTGTTGAAATTACCACAGTCATCTACAGTGTGATGTTGTTGTTGGGGTCTTGAGGATCGGTCAGAAAATGTACTTTCCCAGGAAAATGGTTAGTCAGGAGATCTGTCAGATAAGCCAAGAGAATGAGTATATGTGAGTGCTTCAGATATATTAATTATTCTTCTATCTGAAAGTTTCTTAGTCCTGTTAAGTCTGAGAAGTCAGGAAATAGTATACACTAACCAAGGAGGCTTGATCCCAGAGATACCTGTGAACAAACTTGTACCTTTTCCTGAATTGCATCCTTAGCGGCTTGTACCTTCTTGGAAGCAGGCAAATGGTACTGTTATCATATAATATTACAGGAAAGTGGAACACTGAAAAGAAGGAGTATCACTCATTATAAAAAGGAAAACCTTATCATCTTCCTGTTTTGCCATTTGGGAAATACATCACAGAACCCTTCCTTGTGTTGTGCTTGGTGCAGGGAAATAAAAAGAATGGCTAGCATTGATCAGATCACTTCCAATTACAAGATTCATCAAATGTAATCCCTATAATCATTCTGTAAATTGAGTATTATCATCCTTATTTAAAAGCAGAAAAGGGAAGATTAAGTAACTTGCTAAAGATGGCATACTCAGTGAGTCGTAGATCTTGGACTTGAACTCAAGCATTGAATACAGGAGCTTCATGTTAACCACCATGCCATATAGCAGTTTGGGGCATAAACTTCCAGTTAATGAGGACTTGACTAAAGACAGAAAAATTCTGAAATGGGAATTTAAAATGTCCCGCCTATACCACTTTCCACACACAGTAAGACATGTGTGAAGCAGTCTGAGTAAGATAGAGGTCAGTTTCTTTCAGAGAAATAACAGTCGGATTTACTCCATATGGGCCACTTATTCTGTGAACACTCCAAGTACCTTTTATTTTATTATGTTTTAAAATTTAAAAAAAAATTAATGTTTTTATTTATTTCTGAGAGAGAAAGACAACATGAGCAGGGGAGGGTCAGAGAGAGAGGAAGACACAGAATCTGAAACAGGCGCCAGGCTCTGAGCTAGCTGTCAGCACAGAGCCCGATACAGGGCTCGAACCCACAAACCATCAGATCACGACCTGAGCCAAAGTCAGTCGCCCAACCAACTGAGCAACCCAGGCTCTCCTGTTTTAAAATTTTTAAATGTTTATTTATTTTGAGAGTGAGAGATAGCATGTGCATGCATACATGCACGTGGGAAAGGTGCAGAGAGAGGAGAGAGAGAATCCCAAGCAGGATCCACACTCACTGCAGAGCCCAATTTGGAGCTCTGTGAGATCATGATCTGAGCTGAAATCAAGAATCAGACACTTATCCGACTGAGCCACCCAGGCGCCCCTCCAAGTACCTTTTACACATCCATGAATAGTAAGGGCTCGGGGGTGGGGGGTGTCACAGGATAGGAGCTCTGCCTCTCTACCTGTGGGACATTGAGCAATTCTTTTACCTCCTTTGAGCTTCAGTTTCTTCACTGTTTACTAAAAATAGTATTCCTCTGCTACATTGAAAAAGTAATAAAAGTTTCCTCATTTCATCTTCTCATAAATAGTGCAAATACTACCAAGAGGCAGACTTTGTAAAATTTGTTTGACTGATGAGAAAATTAGGAAGTAACAAATTTTAAATTAAACTCAGTAATTTCTATATTTCATGCTTTTCCTCCAAAATCATGTAGCCTACCATAAGGCACTTTTTTTTCCCTTAATTTCTAAAAACTTCAATGGGCTGGGAACCATCTGGCAAGGAACTAGCATTTAATTGAAACAAAAGATATGTGAGCCTGTTCTGAACCTGAGATTCCTTCACTTTCCGACCACCCAAGGTCTGACCATGTATGGTCCTGACTTCTTGGAAGTTCCCTCATTCTACTGTCAAAGTTCTTTCATGTAAGCAGAAACCGGTTGTTAGAGAGTCTCTATGTAGCAAGTTAACTGGTTATTTCATGCTTTTAATTATACTGAATCACTGAGTCCAGGAAAATATATTTATTGTACTGTGAGCCAGAAGTACATGTATTCCATGTACTTTAGGTTAAATCCTTAAACTCATCGAGATTCCTTGAAACACAAGTGTGAATGGATTACCTCCAATCTATTTCAAATTCTGGGAAACAAGGGAAGATATATGCACCACTAAAGGCAATTTGGTAGCCTTATATTATTTCCTTACTAAAGTATATTATTAACCCTTTGGTAGAAACAGCTCACCGTCAAAAAAGCTACATTTTATGGAAGGTTGTTTCAGTTTTATCAGTCAGTCCTAACGTGGATCTGCTTTCCTAAAATCTAAAATAAACCTGCAAGTTTATGAGTTTATACTTAAGCTACACCTGCCATCCTATGTGAGTTTATTCTTAAATAGAACTTGTGTGGGGCGCCTGGGTGGCTTAGTCGGTTAAGCGTCCGACTTTCGCTTAGGTCATGATCTCGCGGTTCGTGGGTTCGAGCCCCGCGTCGGGCTCTGTGCTGACTGCCAGCTCAGAGCCTGGAGCCTGTTTCAGTCTGTGACTCCCTCTCTCTCTGACCCTCCCCTGCTCACGCTGTCTCTCTCTCTCCTAGAAATAAATAAAACATTAAAAAAAAAAAAAAAGAACTTGTGAGGGGCGTCTGGGTGGCTCAGTCGGTTAAGCGTCTGACTTCAGCTCAGGTCATGGTCTCACATTTCGTGAGTTTGAGCCCCATATCCAGCTCTGTGCTGACAGCTCAGAGCCTGGAGTCTGCTTCAGATTCTGTGACTCCCTCTCTCTCTCTGCCCCTCCCCTGCTCATGCTCTGTCTGTCTCTCTCTAAAAAATAAAATAAACATTAAAAAATTTTTTTAAAAAATAAGTTGTGACCAAATAAATAAATAAACATAATACATCGGAACACATATTTTAATGTAATTTACCATCTAATGCCATCTATTGCCTTTTGTAGGTGTTATGAACATGTCAGGCTGAAGGTTAATTCAAGAAGAAACCAGAATTCACTTTAAACTATTTTATTGAAACTGTGTCTTCTGTTTCCATCAGGTTATCTACAGTTCATATAATTTTTTTGAAGAATCAAGCTTCTCATGAAAGGTATTTTCTTTAATTTGTATTTATTTTTATTCCTTGCCCTTGTTAGTCTCATGCTCAGATGCCATCTTCAGTAACCATTTCAAATAAACAAGAAACAATCAACTTGCAAAAATTGGAGCAAAGAAGAAATAGGTACATACACATACTTTCTACCTACCAAGATACGGTGGCATCAACTTTGCTCTAATTTTTAAAGAGTTGAAAGTAAGATTCATACCTAAAAAGAGGGGCAGATTCTTTAACATCCAACAATGTACATGTTTTAACTTCCACTTCCAGACATGAGGGAGTGCTGCTATTGGACTTGACCACCTACTTACTCTTTGCCATAGAAAATCATTTTAGAACTAAATAAAATGTGCAAAGCAATGCTGTAAGCTCTTGGACAACAGAAAACAGAAGCGTGTGATCCTTGAGAAAAGAAAACACACAAAAGAAACTCCATGCTCCACTCAGGTTTTGCATGAAGGATCTTATAAGACTGTGGTGCAAGAAGGTAGAGACAGGGTCGGTTCTAGCAAAGAGGCTAAGATTGGAATTTGTGGGGTAAGGTATCAGAAAGCTGGGAATTATCCAGAGTGTGAGGTCCTTTAAATTTTAATGTGATTCCCTCTTGGGCTTTCAAGTGAGAGCCAGTGTACACACACACACCAACAGGCTCCACAGACTGAGCAGAGTGCGGTGCTGAATGGAGACACCAGATGTCGTGCAGTGCTGAGAGATGCCAGATTTTTGGCCCAGCTGTAGAGAATAAGGCTTGCTGAGCAAATGGGCATTGAGCTGAGACTCTGGAAAGATCACACCTTAAGAATAAGGATCATTGTCTAGTGTAAGGGATGAAACCCATAACCAAAATCAAAACCAAGATTGTGAATTTTATTTTTTAGTTTATCTAATTATTTTGAGAGAGAGAGAGAGAAGAAAATAGTGCAGCTGTGAGTTGGGATTTCAGGGGAGCAGGCAGAGAGTGAGAGCGAGAGAGAATCTCAAGCAGGCTCCACACTGTCAGTAGGGAGCCCAATGTGGGGCTCGAACTCACAGACCCTGAGATCATGACCTGAACTGAAGTTGACGCTTAACAGACTGAGTCACTCAGGTGCTCCAAGATTCTGAGTTTTACCATGACCCATCACTTTTGTGATGTCATTTTGCATACATATTCTTTACTTTTGATTCATTTGATAAATAATTTAACAAGTGTTCACTAAGTTCCTATGATACACATCAGGGCACCACAGTAAGCATGCTTTATTTTAGTGCAATATGTAAAACACATAAACAGATATACAAATATAGTATACATATAATATGCATTATTTATATGTTATATATTTATATATGTATTTATATAAAATATAATTTTAATATAAAATTGTATAAATATAGTACATATAAAATATATGTAATATTAAATGTCTAAAGTATCTTCATGGTATTGCCTTCTTCTCATCCATTTATTCACTATCTGCCCACAAAAACCCAAAGAAATTCATCTGAGTTCATCTGAATTCATCTTTTCACATTCCAATTTGGACACGGTTAATCTGAGAGCACTGTCCCCAAACTGGAATGATGAACCATCACAAAGGCAACAGGGAACCAGTCATCATAAGTCAGCATATCATGCATGTTTGTTATGTGAATAGAACCCATACCTGACTTCACTGTCAACTATTCCAGGCCACAAAAAAGTAAGCCTTTTCACCCAATCTGAAATGACAAAATGGGAAATAAAAACTTGTATTTTAGGGGCGCCTGAGTGGCTCAGTGGGTTGAGCGTCCGACTTCGGCTCAGGTCATGATCTCACGGTTTGTGGGTTCGAGGCCCGCGTCGGGCTCTGTGCTGGCAGCTCAGAGCCTGGAGCCTGCTTCACATTCTGTGTTCCCCTCTCTCTCTGACCCTTCCCTGCTCACACTGTCTCTCTCTCTCTCTCTCAGAAATAAAAAAAAAGACATTTAAAAAACCTTGTATTTTAAATGCCAACTTAAGAGCAAAACAAGTGAGGCAGTATTTTGAATTAATTAAAATTCTCACAGTGTATAGAAGACGTGTATTAAGCAGATAAGTTCAACAGTTTAAAATTATTGGGTATGTTCTCTTTATGTGTACAAACATAAAGAGAATGCAATGACTATTGCTTCTCTTTGGGAAAGTTGAAAGCAGAGGTCACACATCACAATGATCACATTATACTCCCTTAACATTTTCAAAGCAGGTATTTTTACCATTTTACAGATGGAAAAACTGAGATTAATTTTGCACTAAGTAATAAAATTCAGATTTCTCAAATCCTTCTCAGAATGCACTTGCTTCCAGCAAAACAGCTGCTTGGCTTTAGATTTTCAAAAGAACTGCTTTTTATTCCAGGCTTACATGCATCTGTTGTTAGAGAAATTCAAAAAGGCAAAAGGCTCTTTGTGTACAAGCTTCATTCTGGCAAATGTATCAAGTGGATTTTGCCTTAATGTGGGATATAACCAGAGAAAGATTGGAGTTTATTGATTTTTTATTTAATGCAATGATAAGACTTGGGTGAGTCACCTCTTACAACCCTATAAACTATAGTGATATATTTCAGTAGAAGAATAATACAACTAAAACTGCATAGAAATCAAATGAATTAGAAGTCATTGGCTATTAGGAAAAAAAATGAGTTTGTCTAATTTATTGTGAAACTTCCCTAAATTTATCAAACTTTTATAATTTGGTGTTTTTAACTGAGATTTGCACATTACAAAGTATTTAGTCTATACACATGTTAAATCACAAGAAATCCTAACTTCCGGAAGCCACTGTGTATTACTTTAGCATTCAGTTCTATTAATTTAACAAACAAACAAACAAGAATCTCTGAAGCTTAAGCCTGATTGGCTAAAACCAATCAGTGACTGTTTCTAAAGCTATCTATCTATGATGACATTTGGGAACAACTGTGGCTTGGGATTAGTGTTATAAGGACAGAAATTAAAGTCTTATATTTCTCTTTGGAAATCCATGCACCTGTGGACCAGTGGTCTTGAAGCACCCTGACAATGTAGATGCCATATATTAAGGGAGGATACCAACAGTGAACACTGCAAACAGAAATTTACATATTAGACCAGTGATTATCGGCCTGGGGTAAATCTGTTCCAAGGGGACTTTTGACAATGTCTGGAGACATTTCTGATGTTGCAACTTGGGAGCTGTTTCAAACAAAACAAAACGAAAAACAAAAATCAAAAAAAACAAAAAACAAAAAGCAAACCACAAAACAACTGTCCCAAAAGGGAGTCGAATCAAAAAAAACAAAAAACAAAAAGCAAACCACAAAACAACTGTCCCAAAAGGGAGTCGCTTATGCTAAACTCCAACTAACAAGTGATTTAACATAACTGAACTTTTGACTTTTTGAGAAATAGAGTCTTAAACCATCACCAGGAATCACCTGATGGGCACTGAAGGATAATCTGCCTGATAGACCCTTGCCATCCCCTAAAGGAAAGTAACGTTGCAATAACCAACCCCCCCTTTTTTTTTGTCTTGTATAACTTCCTTGTTCTCTGCTCCCTTGCGCTTATGAAAATATTTCACTTCGTACTTGGAGCTCTTTTCTGTTAGCTTGGATGCTGCCGAATTTGAATCAATTTTTGCCCAAATAAACTCGTGCAAGTTTTAATATGCCTCAGTTTATTTAACCATGTGTACCCAGTATCTAGGGGATAGATAGAGGTCAGGGATACTGTTAAGTAGCCTTCTTTTTTCTTTCTTCCTTCCTTCCTCCCTTCCTTCCTTCCTTCCTCCCTCCCTCCCTCCCTCCCTCTCTCTCTCTTTCTTTCTTTCTTTTCTTTCTTTCCTTTCCTTTCCTTTTCTTAGAAAACTCCTGTGAGGAGGCTCTCCTCTCCAGTGAGCCAAGAAGAGGGAGGGAGAGAGAGAGAGAGATTGAGGGAGGGAGAGAGAGAGAGAGAGAGAGAGAGAATCTTCAGCAGGCCCCATGCTCAGTGCAGATCCCAACTAGGGGCTCAAACTCACCACCCCGGGATTATAACCTGAACCAAAATCAGGAGTTGGATATTCAACTGCCTGAGCCACCCAGACACCCCATTTTTTAGAACCTTCTATAAACAGGAAAAACCCCAACAACAAAAATTGTTCAGCCCCAAGTGTCAATATTGCTGAAGTTGACAAGTTCTGAAATGAAACTTACCAGTCACAAGTTTTGCTTAGTTTTAGCATTGTAATAAACCTATTAAGGGGCGCCTGGGTGGCTTAGTCGGTTAAGCGTCCAACTTTCGCTTGGGTCACGGTCTCGCGGTTCATGGGTTCGAGCCCCGCGTCGGGCTCTGTGCTGACTGCCAGCTCAGAGCCTGGAGCCTGTTTCAGAGTCTGTGACTCCCTCTCTCTCTGACCCTCCCCTGCTCACGCTGTCTCTCTCTCTCTCTCTCTCCTAGAAATAAAAACATTAAAAAAAAGAAAGAAAGAAACCTATTAAATGTAAATACAGTTTGTGGAAAAAGGGGATTTCTATGGCTCTTTTGCAGGTAATTAAGACCAATATCAGCTATGGTGCAGAGGTGAAGTAATTGGGATTCTTCCTTGATTGAAATCAAAGGAGTCTTCGAATAAGAACAATGAGATAGTGAATTAGCTATGGTCAAAGTGTTGCAGTTTAGGATTGTATTTAAATTAAGTTCACTGAAAATTGCAGAAAAAAAATAAAGTGTTAGTACTTTTTAGTATGATCTTTAAATATGAAGCATATTTTAAAACATTTGATTTCCCAGCTAACATACTTTAAGAGGCCACAACCTCACTAAAAGTGCCAGGAAATCGATGCAGATTAACCAATGCTCAAAATAATGTGTACTCATTGATCAGGTTAGAAATGGTTTCCTGCAAAGCTCAGACTTCGCTTAGATGCCCTTCTGAGCACATTCTTTGATAATATGCCTGGAAAAAAAATCTTACTCCATTAACATTTGTTGGTGAAAATGGTGTTATTGACGATTACTACTCCTTCTATTCTTGAGAGCAACAATAAGTTATTAGTTCCAGACCAAATATTGCAATTGTCAAAACAAAACCAGTAGACATAAAAAGGTTGTGTAAATTTTTGAAAACTGCTCTAAATTCATCCAGACTGAATGAAAACTAATTTTGAGGCTGAGGATAATAGGAATGACATGAGTAGAGACATGAAATCCGTGTAAATTACACACAGCTTATGCATGCTGATGAGGAAGGAGCAAGACGTGCTGAATTTCCCCCTTAAGCTGAGTGTGTACATTCTTGCTTTTCCTTTGAGACGTTGTTTTTTAAGACCTGAGATAAATTGATAACTTGATTTTCAATAATGTATTTTTATTCACAGCAAACTTCAATTATTCAGTCACTTTGATAAATTACCATTTCACTCTCTGTATATGAAGTGGGAATGATATTGTGACTTTCCCCAGACAATTCAAGGGTGAAGGGTACTATGTAAACGTACAGTATTTATCATGATACTAAGCCTTATAACTTTCATGGTGATTTCATTTGGGCTTAACTAATGGCTTTTCCATTCTTGCTGGCTAACCAGTAGAAGGAGGCAGGATACCATAGGACTGCCCAAACTGAAATAATCTAAGGTTCCAGCCACCATGGTAAATGTGCTGTCCTAGAATCCGGTGGGCCCTGTGGTTTATGTTGATTAATCACCTTTCACTCCTGAGCTTTTACATTTAATATCAAGTGTTTTAAATATTCTCTCTGAAGTCATTTCCAAGCTCTTTGCAGTTCTAACATGCTGAGATTCCCCATACGTACAATCGTTTCTCTTTTTCCCCTGCGTAATTTCTTCCCTCTAGTAGATACTACCAGATGAATCAATTCCTGAGATATCATCAACATCATATTAGAAATCACCCTGTTGTCATAAACTCAGGCACAAGAATTTCAGGAAAGAGTCCACAGGGTCAGGATGAGGCTTACCAAAGTCTGAATGTGAGAGCCATTCAAACACAATGGTTTTAAATGTTCAGAAAGTGTTTGATGTAGGGCATTTGTCATGTCTTCTAAATATTTCTCTAATATGAGGGCTAATATGTGAAAGAGTACGTTAAGAAAACCATAACAGGGAAAACTGGAGTTATTTAGACATATGGCTTTTAATGAACATTTATTCTGTTCTAGGGCAATTTAGGCCATCGAGAAACTCCCCAGCTGGAGCCATACATGGTTACTAGAATCCACTGGATCCGTGTTCTTAGCCAGAACCTAAAGACATTTTCTTAAAAAGGAATTTATGAAACTCTTCACCACCAAAGATGGATTTCATTTCAGTCCTTGGTTGGGAGAATGAAGGGGATTGCATATATCTCTAAGTAACTCGCTTTATTAAAACTATTTCTGCTTGACAATACAAAGAAAAAGAAGGATAAGCCAAGAGGAAAAAAGAGAGGGAAAGAGAAAAAAAAAAGAAAAAGAAGAAAATGTTGAGTGGAGGACAGAGAACGAAAGCAAGAGCCATTCAAAAATATTCATGGACTACAGAGAAATCTGGAGGGCTCTGCTTTTAATACTCCACATCTGTCTTTAAAAACATATCAATCACATGATCACTAACAGCTGTTGCATTAGACTTCTAATCAGCCATGATTTTCAAAAGGGAGAAAGAATGCCGTTGGATCAGTTGATGGAAAGTTATTGCTTAGAATGCACCAGCTTGGTACTGGCAACCAATGCAAAATTTAAAGAGACAAAACTTTACTAAGCACCGTAAACACTATTCATGTGTAAAGTGCTATGCTATGAACAGCATAAATGGTCCCACATGTTTGGAAGCCTGAAGAAAACAACACAGGTTGCACCATGTATTCAAACTGATACATTTAATGTGATATGAAGTGTGTTAAAAAAAGGGCAGAGGGAGGAAAACAGTCTCTACATTCATAAGTCAGGAAAACACAAAAGCACCACATATTTTAATCAATGAACAGAATGGGTCCCCCAAGTTTGGGAACGCTTTTCCTTCCTAGGCCTCACACCCATGCTGTTGGAAATTAATAACCCATGTGGGAGCGAGACCATCAGGGATTTCGGCAATTTTACATTTGGTGGGGAAGAGGTTATTCCTGCTTTGAATTAACTTCAAGCTTTCTTGGAGACAACTTGTCAGGGCTGTAACATTTACCTTTTCATGCTAAGATATAATGGCAACACAGGAAAAATTCTTGCATTGAAGTAGGGCATGTTGTTCCAAATTAAGAGGGAGAAAAGTATTCACTTCCAGCACAGGCTATTTCTTAATTCATCAATCATTTGCTGCTCGAGCTGGTCACAGTCGAATCACTGGTGTCTAATAAGATTGAAAGAGAATTAAATGGACGTGTGACTTTCTCTGGAAAACCAACTCTGTTTATCACACCCCAGGAATATGTAGAATGGGCCGGTTTCCTCCAGTGTCATATTCATTGAGACCATGGAGGTGTTAATATCTCATGTGTGATGGCTAAAATAAATTGCAACTGAATTCCCTTTTAAGATAGATTTCTAGTCAGAAAGTTTTCCTCTTCAATGACCAAAACTACTAATTTATCTTTCCTCTTATTTATTATAAATGAAAGGCTTAGAATAATTATAGACATGAATATTGCTTGGTACTTAATTTCTTTGTTATAATATGAAATTATTTATTGTAATGACTCAATTATCCTACAATATTTATGAGGATAATCATAATTGCTAACCATCATATTCTGCTCTAGAGCACAGCAAATATTTATTGCAGACATATGAGTCTGTGTTCTATATTTGAAAATGATGATAGACAAAAGTACGCAAGGACATGGGCTTCACTTCTCTGGAGTTCAGGCATAAAACAAACCAACAATTGCAATCAGGATGCAAATGGAAATGAAGAGAAAATAAGAGCTTCTGTCTTGGAGAGGTGAGAAAATAGTGGGAGGAGAACCTGACAGAGCTCTACTAATGATTGGATATTTGTGCCAGACTTGGCGCTGGATCACAAGGGTGTCCTAGAGATAGGAAAGCGTGTAACCAGTGGCAAGGTAGACCACTGTGAGCATCCAATGTGGCTCCAGTGTGGCACTCATCTCCACAGAAGGAAAGAGAAAGGGTGGACCTGAAAGTGAACACCTAAATTGGAGATGGATTATATACAGTCATCAGTGCCATGCTCTCATATTTTAACTTTTTAAACAGACTTTGAGATTCCATCTGAATAAAGCATTTACAAACTCTGCTTTGAGTTTGAGAGGCCAAAGGATTTATCAAGGGACTCACCAAGGACTCCCAAGTGGGTGAGATGAGAAGAGAAATAAAGTCCAAGGATCCCAAGCCCCATTCAGATTTCAGCCTGAGAGAGATGAGCCATGTTCACCCACGAAATGTTACTGAAGAAAGGGTTCAGCTATGTCAGAAAAACAAATAAGAGAAGGAAGAAGTTGAGAAATCATTACATTAAATATTTTGAAGTGGGAAAACCACAGATACACAAAGTTTCGGTTTGTGGTTGGTGGGTTAGTCTGTAAAGCCCTTCTGACAGCTGTATGAACAATGGATTTGAGGAAGACAGACCACTTGTAAAGTCAATGCAACAATTAATGTGAGAGGGAACAGAAGCTGAAAATAGGCCAAGTGGAAATGGAAAGACAGATTTTAGGGATAAATCAGAGATACACTACTTAGCACTCAGCAAATTGGAACGTGAGGTAGTTTGGTGGTACATGCAGGGCTCCTCACAGTGTGGACTCAGTGAGCTTGCCTGAGTCTCAATCCCCACCCTAGCCTCTCTGAACTGGAATCACTGGGGCCAGGGAGGGGTTGGGGAGAACCCTAAATTGGTGTTAGGACAAGTCTGCCTGCTGATCCGTATGCATGCTACAGTTGTAGAAGTGCTGGTAGAGAGGGTGAGCCAAAATTCCTGGGTTGGTATGTGCGGAGTGAATAGTGATTGAAAATGAGAAAGACATGTTAGGAGACCAGGATAATTGTTTCAGTTTGGATATGTTGTACTTGACTTAAGTAAAGAATAGCCAAGTAAATATTTAGAACTATGGGTCTGGAGCTCAAGACAGGAGTTGGGATGGACTATTGGTTAAGGTAGTGCATGTTATTTCAAGGGGTAAACTCCAAAATTTCAGCACCTTAACTTGCAGGCATTTTTGTTTTCCTCATGTAAAGTCCAAAACAGATATTCTTGATCAATAGGTCACTCAAAGTTTCACTGATGGGTGGCATCACCAGTGTCAACACTGACTCCTGAGCCTCAGGCTGCAGAAGAGGAAGGTCCTGGACAACCACACATGGCCAGCCTAAAAGAAGTGTATGTCCCTTGCGTTCCTGTTCAGATGAGAGAATATAACCACTTGATCTCATTCTACTGCAAGGAAGATGGAGAAATCTATATTCTGGCTGGGACTTCCAGAAACAGAATTGATGAGAAATTGGTCAATCTTGGCCACTCTTAAAGATAGCTATTTGGGAATCAGAAATACACAACATGCTTTCTGAAACCATGGAAGAGGCCAAGATTGCCCATGGGACATATATTTTGCCAGTAAGTGACATAAATAACACAGTAAGACATGTTGATAGGCCCATCAATGACGAGCCATATTGCATACTACTGAGAAATAAATTCACAACACTCAAAAAAAGAATGTACAAAGTTAGGAAACTAAAGTAAGGTCAGCAATATTTGGAGTAACAGATTAGTTTTTGTACTCTTTAGGAGGCAGCTTGTTAGCAAGACATTTGTGATAGTTTGTGGAGGTTGAAGAAAATACAAGTAGTCTTTAGTCTTATTCTAAAATCGATTATTGAAACATAAACAGTATATACTGTTTTCTTGAATAGATACAACATTTATTTGAAATACGCCTTTCCATAGTATTGTGTATGTTTAATGCTCTTGAAGTGCTAGGTTTTTTTTCTTATATTATCTCATATATATATATATATATATTTAAATCATATACTTGATGGCTAGGATGGTAGATGATTTGAAAGATGGTAGAAAAAGGGCTTAACTGAAAAAGATTTTTATCCAAGGCACAAGGTAAGTGCAAATCAGTCTTATTCATATGAAAGGGAATTGAGAATTCCAGTGGCGATCTAATTTGATAACTGGAAACGATGATCCATGAAGCATTATGTTTTCTTCTTCAGAAAACATTCCACTTAGCGGTAAGCAGGGGGCTAAGGAAGCTAAAGTAATTCCTTTATACCGTACACAGAGCGTTTTCTGCTGTTAATTTTCATCTGTCTCTGCAGACTTGCTCACTTTCACAACAGCTCACTGGTTTCTCACTGGCATTCTATGACCCCTCTCACCTGCCCCCACAGCCTTGAGCTGGAGCTTCATGAAGCTCAGACAGTTTTGCACAGCACCTTCAAAAACACCGAGCAATTGGGGCGCCTGGGTTGCTTAGTCGGTTAAGCGTCCGACTTTCGCTTAGGTCATGATCTCGCGGTTCGTGGGTTCGAGCCCCGCGTCGGGCTCTGTGCTGACTGCCAGCTCAGAGCCTGGAGCCTATTTCAGAGTCTGTATCTCCCTCTCTCTCTGACCCTCTCCTGCTCACGCTGTCTCTCTCTCTCTCCTAGAAATAAATAAAACATAAAAAAAAAAAATACACCGAGCAAGAGAGGAAAACAGACAAACACGCAGACCAGACTTGCAATACACATTTGTAAGATTTTCTCTGTAACTTTCCCTTGTAAGCCAAATATCCAAAGGAGTTCACTCTCCTTACACGCTGAATATATATATTTGAATATGTTGTATTTATATTTGAATATCACTTGATTTTAAGTCCTTTCCTATACATGGGATGATACGGCTTTCAGACGTGTTGTAAAGTATAATAGAGAGACAACAAATAGCTGAGACAAAATAAGAACTCAGTAAAGACCAAAAATGACTTCTGTTTTATTATTCAGCTCCCACGACATCACTAGATGGAATCTCCCAGGAGAGGGGGCTAAGGTTGATTGGAGGGTTGTCCCGTCCTTCTCTACAGGGACAGGCCATGCTGCTTGCTCACTGTGGGAGAAGGGTTGCTATGGTTATCTTAGGGGGCTGCTGAACTGGGAAGGAATTGTGGCAGCTGTTGCAATGTGGAGGAGCCCTTAACCTCTATAAACTTTTGTAAAAGTGGTTTCCTTTGTGATGGGCTTGAGATGTTACAGCGCTTAATTTCATGTTGCCAGTGTATACCATGAGGTCAATAAAATTTCCTTAGACAGTGTGAGGCAGGCTGGTGTGTGCCTTCAATGCATTACCCAGGCAACCAGAGAGAAGCCACAGCCACTGAGAGGGGTAGGGGCATCCTAGTGACCTTTTGTCTAGAATGTGCTTTTCTCTGTTCCTGAGAAAACTCTAATCACATTTCAAATATCACTTCTTTCCTCAGGTTTGCCCTACTCCTTCCCTCATGCTATTCTCACTCCCCACACCACCAAAAAAAAAAAAAAAAAAGTACTTCCCACTCAGGATTCTTATTGCACTTCATTCTAAATTGCAAACAGAAAACAACTATGTTAAGCTACGGTGGTAGAAGGGGCTGCTTAAGAGTTTTACAGGTTCAGTGTCATCTCATCTTAGTGTCTCTAACGCAGGCAGTCATCTGTTCTTCCTGAAAAACCTGGGACAGAATAAAACTCATTTCAACTATAATGCAGGCCACAGTGAGTACAGGATGTGGGTGACGGTGAGGTGGGGAGATATAAAGCAGAGAGGAGGTCCACACAAATAGCCCACTCCAATGTTGATAATTAACCAGTGGCAGCCTTTCGAAGATTTATTGGAAGAAGGTTACAAACAAAAGAGAAATAAATGGAATGGGCAATTTTCTTTTGTTTGCAAATAATCAAAAGAGCCCTAAAATAAGGAACAGGCGTTCCAATCTAGATTAATATCTATCCAGGAAACTTTGGGTTCTGGCAGGTAAAAGAAAAGGAAAAATCTTGATTGGACCAGAAAAGGAACAATACTTTTACCTGTGAAGACAGTGGGGTTTTCTTTTCTTGTTTGTTTTAGTCATGTCATTATTGTTTTATTTTTTTCATCAATGTTGAATAAGGAATATTAGAGTGATAACTAACATTTATTAAGAGCTTACAATGTGCCAGATACTATGCTAAGGGTTTTATATTTCATACATACATACATATATGCTCATTTAGTTCTCAAATCAAGCATAAAACTAAGTCTTCTTATTAGCAATATTTTACAAATGGGGGAACTGAGGCCTAGAGAGGCTACATTACTGGCTGAATGTTACAAAGTGAGGCCAGGGATGAAAGCTGGGATTTGAATCCAAACAGTTTGGATGCAGAATGCGCTACCTTCACCTCACCGTCATATTGGATTTATAAAGGATTGTCAAAAATTCCATTTGCCATCACTGTATCGTGGGTGAAAGAGAAGATGCTAGTAGCAAGCGCCAGAGCCAGAGCAAAGCAATGGAATCGCTGATGGGGTCAGGTCTCCAAAGAGAGAGAACTGGATGGGAACAGAGGATGATGAGTTGACTAGGGATAAAAGAATCTTCTAAGCCAAAGAGAGAAGTGAGTGAGTGGGTGTGTAAGTTAGTGCCTTCCAAAAGGCAGCAGGTTGAGGCGGCTACTGCAGAGTCAGAGTCCTTATCTCCAGGCTCATTGTTGAAAGAAAGAGTGTGGAAGAGGTGTACCCTTCATTAGTTACATTGGCCAGAAGGGCTCTGCTCACAGTCTACTGGTAAGAATTACTCATACAGGGGCACCTGGGTGGCTTAGTCGGTTAAGCGTCCGACTTTCGCTTAGGTCATGATCTCGCGGTTCGTGGGTTCGAGCCCCGCGTCGGGCTCTGTGCTGACTGCCAGCTCAGAGCCTGGAGCCTGTTTCAGTCTGTGACTCCCTCTCTCTCTGACCCTCCCCTGCTCACGCTGTCTCTCTCTCCTAAAAATAAATAAAACATTAAAAAAAAAAAAGAATTACTCATACAACCTTCATTCATATGTATGTGGTAGAAGAACGCAAGGAAATTCAGAGATGGTCTCTAACAAACTCATTAATGTTTTATAATCCAGACTTAGATTTATTTTTTTACCAAATTTTCAGCCTCGGTTCAGCCAAATGGAACTTCTCTTATCCTCTTATATAACACCAGGATTCCACTCTACAGAGGGCCTTGTACATACTGCTTTCCTTCCCATTTTGAGTAGCTAATTCTCCTGTATTCTTCAGAGCGACATTTAATTCTATCTTCAGGAAAGCTTTCTTGAGCTTTCTTTGCTAGATCAAATCCTAGGACAAGTTCTCACAGCATCAGTTACTACTTTTGTTACAGATAAACTTTGTAATTGACCAATTTTTATTCCTCCCCTTTCCCGACTGTAGTTTGAATAGAGGCTCTCTTTTGCTTCATTGTTTTATGTCCCGAGATTTACAATAATAGGATTTACAAGAAATGCTAGTTAATTGAGTGACTGGCTGACCAACTGACTGACTAGCTGAATAAATAAATAGACAATGTCTTTAAGACCAATTCTCTGTGACTGGAAGTCTTCAGAGACTGGAAACTCACCTGTGGGGAACACTGTAGAGGTGTTGGTGTTTTAGCTCAATGGATTATTCCTTTACCCATCCTATACATACGTACTGCATGTCTAGTGTATACCAGGGACTATTAGGCATGAGCTCTCTCGGACTCAGTGAAAGTTTCCATGAGTTGAGACACTTGTCCTCATGTCTTGATCTTTGCATACTCTTCCTCTTGCTTTACCTTTTTATCTGATAATTCTTAAACATCCTGAGTCCTAGTTTATTTTTTACTTTTATTTTTTAAGTTTATTTATTTGCTTTGAGAGAAAGAGGCAAAGATGGAGGGAGAGAGGGAGAGAGAAAGAGAAAGAGGAAGAGAGAGAGTGAGAGAGAGAGAGAGAGAGAGAGAGAATCCCAGGTAGGTTCTGCTATCAGTGCAGAGCTCAATGCAGGGATGGAACACACAAACTGTGAGATCATGACCTGAGCCAAAATCAAGAGTCAGACGCTTAACCAACTGAGCCACCAAGGTTCCCCAGAGTCCCAGTTTAAATGAGTTTCATTCAGGTAAACTTCCATGGTCCCCAAAAAGTGTAATAAAGGCATAGATTGCTATATATCACCTATTATTGTAGCTCTCCTGGGGTTTATAGGATGACAGGCAAGAGGTGTCACAGAGTACTATTGATCACCCAATCTCCATTCTTCTCAATTCATGTACAATAGACTTTTAGCTGCCCCAGAGCCAGCAGGTTAAGGATCACATTTTCCAGCCCTCTTGCAGCTAGGTGACACCATGTGGCTACATTCTCATCATTCTCATCAAAGGCATATGAGTAGATGCATGTATGATCCTTTCAGGTCTTTTCCACATATATGACTGTCCCCATGGTCTCTCCTTGTGAATTCTCCCTTTACATTAACTGAAATATGGCAAAAAAATTGGAGCAGACTTCTTGGGTCTGTAAGTGTTGACAGTGATACTACCAGTCCATGAATAGAAATAAACACTTTCTAATTCATTTCTCTATACTTTGTCTCTTTGTTACAGAAGCTTAGCCACTACCCTACAAGTACAAGAGGCCATATTTATTTACTTTACCTTTGTATCCCCAGCTTTTTCCACTGTATCTGGCATATAATGGGCACTCAATTATTTACTAAATAAATGAATGAGTGAATTGCTATTATCCAAATGAATGGTATAATTATTCTGGCTAGGGAATGGCCAGTGATCTGGTGAATGTCTGAACCAAGAAATAATGATTGGGCTTGTTTATGAAGACATATCACCTGGCCATTATATACATAAATATAGATAAATAGAGATAGAAATAAATAGATGGGTAGTGATGTATAGATAAAATTTGAATAGATCTGTATCTATAATTTTCCCCTGAAGGAAATCAGTTAATTACTTAAGGGCTGAGAGACAAATGGGAATAATTGGAATGCATAGGTCCAAAGGGGGAACAAAAAACAGAGTTTAGAAAGTTACTGAAGTTTTATTGTCTGGTTATCTTTTTTTTAAAAAGATAAGATTCTTTTTTTAATTTTTTTTAAATTTATTTCTGAGAGAGAGAAAGAGAGAGGATGAGCAGGGGAGGGTCATAAAGAGAGGGAGACACAGAGTCCGAAGCAGGCTCCAGGCTCTGAGCTAGCTATCAGCACAGAGCCTGAAGCGGAGCTCGAACCCATGAACCGTGAGATCATTACCTGAGCCGAAGTCAGATGCCCAACTGACTAAGCCACCCAGGTACCCCTGGTTATCTTTTTAATATACATAAATTCATATTTGGATAAGCTTAATCTGTGAAAATTTTGAGGGTAAACATAGTGGTTTCTTTCTTCTATAGATAATTTGTGTTTTCTTTGACCAGTTTGAAGCTCTTGCCACAATTTTGGAGTCCTGTATTTACCTCCCCAACTTGGCAGCTATACCTTGTCCATTCTTAGACACCAGAACCTCAAGAAACAATTGAGTATTATCATATGCAACAAAACAATGTCAATGTCTTTCATTCAGTTTTCTTCTATTCGTATTTGGACTTCATTTTCAACTGGTCTCTATTACCTCCTTCTGAGTCCAGTAATATTTTTAAGCACAGGCCAGCTTATCCAGGATCTAGTTAATTGTAGTAGAAAGGACCTCCAGAGTTTTCTTACTCTTCTGGCTACTTTTTATCTCTAGATATAGTTTATTCATTCTTCATAATCTACCTTTAGTGGTGTTCTCTCCATGTTGGTCACTACTACTTCTGTGCAATTACTTCCTTTATCAATCAATCCAATTGCTCATTTGACAAAACTCTTAAAGATCTAGGCAGGGGATCACTGCAATGTAATGAATACTGAAATAGAAGTATGCACAGTTCACTGTAGCTGCTGAGCATTAGGAAAATCCTTACTCTTCCCTGTGAGGTCAGGAAAAGAACTCTTTCCTGAGGTGGTACTCTGAACAGAAGTGAAATTGGTGAGGTCTCTTAAGGCCAGGGCATGGAAGTTCCAGAACATCAATTCTACCACAGGTTTATGGTAGAAGCTAGTCACAAGATGAGCCTTGACTCCAGTGTATATGAAATCCCCTCCATCTGTTGATGTGAGCAGTGATGTGTGCACAGGGAGGGGGTGTGTGGTTGGCACCCAGCGTCACTATTTACCACGTACAGTATACCTTACAGATCCCAAAATGGATCTCCCAGTATTTCAGAACTGTGCTTCAATAGTCATTCTCTTCCATTTCACTCTTTATTAACAACTTTTTTTTGTACATTGGATCCCATTGTTTATTTTCTGTAAGTGTCACATTTCCCTATTACTTAAATAATATTAAAATATGGATTTTTAACTTTTATTTTCTCTCTTAAAATTTCTCCATGTTCCTAATTAGATTTTCAACTCATTTTCCATTTTGCTTCTTGATGACTTTATTTTCCTCCTTTAATACTTTCTGGCATCTGTCCATTCCACAGTTTAAATGGCTTTTTTTCTTCAAGCTCTACTTTATTTTTTTTAATTTCTTTTTTTTTTAAGTTTTTTTTTTCAGAGAGAGTGTATGTGCAGGAGGGGCAGAGAGAGAGACAGAGACAGAGAAAGAGGCAGAGAGACAGAGACAGAGAGAGAATCCCAAGAAGGCTCTGCACTGTCAGTGAGAGGAGCCTGATGCAAGGGCTCAGACTCACAAACCTGTGAGATCATGACCTGAGCCAAAATCAAGAGTCAGATGCTTAACTGACTGAGCCACCTAGGTGCCCCTTCAAGCCCTACTTTAAATAAAAGTCTTCCTTGGCTTACAATGGGGCTATGTCCTAATAAACATATTGTATGTTGAAAATATCATAACTAAAAATGAATCTAATACACCTACTTATTGAACATTATAGCTTAGCCTAGGATACTTTATTTATTTTTTCTTCCTTAAATAGTTATTGTCAAGTTGGCTTACATATAACACCTTGTGCTCATCCCAACAAGTGCCCTCCTCCATGCCCGCCACCCCCCTTCCCCTCTCCCTCACTCCCATCAGCCCTCAGTTTGTTCTCAGCATTCGAGTCTCTCATGGTTTGCCTCTCTCCCTCTCTCCAATTATTTTTCCCCTTCTTCTTCTGCATCGTCCTCTGTTAATTTCCTCCTAATCCACCTATATGTGTAAACATATGGGGTATTTTTCCTTCTCTGCCTGACTTATTTCACTCAGCGTAACACCCTCTAGTTCCATCCATGTTGCTACAAATGGCCAGATTTCATTCTTTCTCATTGCTAGCCTAGGATACTTTAAATGTGTTCAAAACACATTAGCCTACAGTTGGGTAAAATCATCTAACTCAAAACCTATTTTATAATAAAGTGTTGAATATCCCTTGTAATTTACTGAATAATGTAGTGAGAGGGGAAAACAGCATGGCTGTATTGGTACAGCATGGTTGTAAGTGTATCAGATGTTTACCTTCCTGATCACATGCCTAACTGGGAGCTGGCTGCCACTGTCCCGTAGTATGAGAGCATCAGATAGCATATTGCTATCCCAGGAAAAGATCCAAATTCAAAATTCCAAGTATGATTTCCATTGAATGAGTATCACTTCCACACAATTGGAAAGTTGAAAAATAATAAGTTGAACGATCATAAACCAGGGACCAATAGACATTTTCACAAATCTGTTTGAGTTACTAGGGAATGTCTTGAAGTTTGTTATCCAACTATTCCTTAGTGGTGATATTTTTTCACATCTGTATTCTTCAATGATCACTTTCTGTTGCCATTCCTTCAGCTCTTTCTGAGTAATATTTGTGTATGCATACTACATTGCTCCTTTTTGAGTATTTGGAGGCACCACCATTTTTTGGAAGAATATTCTGAGTGAAGAGTCAGGGAATCAAGAAATTTATTTGCCCTCTGGAATGTTCTTCAGTGCAAGATTTTATGTCTATGTATTCAATCAAACTTTTCTTATATTGTCAACTGACAAACATCAGCAGCTGCTCATAGTTTATAAATCCCATCTTCTCCGTTCTGCTTCTCAGTTGCACAGATGACACACCTGCACTCTTCTTCTGTCTCTCTAGATGTGAGCTTTCTTTTTTAATTTTTTAAATGTTTATTTTAGAGAGAGAGAGACACAGAGAGAGACAGAGAGAGGGAGACAGAGAGAGAGACAGAGAGACAGAGAGAGAGACAGAGCGTTAGTGGTGCTAGGGGGCTGAAGGAAAGAGAGAGAGAGAGACACAGAATCCAAAGCAGGCTCCAAGCCCCGAGCTGTCAGCACAGATCTGGATGCAGGGCTGAAACCCACAAACTGAGCATGAGATCATGACCTGAACTGAAGTCCAACATTTAGCTGACTGAGCCACCGAGACACCTGAGATGTGCCCTTTTGGAGCATACTCCGCTGCGGTCCTTGGTTTCTTGCTCTCTCCTGTCTTCTTCCTCCTCTGTCTCCTCTCCCTTCTTTACCCTCAGGTCTTCCCTACAGACAGCAACATGGTCCAGTATCATTTTTCCAAACACTAAGTCAGTAGTTTTATCCCTGAGGACATCCAGTACACTTGGTAGAATCGGTGCTTTTCCACTGATTTCCTGAGTGGTCTATCTGAATGTTTTTATTTGCCCTTGTTTTCCTATATACTGAAGTTCAATTTTTTTTCAGAATCAGTAACATCAATACTTTTTAAATCTTCAATTATTTCTTGAAATATTTTGGATTACAACTTCAAAATAATTCTTCCACTCTATTATGTATGTATTTACATATATTACATAACATTTCCATATATATAAAAATATATATATAACTTATACACATATATTGTATATACACATACACACACATTAAATATATAACGTAAATAGAGGCACTTCAGTGGCTCGGTCAGTTAAGTATCCGACTCTTGGTTTCAGCTCAGGTCATGATCTCACAGATTTGTGAGTCCGAGCCCCGTATTGGGCTCTGTGCTGAGATCAGGGAGCCCACTTGGGATTCTTTCTCTCTCCCTCTGTTTGCCCCTCCCCCACCTGTGCCATTTCTGCCTCTCTCAAAGTAAATATACTTACATATTTTTAAATAAATAAATACATAATGTAAAGGAAAGAGGGCACAAAATGCATGAGTTCAACTCAAAGAATCATAAAATGGATACTCAGTACCAACATCCACCTTGCAAAATAGAATACTAACAGTACCATTGAGGCTGCTGTATGCTTTCATTTACTGCTTGCTCCTCTCCCCTTTCCAAATGTAAGTGTGCCCTGGAGGTTGTATCAAGAGTTTGTTTGATTTATTTAGGTAGTGCATGTCTGTAGACAAGCAGAAGTTCATACATACATAGAATCAGTAAACTGTATATTATTTACTTTTATTTGTTTTGGGCCTGCATAAAAATTAAATGATTCAGTAAGCATTCCTCTATAGTTGCTTTTTCTTTACTTTTTTTCATACCTGTAGCTGTCCTTCACTCATCTTAATTCATTTTATTATTATGCAAGAGCTTTTCAAGTGTCTATAAAATCACTGGGTTATAGAGCATGTACATCTTCAAACCTACACATTTAAAACTAAGCATTTGTTATAGTGGTTGTGGCAAGGTACATCACAGCAGTGGATGAGAGTTCTCGTTCACCAGTGTTTCAGTCATAACTTTAATTTTTTGTTTTCATTATTACCAATAAGGTTAAATATTCTCTCATATGTTTAGAAGCCATTTATTTTCCACTCACTGCCATATAAAACCTTCTCAATTTGTTTCTTTATTATTTTTTCCACTTTTCATGGGACTTATAAATATGTGTGTGTTTATATGTGTGTGTGTGTGTGTATTTAGATATTAATTCTGTACTAGTCATATATGTTACAAGTCTATAGTCTAAGTTTGTAACTTTTCACTCCTAACACAGTATGTTTCAGTGAACAGAAGTTTATACTTCTAATCTTCTTTTTTAGTTTTATTTATTTATTTTGAGAGAAGGGGAAGAGAGAGAGAGACAGAGAGAAACAGGAAGAGAGAGAGACCATAAGTGGGGGAGACGTTGAGAGAGAGGGAGAAGGAGGATCCAAAGCAGGTTCCATGCTGTCAGCACAGAGCACGACACAGGGCTTGACCTCACAAACTGCAAGATCAGGACCTGAGCTGAAATCGAGAGTCAGGTGCTTAACTGACTGAGCCACACAGGCACCTCTAGAAGTTCATACTTGTAATGCAATGGAAATCCTTCTCTATCCTATTCAGTGAAGTTATGCCCCTATTTGTTTATCTAAAAGTTTAAATTTCTTCCTTTTTCATTTGAATCCCTATACTAAATGAAATTAATATTTGTGTATATGAGATAAGAATCCAATTTAATTCTTTGTCTATGGCTAATTAGTAACCTCAGTAGTTGCTCCCTTGATCTGCTTTGCCAGGTCGATCATGAATTATATTTTCTACCTATCCACATATCTATTCTACTGGTCTAACCTAGTTCACTGCCACAGTCTGTTAAACTGAACGGCTCTAGTATATATGTTTATATCTAGTGATATGTTCTTGTAATGGTCTTTTTTGATGATCACCTATCTCCTTTATCTTTGTGGTCCTACCCCATCTCCCCAACTTATTCTTCTCTCATCCATTTACCTTTCTCTTCTCTTCTCTTCTTCCCCACATCCCTTCTTTCCCCTTTTCTTCTCTTCCTACAGGTCATTCTCTTTCCCTTCTCCCTATCCTTTTTTCTCCTCCTTCCCTCTTTATTCCCAGATGTCCATTCCATTAATTTATTCTTGAAGTCAGTAAGAACTGGCTCACCACTCAAATAAATTTCAACTGAGATAAAAACACGAGTGAGATTTGAGTTGAGGGAGAAATTACTTCCAAGATGGATAAATCCAAAAGGAGATGGAAACAGGATCCAGAAATGATTCTCATAGTAGATAGCATTTGAGTTATGACTTAAAATGACAGGTCATTTTAGAGTTCACATGTCCAGGGGCAAAGCTTTCCAAGCAGGACAACACACTGAAATGAGTTCTATGAGCATAAAGGATAGGTGATAGTATGCAATGAGTAGACAGTTCAGCTAGTACATAGGATGCAGATGGTAGGGTGTCAAGTCAGCAAAAGAGGGTGTGGCCTTGGTGACCTTCCCTGTGAGCCACTGGAGAACCACAAAAGGATAATGTTATGATCAAAGTTGTGTTACAAGAAAGTTATTGGACAGCCGAGTGTTAGATAAACCAAGGATGAGAGCAAATGGCATCAAGGAGACCATGAAGTGGTATTTAAATATTCTAGCCAAAGGGTAATAAGGGCTTCTATGGGGCTTCAGCAGCAAGTAACAAAGTGATGGACACCAGCCAGACCCTTTGCAAAAGGAAAGTCAACTAGTTTTGTTGATCATGGGCAGTGAGGGAAAGGGATACATCAAAGAAAACACTGGGAAATTTTCAAGTCCATTTCCAAGCCTAAATGGAAATACCCAGTAGTGAATAGAAAATGTAAGTTTGGTCCCTCAGAGCAATAGTTGATATCATACATTTTGGTTTAGAAGCTATACATATAAACAAGATACAAAGGGCACCATGCCCAAAGGAAAAAAAAAAGATCATACATTTCACTATATTAAAAGTAAGAACTTTTGTTCATTAAAATATATCGTGTTAAAAGTAATAGCATATTGTAGGGGAAGCTGAGGAAAAATTCACCTCATCATTGAATGTGGTCAAAATTGGTGTCATCATCCTACAATTAGGAAAGTGCCAGCAGAACATATTGTTACTGGAGAAATCGATGTCCTTCTTCTAGGTCCAATGCTCAATGCCAGGCCATGATATTGAAGAAGGAGCAGTGGGTTGCTGGTGTCTCTAGGTTCAGGTGGGTAGGCATCTGGGGTGGAAGAATCAGTGTGTATGGTGCCATCTGCTATAGGAATCATGTAGCATAAAGACTAAAAGGAATCATTAAATTTGAAAAACATGAGGTTATTATTAAATTTGTAGAGGCTGGTTTCAAGAGTGGATTTATGGATAGATGTTAGATTTCAGAGATTTCAAAAGTGGTTAATGAAGAAATCTACATAGTTGATTTACGCCACTATTTTCAGAAATTGGAGTTGATCAAGAGGAAGCTGCAATGGGTGGAGCTAGGGGGAATGGCAAAGTAGACCATTGTTCTTAGAAGGGGAGAAAACTTGTTTGCAGTTCATCAAGAGCAAGAGAAGAACAACTTTGAAGAAGTAGAGCCTCATGAAGCTGTCGAGAGAATGTAAGGCCCTGGAACTAAGAACACAGGTAAAAGGGCCTGATGTGAAAAAGGATAGAGAAGTAACATCTCCTTGAAGAATAAGGAGGCCGAAGGAATTGAGACAGAGGAATTCTGAGTTAGGAAAAGGCTTGCCAAGGAGACACATGGAATTATCCTGCTCTCAGTGAAGCAGAAGGAGGAGTCATCTGCTTCTAGTGATAAGGGGGCGTGAGGACATGATCTCGGAGAATCACAAAGGATTGCAAACAATAGCTTTGCAAACTGTGGTAGAGATTTAACCACCTATCTGTGGCAAATCTACGAGAACACCTCTATTTCTCTTTTTCTTTTATTACCGCTCTTGATTTGCTGTTATCGTTATTTTTTTTTCATAATTTCAGAGATTTACTTCCCTAATAATACCAACACTGAGAGGTGGAGGGAAAGAGTTCAGTTTTCTGCCTCACTGCTTATAGAATGTGTTAATAGGCAAAAATAGAAATCAAAGCCATCTCTCTCTCTTTTTTTAAATGTGAAATTACAGGGTACACATTTAAAAAACAAGTTCTTCTTTAACTTTAGAAGCAGACCTAAATCTTGAGGGGTATTAAAAAAAGGTTTCACATGGGAAGCTGGATTTTTAGGCTAATGAATACAACTCTATTTTTGATACTATGCTGTGTGTTTATATAAAATCGAGGAGCATTTTAGGCCAATTAGTGGCTTGCAAACCCTATACTTTTTCCAGCAAGGGCTAAGCTTGACGAACTTGAGAAGTTAATACAGAAAAGTGTTGGCAGTGAATCATGTGGTTGGCTTGATTCAAGGCAACAAAGCTTTAGCATAAATTAGCTTTTATTTGTTAAAAGAAAAACAAATTCTGTTTGTTTTTGTAATACAGTTTGTTAGTTCTTTTAATTTGGGGGAAAATTTGGGGAATTCCAGTTCTCACAGAAGTGAGAGTCTCAGGCCAACGTGAGCCAGGCCTCAGTGCACAGGCCCTGTGTAAACACCCACACGCGTCTCCCTCAATACACCTCGGTCAGAGGCAGCAGGGCGGGCCTGTTATGCCTGGACCTCAGCTGAACCAAGAGCACCAGCCAGGCGATGACTGCTGTGTGATCCACACTAGATTATTCAGACCACCAAAACGGAGCTTCTGGCACTTGACCCCTCCCCACCCTTTCATCCTGACTCTTATGTAGCGGCTGTTGAAACCAAGATTTATGGATAGCTATTGCTCTGGTGGAATTTAAAGAGGGAGTCCCTTCCCTTAGTTTTGGAGATAAGAAATGTGAGAATCAGACACACAGTTAAGCGTAGTCAGAGCAGATTAGTGTGATACTGGACAAAGTCAGTTCCCAAGTGGAAGGCGCTCTGGCATAAACTGAAGCATCAGCAGCCTCCTTTGTTTAGCTGGCCACGTGAAGAGAACAACAGGAAACAAGAGGTTTTTTTAGCTCCAATCCAGAGAAGATGACATACGTGAAAATCAAATGAGTTGCAGCACAGCTAACGGTAGAAACTTCTAAATTCAGAACTCCTGGGATCATTTTGCCCTTCCCTCGGCAGCATAGATCTGGGCCTCTGCTACACTTCCCAGCTAAAACGAAGTTTGGTGCTCCTGGGGGGAAGCTTGATGTGACTCTTGCTACAGTTTACCTATTTTTATGAGTTGGTGAACTTTCAGGATTTGTGGCACAAGGTGTCTTTAGAAGAATCCTACACCTGGGGCACCTGGGTGGCTCAGTCAGGTGAGCATCTGACGTCAGCTCAGGTCATGATCTCACAGTTTGTGAGTTTGAGCCCCGTGTCGGGCTCTGTGCTGACAGCTCAGAGCCTGGAGTCTGCTTTGGATTCTGTGTCTGCCTCTCTCTCTGCCCCTCCCCTGCTCATGCTGTGTGTGTGTGTGTGTCTCTCTCTCTCAAAAATAAATAAACATTTAAAAAATTTAGAAGAAGTCTGCAACAGGACTTAGTTCAGTGCTTTTGCTTCAGGGTCACAAAGCACCCTCACATTTATAGTGTACTTGCTACTCATGACAACACTGAAGTGCTGTGACAGAAATTGCTAGTTGTCTGCAATTTCTGTGGGTTTTTTTCTTATGGCAATAGAATTTCTGTATTTGTCAGAAGAGAAACAGAACCAGTGGGTTATAGATATAGATAAGTATCAGTTTAGATACAGGGATAGGTACAGAGAGATGTAGATACAATTATAGACATATAGATAAAAGAATTGTAGAAATTGGCTCACAAGGTTATGGAAGCAATGAAATCCCCCATTTTGCCCCTGCAAGCTGGAGAACCAGAAAGTCGGTGTTCTAATTCAGTCTGAATCCAAAAGCTTAGGAACCTGGAGTTCTGATGTCTGAGGGCAAGAAAAAAAAACAAATATTTGGACCCTCAATGAACAGGATGACATCTGCCTACATTGGTGAGAGTAGACCTATTAACTTGGTCAACTGAATCAAATGCTTGTCTCTTCCAGAGATGACCTCAGAAATAATACTTTACCCACTCATTGGGCATCTCTTAGCTCTGAGAAGTTGACAAATAAAATTAACAATCCCAATCCCTAATTTTGATATGGACACAGATAAAGACCCCATGTGCTAACTTTTTCTGCCGCTGGGTGTGAGCATATAATTAAGTTCTGGCTGATGGGATGAGAGGGGAGGCAATGAAATGTGGACGTAATTCATGTGTTATACTTCTGTATTTTGCTGTGAAAAGGCTGAGGCACACTCTTCTCCCCTTCACACTTGCACACCAATAGCACCCAGCTTGAGAAACTTTGTTCTAGGTGATTTAGATACATCAGTGAATAGTAAATGCAAAAGATTGTTATAAATGTTAATAAGTATGTGACTTTGGGAACATTTATTTAATCATTCTGTTTGTTTCTTCCATTTAAATTTGAGGTACTAATTGTTCCCTTGAGGAAATAATTCATACGGAAGGGGTTGCATACCAAGTGCTGATCATAGTCACACTCTTGTTAACAGCAAGCTGAGCCTGATGTTGCGAGCTGCGCAATGGGAAGGACTGGATGGGAAAGAAGGGGAGGGTACTGGCGGGTGGGACCAGGCGCTTATGGCCAGGGCTGGAAGGTTTTCTTCTCTTCTGTGAGACCACTGCGGGGGTTTCCTTAGAGAGCAAGACAGGACTCTGTGGTCAGTGCTGGAACTCTTTGTCCTGAATTCACAGTAACAGGAAGAGTGACTCAATATCCAGCCTCAAAGGATGGAGAAGCTGAGTCTGGTTTGGAACTTCCTCCCTCAAGTCAGGATAGGTCTGGAAACCAGAAGAGTGTAGTGGAATGTTAGCATGATTCATAGAGAGCAGTGGGCCTGACTAAAGTAGTGGGGGATGGGAAATAAGGCAAAGGGAGTGAGCGGGTTCCGACAACAGGGATTTTAATAGCCAGTGGACCTTAACTTGAATCCCAGATCTATTACTTAGCAACTGTTATTGATACCAACTTCCACTCCTTTAAAGTGAAGATAATAACTACCTTTTGAGTGCTGTTAGTAATGACCATTATGTACTGGGTTCTCATTATGAGTCAATCACTCTTATAAATATTTTGCACATTTTATCAGGTATTCACAACCGTGGGAGGTAAGAACTCTAGTGATTTCCAGGTTACAGATGAGAAAACTGGGGCTTGGAGAGCCAAAGCACAGGACCATTGGCAAATTCTACTGCCTGGTTGCCTTTTCCATTTGGGATTAAATAAGAAAATAAAGTGCTTAACATAGAGCTTAGGTTATTGCCGTATAAAGGATAATTTTTAAATATTGTCCCAATTTCAAAGATGAAAAACCCAAAGCTAAGAACAGTTAAGTAACTTTCTCCAGATGATATACTGGGCTGGTAGAATGAGGCTCAAGCTTCAGCTGCAAAGCCTTAACCTGTCCCAACATTGTGCCTTGTACCTCAAGAGCGTCGAGCTGCCTCAAAGCAGCCACCTCGCCCAGGACAGAGTAGCCATGTTCAACCAGCTCTCAGAGCTGAGAACAGATGCCCGATTTCTTAAGGACATGACCTGAACCTTCTTAGAGAGGATGTTTTTGTTGTTTGATGCATCTCAAACACAGCAGCCAAGAGCAGTCTCCATCCCACTGCCCCTGACGCCCCTCCTTTCCACAGATCCAAGCTGCCTGGAGTGCTCCAGTCACATGATCTCTCCTCACTTCTGTTTATGGAGTTTCTCAGCCAAGAGGAAAACCATTAGGTGTCAAATTGCAAGTAGAAAGCATCCAAGAAGCCGCCTATTCCAGCACAAGTTCCTGCCAAAGAACCTTAAATAAACTTAGTGGAGGGAAGATGTCTAAACCTATTCTGTGTGCTGTACATTTAGTTTGTGAGATTAATACATAGAACTCGATTTCACTTAATTCATTAATTTGCATTCTAAAAGCAGATAAAAACTGTAGGCTTTTTTTTTCTTTCTGATTCTCTTTGTGGGTTTCTTTTGGGTAAAATGCTGGTCAATACACTACTTAGGGTAAAAGAAAAATCTATGTAAAGAGTTAAGTAACTCTGTATTTATTTATATTTTTAGCCAAAGGTGAGAGGTAAAGTCAAGCAATGTCTCTAAGAATCAATGGCTGTATACAGCAGTAATACAGACAGAAAAGAAGATTTGAACACATAAGAGGAAAAATCAATACAGTTGAAAACTATAATTAAACACTTAAGATGCTTTTCTTGCATTGAAAAATGTCTATTGTTTCTACACAAAGGTTTACAAAGGAATCTGAACAGTTACACTCTTTAAAATATATATATTTATAACATATATGTTAAGGTCAAATTCCATTATGTTTTATGTGATTTAATGAATTTCATGCTACCTGACTGCTTTCCCTACCCCAAAGTGTAATAATAGAAATGACTCTCACTAAGCTGTGGCAGCTGGAGTCAGACACCCTTGTGCCCTCTCGAGCTCCCCATTAGGAAGAGGGGGTGAGCAGAAGCCAGGCGAGTCCTGGTTCCTAAAACTAGAAATGAGGGAGAGCTGGCAAGGAAATGGAAGAAAACAGGATCTGACATTTTACCTTTAAGCAAAATTTATTTTCTCAAAAGAAAATTCACATAGGAGAAAGCAGATTTCCTCTACACTCATTTATCTAAATACTCCAGGAATCATTTTTGGAGGAACCTGGGTAGAGTTCAAGATAGATGCTTAGCCTTTCTGGAAAACCAGAAAGTAGTAAGTGATTATTCAGTAAGGAGAAGTCAGAGAGACTAAAAGGAGATGCTCCAAGAAAAGAAGGCAAGAGTTAAAAGTTGCAAGAATCAAGTGCAAAAGAAGTAGAAACGTGGATATTTAAATAGTAAGATGTTAGGGTATACAGTCAAGAGTGAAGCAGTGGACAACTACTTGAGTATAGAGCAGATAAGGTGTCAGAAGGGCAAATAAAACCCTAAAATAATGGAGTGGGAAAGTTATAAACACAAAATCCGTGAAAGGTCTAAAATCCAAGCTGTGAAATCAGTTGGTTCAAAGTGCCAGTCATGAATAGTGCATTAAGGAAAACTTAAAGTACTTAACAACTGATAAAAAGAGTATTCCTTTCCCAAGACAGCAGCAGTATGAAATGGAGAAAATGCATTTGTATGGAAAGCAAGGTCATTTTCCTTTTTGGCATGAAACTGTGGAAAAAGGGAGAAGGTTTGTGAAAGAAGAAAAGAAAAACACCTTAAAGAAAATGATCTCTATCCCCAGGGCACGCTCTTCTGGGTGGCAGTCTCGCTCCTCCCCTGGTCTGAGGGCAGTAGGTACAAATAGTTCTCAGCACAAATAGAAAAGGCCAGAGGCTCTCAAACACAGAGTCTGCATCACTGGGATCTATAAATCGAAAAGGCCACATATATATATATGTAAAAGTGAGTCCAAAATCAATACAGTTCTTAAGGACAGATGGATTGATCCTAGGATGTTCTGCAGACTGCAAGCACTTGACCCAAATGATTACTGACCATGTGACTGAAGAATCACGCTCTCTCCTAAGGTACTGCTTCCCAAACTTGGCCATCTCATGAGCATAGAGTTAATGGAAGTAGTTAAAAGGCACAATGGAGTAAACAGCAAACTGAAGAAGTTGTAGTTTTTAAATGAGGATTCTTATCCTGCAGGTGACGAGCCAGCAGATTCTCTCATCTTCAGAACCCTGTGAGGATGATAGAGATTAATGTCAAGGTATACTAACTTGTCCAGCTCAGTTGTTTGGAAAGCTTTGCCTTAAGGGAAGGTTTGAGATCTTCTGAGATAATTACTCTTAGAGGCAAATGTCCACGCAGTAAAAGAATGGATAGACACAAACCTCCAAGTTAAATAGCAAGTCTTGAAAACTGTTGTATAGAGAAACTGAGCCCAGCACAGATTAAAGTGATGTCTCAAGTGCAAAGTATAGCAAAAGAAGTCACTGTTTCTTTGAATGGAAAGGAAGACCCTCCTCTACTCCTTTTCTCTTCCTCTTCCTGCCATGGCTCATCTTCAGTGCATGGAACGTACAGACTGGCCAGGTGTGCAGAGGCAGATGAGGCGAAGAACAGAAGCAGTTTCATACAATAGAAATAGCATTTGTAACATGTAGTGCCGAGATGGCAAATGTTCAGGCTGCTGATGTGTTTTCCCGTCCCAGAGCCATGTTCTTAAAATAATTGAATTTGAGTGCTTTTAGGGAGGGTATGAGGGTTTTTTTTTTTTTGAAGCTGCCACAACTTAATATTTTATCAACATTTTTTCATTCATTTTTTAAAACCTTTTTCTAACCTTTGAAGATATCTGAGTCTGAACACCCCAGCTCTTGGGCAGTTCTGGGAAGACCTTGAAGCCAGCATTTTTAGAGGAATGACCTCTAAAAATGGTCAGCCCAGCAGAGATAAATCTGGAACCCAAGGAAAAGAATGTACAAAAACAAGATGAAAGCTAGTATGAATACAGAAATGACTTCTAGTAAGGAAAGGCTGTTATTAAGATTTATGATAACAGTTTCATATTTTTTATAATAAAACATATGGGTTTATACATAGATATTTTTTCCTAAAGACTATAGTCCTAAAATATATCTAATTTACCATCATATTTTATTTCATTATTTTTAATTCTTTTATTTCAAAAGGTATCCAAAGAGGATGTTGAAGTATCAACACTTACACGAACTCAGTCTACCATCTAATAAATGTCTAATTGTCATGGCAGAAATGACCCTTGAGTGAGTCTTCCAAGTAGTCCAAAATATACAGTACAAGTAGGCTTCAGTGGATGTATTTCTATATGTGTTAGATACACGGGCTTTTGTAACATTGTTCTGATTTGGGGAAAAGTAAAATATGAGTCAACCTGGAGCTCTTTATATGTTTTTTGATAGAAAGAAGATAACATATAGGATAGATAAAGGCATATGCTTATAGAGTAGGGAGAGTTATGGGGTCTACATAGGCAAGCTCTGATCTTAAAAGGCACCCTCTTCCCAGTGGTTCCCACAGTTAAAACAGAGGATAGGAGTGGATTTCTGTAATGGGTAAATGTAGATGTCATACCTCGCCCACATTGGAATGCTTGTATGGAATATGATCTAGTGAAAAATAATTTTCCACTGAAAAGGATGTGATTGATTTATCTCAGTAGTATCCTTCCTAAGCAAGGGTGAATGAACTTCATGTTATACAATACCAGCATGCACATGGAAACCTGGAATTCAAATGTGTATGAACATAGCATATAGTTTATTGACATAACACACACTTAAGTTGTAGCATTTAGAAGCACCCCCTCCCAATTCAGCTGAATAAAACCATTGCAAAGCTTTTAGCACAACCTGGTGGTCATTCTACAGTCTACAATAAGGTGATGGAAAGATTTCAAATATATCTATGTAAAAATACTTCAGCTTAAGAAAATTATACCAGAAAAAACGCAAATTGTTCCCACAAAATTTACTATTCAGTTACCTAATAGTAAAATAGATCAGTAAAATAAAACACACATTTTTCTCAAATTTGTTTTTATTCAGCATTCATGCAAAAGGAAATACGTATTTTTATGAAAAAGTATCTTTGCCTAAAGTCTAGACTTCACACACAAATTTTTTTTTTTTTTGGCTCAGAGAGGAAGTTATTTCCATAGAATTTATTTAAAAAATATTTTAAAGTTAATAATTTGGTCATAGTCAAAGAAAGGAAAAGTTGGAGTTTAAAATAAGTTAATGATAATTTGTTTATATTAAGAAAAAGTCTTAGTTCAAATTTAAACACTGAATATTTGTATTTTGTTTCACTAATAAATGAACATTACATTTAGGCTAATAAAAAAGTATAAAGTAATTCTATAATTTCTTTGTCTGCTTTTCTCACCCTAGCATACAAATTCCACTGAATTCATTTATGTATATGTAAAGTCCATTAATTTCAAAAATAAAGCTTTCTATTTTATTTCTCATAAAGCAAGGGATAGAATAACCAATATGGTTGAGGTAAGGATCAGATTACGAATGTAGAGATTTACTTTCCATGCAATACTCAGGGACTTATTCCTCTGACATTTTGTATTACACATTATTGAAGTCCAAACTGTTTAAGTATAAGGATTTTGAGTCTGCTTCTAAGATGTTTTTTATAATTTTTGAAAAAGCATGTTATTAAGCAAATGTATACATAAAGCTCAGAATTTTCTCATTGCGTTTATTGTGACTCCACAGGTACACCTCCTTGGTGATCTTTACATTTTCTTCAAAGATGGCCTGATGTGTAAAGGATTAAATACCAGTTTATTTAAAAATTAGTGAATTCAGGTTAAGAAATACTAGTAATATGACTGTTTCAATAATTCAAATATGACTATTTTACTAAAATTATATTCTATATAATGGGCTTGCCCAATGAAAAAGAATACAAGCTTCTTTTTTTAATACTATGAGGAAATCATTCTTTCTCTTGGTGAAATTCACTTATTTTGGAACTTATTTCTATAAAAGTGAGATATTTCAAACTGATAAATGCCTCATTTATTAAAAATACTTATGAAAAAATGACCAATGTTTTAAATGCCTATTCAGTAAAAGTCACTTCACTGAGACTGTAAAACTCAAGAAACATTATATTATTTGTACTATATGTTAACTGCAATAGTAATATCCGTGTAGTTGGGTAAAGTGGAATTAAGTGTGCTTCCAAATGGAAGTTAGTCACATAATTATTTTTGCATATGTCTGATGGAAAAACACCCCAATTGTGACATGAGGCATTATATTTTAGTAGTTGCTTCCAAGCAATCCTCATTTTTATTTATTTGTTTGTTTGTTTATGAGAGAGAGAGAGCACATGCTGGCATACAAGAGCATGTGCCCGCAGGAGAGTGTGCAGATACATGTGAGTGGAGGAGATGCAGGAGAGGGGGAAGAGAGAGTGAGAGAGAGAGAGAATCTTAAGCAGACTCCATGCTTAGCACAGAGTCCAACATGGGGCTCCATCCCGAGACTCTGAGATCATGACCTCAGCCAAAATCAAGAGTCCAACACTCACTGAACAACTCAGGCACTCTCTCTCCCCTTCCATTTCTTCTCTTAAAACTTGGCAAGAAGAATATGAAATTATTTGAGAGGTGAGAAAAGTAGGCAGAAAGGACTTAAAACCAGATGCTTCCCTCCAGAACAAAAACTTCTAACAGAGGCAGGTCTCAGAAGGGCAATTCTAAGTGTATTTAGCATCATTCAGTCACTTCTTCAAGTTCCTCTCTGAGTTCCCCTCACTGAACCTACCCCTTCCTGTCTTAAGGCATAAAGAAGGCCTGTACACCACAGTGTCTCCTGAGCAGTTAAGCTCTGCTCTCTGGATGGGTTTGTGGCAGACCACAGAGTCCCCCACAAAGATTCTTCCTTCTACTGAATCACCTTTTCATCAAAATGTCCCTGGAGCCTACCATGTGACAAGTACTTGAAATACAAGTGACAAGCTCATTGAGGCTTGAGCTCTGTCAAGGTAAATCAGGACAAAGAAGAGTTGCAGGGGCTGAAGGAGGTGTTGGAAATGATTAGAGGAAGAGAAGAACTAGAGCAGTCAAGAACTCTAGAAGCTGGGGAGAACACCACAACTTTTGTTCTAAAACACAGAACTTTAATGTGGGGTACTTGGTTGAAAAAACATGATAATCAAGTTGAGGATCATCTATAGTAAATATTTCACATGAATTTGATATAAATTTATACTTACAAAAAAGTAATGCAGTGACTGAAATGTAAGGCAACATACAGCTCTTAAAATATGCCTATAGCCCATTGCAATGTTCTTGCCTCTGCAAGTTGCTACAGAAAGGATACATGGAGAGGTTCAGATATAGTTCCTGGTCTTGAGGAGCTATGTTTCCTGAGAAAGACGCTTGTAAAAAAAAAGTTACAGTGGAATGTGATCTGTACTATGGTAGACTTGTAATCACTGTGGTGTAAGAATCAGATGAAGGGAGCAATAAACTCTGGCTAGGGTAGTAAGGAGATATTTACATGTTTAGTGATATTTGGAATGTATCTGAACATAAATATTTATGAATCAGTGAACAAAGCCAATATCTGGAATAGGAAAAATAATTGTAACAAATATGCCTAGAGAACTATTCCCATCATAAAGTATCAACATAAGTTGATTAAAAATAAAGATTCTGAGAATAACTAAGAATCCTTGTAAATAAAATTATATTTCAGAGGGAATAAGTCAAAAAAGCTAGAAAAATAAAGTTGAAGACACTCACAGAAGTTATCAAAAGGACACAGAGATTAGAAAAACAGTAAAGTAGGGCACCTAGGAGGCTCTGTCAATAGGGACTCAGACTCTTGATTTTGGCTCAGGTCATGATCCCAGGGTCCTGGGATCAAGCCTCACATCGGGTTCCATGCTGAGTGTGGAGCCTGCTTAAGATTCACTCTCCCTCTGCTCTTCTTCCCCACTCCTGTGTGCTCTCTATTGCGCGCGCTCTCTCTCTCTCTCTAAAAGAACAAAGAAAAAAAAACAGTAAAGTAAATGTAAGACAGTTAGAAAATTTGGGGGCTCAATTTAAGAAGGAAGGTCATCCTCACCCACCCCCAACACACACATAAAACAATTAAGAACCAGATGGAAGTAGGGAAGAGGAAAGATTGAGAGCTAGAGAATGGGAAGGAGGTAGGGACTGAACAATATTCATATAAATGGGCCTGCCAAGTGAGCAAAACAATGAAATTAAACATAAACTAACAAAATCTGTTCATATCAGATCACCTTGTGAAAATCGATTTGATGGCAACGAACGATCCCCAAGATTTTAGACAAAACAAAACAAAAAACAAAACAACAACAACAACAACAAAAACAAGACAAAAGAAAGACCAGAAACCAGAATCAGGAATGAAGTGGCATCATGAACTTAGTCTCAGAAACAAAAGTCAGTGTTGGAGAACAAGAGAGATGCCTTTAAGAATCTGAAAGAATCTGATGGATGTAGAAGGTTGAAAAGGATTCCCTGAAGGAGAGCAACTATATGGAAAATAAATTTGAAGATACACTTAAAAAAATAATGAAAACATTAAAATCTGCATATAAAGCTTGAAAGTCTACACTGTGTCCCAGAAAGACGTCATACAGTAGATAAGGACCAAGATTTGGCAAAATGAGTTTCTGAATTTCAAAGATCAAGAAAGAATCATGAAATTATCCAGGAAGAAAGTACAGGTTAATGCTTAAAAGAAGAAATATTTGGGTGGGCGCCAACATTCCACTTCATCAAAGACAGAATTCAGTGAAACACAGTCTATAAAATTCTTTGGGATCAAATATGTAATTCCTAAATTTTATACCTCCTGCATACTTCCCTTTCAGTATAAAGACAACTGTACGTATTCTTAAGTACCAGATCAGAGGGAAACAGCATCATAAAGAATATCTGATAAGACTCATTTTACAAGGAAATGAAGATAATTAGAGATGAATCAAATAGGAAATTCAGGGATTTAGAACTCCTAGCAATGACTCTAGACTGGCTCAGTTTAAATGTAAGTCTAACTTAATACCAGTCATCCTGCATTGTGAAATTAGCAATACAAGTAAGATAAATATCAAGAGATGGAGAGAGACAATGTGGATGTGACAATTCTTTGTCATTAATAGCAGTGAGATAAATAATGGCAAGTAAAGTTAAAACACTTTGAATTTTTTGTAAACTCTGCCTTATGTTCAATGTAAAGTCATTTAAATTTAATATATGTTAAATATATGTAAAACAGAAAATTTAAGCATAGATTAAAATTTATTTTCAACTCATTAAAATCCCATTTTCAATAAGTTCAATTGAATTCAACATAATCCTTTTTTAAAAAATAAAAGGAAAATCTATGTTGTCAAATTTGTTATCCCAAATGTTTCCCCATTTTCCTAATCTAAAATATTTTTATTTTAACCTTCCCTCTCTCTTTGCTTCCTTTTGTCCTTCTTTCTTAACTCTATTTATATGGGAACATGAGTACAATATTATTCACCAAATTGTAATCATGTTTATATCTGAAAGTATGTTTGTGAATTTTAAAATGAAAATGTATTGTTTTTCAAATAGGTAATAAATTCACAGTTTAAAATTCAAAACAGTATGCTAAGATGTAAAAGCGCCTACCCATGTCACTGTTCCCCACCAGCCCCTATAAATAAGTGTATAATATTTCACTGAAAGGTGAAAGGTAGGTAGTATCTTAGTGTATTTATCCAGATGTCTGTAGATGGATGCTTGGGTTGTTCCTAATAATTTCCAATTTCCAAGAAAGATATAATTTATACATATGACATTTTATAATTTTATAAATATTTCTGAATGGATAATTAAGAAATGTGAGGTTTCTAGGTAAACGTGGAAATGTATCTGTAAATTTGATAGCTATTGCCACACTGCCTGCTGTTGGGTTATTCTCTGTACTGGCAAAATCATAAGAGTCCTTGTTTCTCCCACAGCCCTGACAACAGGGTGTGGACAAGTCTCTATACTGATTATTATGAACTCATTATCTCAATGTAGCTTTAATTTGCATCTCTCTTATATGAGTGAGATTGAGCATATGCTTAGGATTTTGTAGTTTTTCTTTTGTGAACTCTCTAGGATTCTTTGATTAATTTTCATTTGGATTTGAATAATTTTTTGTGCATTATTATTGATGCTCTTCTGATTGCTTTTATGTAAGAATGTATCAGTTTTACAAAGTGATTATTCTAAAAAATATGATGCCTCATGGATGAAGAAATTGGTCTGATAAAGTGTACGGAAACCTCTTCTGAGAAAGGACAGGTAAAGTGAGTATGGTAAGAATCGGAATATACATTTTTAAATGAATAAGAAGAAATTCAGGCGGGTGACTTCTATTTTTATTTCCTTTTTCTCTTCCTTCTTTTTTTTTTCTTCAGTAAAAGAGTCAATGGCATTTAAACGAAAGTAGTAGCATGGTTCAAGTTTGGAAAAACACCAAGGAAGAGAGTAGAGGAAATCAATTTGGAACGGAACCAAAAATAATCCATTCACCACACTGTGGTCCTGAATCTAATTTGGAATCACCCATATTTGTTGATACCAGTAGGAAATTTAAGCGTTTGGTGGTTTTTGTTTTTTGTTTTTGTTTTTAATAATAGTAGTTTCAAGCAGGAAAGCTGCAGGAGTGGAGGAGAAAACAGAATGGGAAACAGGATTAATGCACCCTTAATTGTCGGTTGGGCAGGAGTGTTTGTGGGCCAAGATGGTTTACATAAGTATTTGAAGTTAGGGTACAGAAAGGAAAGAATGAGGATGGAAAGAAGGGCTAGAGTTCTCTGTTGAGTAACTAGAAATCCCAGACCATAGTCAATTCTTGAGAACTCTTTTGTTTTTGTTTTCTCTTGTGAAAATTAATACCAAACCATATCTTGCCCTTGTAATAATTTCAGTGGCTACATAAAATCACCAAACGTAAATCTCAGATGATATTCCCAGAAAGATATATTATATGAAGTATCCATAGAATTATGTTAGCTAATGAACAGCCTACACACTGTATCATCTTGCAGTGTTACATAAAATTAATCTCTCCCTTTAACATTGTATAAATGTAGGGTTGGTATTATTTCTGAAATTCCTATGGTCTCTGAATAACTACAGAGCATTGAATTGAAACATACCATAAAAATTTGTAGAAACTCAGTGGGTTTTAGTAATTTGACTATACATGTCATTGATTTGACTGATTTTGACCTTTTCTAACTTCCTGCATTTAAATTGTGAATAAATATTTTGCAATCTCTTGAAAGAACAAATAGAGTTTATTTCCTACTGATTCTCATCAAAGAGAAATTTGACTTCCATGATTTAATGCTACTTTAAACAAAAAGAAAACTGCCAAGGTATGTTTTATTTACAAAACTAACTTGTTTCATTTAAGAAGTCATTTTATGAAACTAAAATAGGTTGTGATCCCAGATGAGAAACATTAGTACATTTTAAGGGAAACCCACGTACTTGTACATGCACACACACACACTGAAAAATCCAGACCACAGTTTCCTGCATTTATATCACTAGTATACATTTGCTCACATAACTGACATGACTCTAGCTGTTGAAAAAAAAATGCTTCTTGTATGTTGAACCTATGTGATTCTTTACAGTGTACTTGTGTTTTTCAAGAAGGAAGCAGAGTTATTTAGGGTTGCCAGATATTCAAAGACAGTATGGGGATTAAAGTCAAGGTGAAGCTTCTGAAATAAAGATCTCCATGGATTATTAAAGACTTGTCACCTAATCAGCATGCACCCCTGTGGGAAATGAATCATGTGGAGGGGGGAGGAAAGCAACTTCTTTTTAAAAGATGATGTCAAAATAATAACTGCTACAGTGTTCTACAGGGCATTACTTTAAGTAGCCTACAGTTCTTTGCTATTGTTTATGAAGGTCCACTTCAAGATGTAACAAATGATGGAAAATTCATTGGCCAAGGTGGTTTAAAGTAACTCAAAACAGATAATAGATGACCATTCATTTTAGTTTCTTATTTTTGTTAATTATGAAAAAAGTCCAAATTTATGGCATTAAATCTTCTGTATATTTACCATCCCTGAAAGCAAACAATTAAATATAAATGGGAACTCCTTTATAAAAGGATTTACTGCATGTGAATTACTTATAAATATCATAATTCATTTCTCCCCTTTCTTTTTTATGACTTATGACACATAACAAGAGCCATGAAATGTAATTCATGAGGGATAATATAGTCTGAGTTAATGAAAAATTTAAATTATTGATTACCAGTAAAAATTCTCAGGACACAGTTACCTAAGTATACTGCAAGCTTCTTGCTCTGAACCTGTCTCAACCAGTGGGAGGGGACAGGTTCTGTGGGTATCCTTCTACTATTCTACTTTACATTCTATTCTTAATAATGGTCATATTGTTTCCCTTCCTAGTACCACATTTTGTCCCCACTTTTCAGGGTATGCATGCAAAAGATTCTACAACCACAAAAATTCAAGACAACACTTTTATTCTTTGATGGCTCGTCTGCCTCTACAGACCTGATTTGCCTGCTATATGTGAGAGAGATTAATGAACCTAGTAAGCCCTCCTTTCATGGAAAATTAAATATGTATATCAGAGGTCCCACTTTTACTATGATGAGAAGGTATATATGAACCAAGAAAGCACTGGTTTTTCTAGAGGGAAATGCATGTATGATTTCACATGGAAAATCCATTTCCAGTTACCTGGCATTCTAAGTTTGGGGACAGCCGGGTCCTAAGAACCAAGCTCCCTTGGACTCACTTACCAGAGAGAGTGAATGAGTCATACTCCCCATAAATGTGGTTTGGATTTTATGGTGCCCTGTTAACTTGTTTCAAATACTGATTGATGGGTCCTCTGACAAACATACTGAAATGTGATCCAAACAGTAAGAACTTGTTCTGATTACCAAATCGAAAGACAATGGAACAGTGACATTTGTGATTTACTGTTGTGTTTTATTTCCTGGCACTCACTTTAGCGATGAGGTGATCTTTGTTTATATGTACTATGAGAACAATCCTTTCCCATGGATGTTTAAGAGTGTGTTTATTTTGTATAATAACTTCAATGTTATGAGTTCAGCTAAGTTTACTATCCTGTGAAGTGCTGTTGAGAGTGTATGTTACACGTGGTTTTGTTTTTGTTTTTGTTGTAATCACAGATAAAGAAAAGACAGAAAATACATTCAGATTATTTTCTTCACTAACTTTTCAAAACACACAAATGAAGTTGATACTCAGACCCAGAAGGGCAAAAGGTTATGAACATAGCTTATGATGCCAGTAAGAGCCAGTTCAAATCCTGGGTCTGTCACTTACTAGATGTGTTACAACAGGCCAGGTACCCGACTTTTCTAAATCTCAGGTCCTTGTCTATAAAATGGAGAGAAAAGAGTCTGTGCTCTGTAGAATTTTTCTTGATAAACAAATGCAGGTAAAACAGTTAATAAAATGCCAGGCATGTATTATGCCTCAATTAACATTACGTACTACAATAATTTTTATTTTTGTGTTTAAAAGTAATGACATAGCACACATACCCTTTGGGCTGGTAGTGAACCAAAGACAAAAACAAACAAAAACCAAACCAAAACAAACAAACAAAAAAACCTCAATGTATTTGCCAAGGAAATGTAAAGAGAAATGTTAGGAGGTTTACAGAAGAATGATTACAGAAAATGGACCCTTAGCAAAATAAATTTTTTCACCTGAAATAGGAAACAAAAGAGCCGAATTTTGAATGTGTCTCCTTGAAGAACCTTTCAGATGGTTCCTGTTGTAAAATTTGTATAAGCGAATGAAAACACAGCCTTTTCTACCTATATTTCAACAAATATACTTTTCCTTTGAAGTTACACATTTGAAAGTCTTCATATCAAGAAATATGTTACAATCAAGCAGGGGCAATTACTACCCATTTATTTTGACCTGATATAGTTCAACGAGAACATTTTATAACAAATCTCCAGTGTAAATTAAAAAATTAAGATCAGTCCTAGTTAGTTAAAAGAAATAATAAACTTTATATTTGGTGTTTTTTAGCAGAATTAGATGTGAAAATTTCACTGCACATGTATTAGAATTTTGGGTAGAAGTTTACACTTCTAAAATTATCATTCCAAAAACACTCAATTAATCACTACACACAGTTTTATAATCTCAAGGGGCTATTGAAATGTATATCTACTTTCTGAAAATACTTATCACTGTAATAAATTAATGGCTTGGGAGCTGAAGTTTTTATAAGATTTTTTAAATGTTTATTTATTTATTTTGAGTGAAGAGGGAGAGAGAGAGAGCACAAGCTGGTAAGAGGCAGAGAGGAAGAGAGAGAATATCAAGCAGGTTCCACACTGTCAGTGCAGAGCCCGACATGGTGTTCGATATCACGAATGGTGAGATTATGGCCCGAGCTGAAATCAAAAGTTGGATACTGAACCGACTGAGCCATTCAGGTGCACCTTGGGAACTGAAGTTTGAGAATAGTAAATGCATCTTTTATTTTCAATGACTACTGGTACCAGAAATAACATAAACTTTAAAAGAAACATAACCTAGTCTCTTTTAGCCCAATAAATATACAATGAGATCCATAGCCTTATCCCTAAAATAGACCAGATTTTATTAAATTGAAACTTCGCACTTAATTTTTCTAACTAGCTCTTGGAATGACTAATGGCAGTAACAAACTTTAGAAAATGAGTCTTTTGTATCTCATGAGAGATTCTCTAGGAACGCAACCCATAGTCATCTACATGTGTCTATAATGCACACATTATTTTTTTCAAATAAAAATCATAGACATATAATTCCGTGTTCTAATGTAATGAGCCCTACCTTCTGACTGGTATATATTCACAAAGACTTATGGGCCTTCTGACTTTCAATTCTATCTCTTCCTTTACCAGTTCTTCTCATTTGAAGAAGAAAACAGAAATGTTTCCAGCTTGCTTCTTAAACTAATAGAAACTACCATGGTTCTATTTTCTAAGTATTTATTTTGCATCTTCTCAAAAGGATGGACTCAAGTGGAAAATACACATTAAAAATACATGGCATCTACACTGGGAAGATGCCACTTGCAACTGAAACCTGAGACTAAAACTTTGCTTGTAGACTATTTAAAATTTAAAACTTTTGTTGTTTGTATTTTGAAGTAGCTCACAGATAAAATAATCATAGTTAACACTAGATAACTACATATTAAAACTGTACATTTTAACATTATCTAGTAAATGGCAATAGATCACATTTCAGTTGGAGAAACCAAGGTATAAAAGTCTGGGTGATTAATGATAGAAGTGAAAACAAGCTTTCTTTCTTTCTGGTATCCATAATGGATGATTCTCAACCCCTTTTCTCATTAATAGGTAAGGAGATAGTAAACTCAATCTAAATTAGAAACTATTGTTTCATTCTAAAATTCACTCCTTTTCACATGTTAACAATAATGTAATAATTGATTGCTAATTTCACATGTCCAAAAAAAGAATTAGAAAGATGAACACAAGATAAATTGAGTTGAATGGAAAGAAATTGATGATATATAGTTAAGACACTTAAAATCAGGGGCTCCTGGGTGGCTTAGTCGGTTAAGTGTCCGACTTTCGCTTAGGTCATGATCTCGCGGTTCGTGGGTTCGAGCCCTGCGTCGGGCTCTGTGCTGACTGCCAGCTCAGAGCCTGGAGCCTATTTCAGAGTCTGTACCTCCCTCTCTCTCTGACCCTCCCCTGCTCACGCTGTCTCTCTCTCTCTCTCCTAGAAATAAATAAAAATATTTAAAAAAAAAAAAAAAGACACTTAAAATCAGTCAGGAGAGTGGAGGTACAGAAAACTGAGCCAATCTAAAGGTAGTGTGGGACTAATGTAATATGCTGATGCAGAATTCACCAAAAAGAGTGTTCTTCATTACTTTTTGAAAAATACCATTTTTCTTAGTTGTTTTATAGATCCTAAGCAGTTATTAGATCATGAATTTTTAAAGCAATTAAAACATGTGAAATTGTTGTACAAATGTTCATTGCATGAAGCCTCTATTTAGTATGTGCTTATGTGATTCATATATGAACATGGAACACAATATGTTACATATAAGAAAGGATAATGATTGGATTTCATTATGATTATTGATGTCAATCTCTGGTAAAAAGCAGTCTGAGAATTTTTTAAAGTTTTATTTAAATTCCAGTTATTTAATACACAGTGTAATATTAGTTTCAGATGTACAATATAGTGATTCACTTCCGTACATCACCCTGTGCTCATGACATATGCCCTCCTTAGTACTCATAGCTTATTTAACTCATCGTCACACCTACCTTCCCTCTAGTAACCATCAGTTTGGTCTCTGTAGCTAAGAGTCTGTTTCTTGTTTTGTGTGTCTCTCTCCTTCTCTTTTTGTTTCTCTGCTCATTTGCTTTGCTTCCCAAATTCCACATATGAGTGAAATCATAGTATTTGTCTTTCTCTATCTGACTTATTTTGCTTAGCATAATACTCTCTAGCTCCACCCAAATCGTTGCAAATGGCAAGATTTCATTCCTTTTTTAATGCTAAGTAATATTCCATTGTGTATACATATCACATATTCTTTATTCATCAGTCAGTGGACACTTGGGCTCTTTCCATAATTTGACTATTGTAGTCTACGCATTTGAGAAATTCAAGGTAAATGCACTTCTGTTGTGATGAGCACTGGATAATGTGTGGAATTATTGAATCATTATAGGTACACCTGAAAGTAATACAACAGTGTATATTAACTATACTGGAATTAAAATAAAGTAAAATAAAATGGATAAAAACAAAATAAATGTACTCGGGTGAAAGTCAAGGATGAAATTTAACAAGGAAAATATGCATGTGTTATATTACATTTCTCATATTAGGGTTCCATTCGATAAAAATAGCTAGACTGGGTTTCAAATGTAAATATTTCACACAATTACATTTGCATAATTCTATTTTTATCCTATGAACATTAATATATATTGGATTTGTTTAAAGATGTTTATTTAAATTCAACTGCAACACACAGAATTTTTGGTCAAAAGTATCAAGCAATGAATTTCACATATTATACAGAGATTGATCCATGCTGCAAAATTATAAACACCATGTGAATATAACAAGATAGGCTTGCTTGAAATTTTTAAATTAGATTAAATGAGCTTGAAAGATATGAACTAAATGCTAACATATGGAATGTAAGATTTCCAAATGTTAATATAGTTAACTTTCTTGTAGTAACTACACACACACACACATACACACACTACTTTTACGTCTATTTCTAGAAGTAAAACAGTAAACCATAAGATATATATGAGTAGAACAAGGAGGACATCTTGAGGTCATTCTAGAAATGTACATTTTATTCTTAGATCCCACACACAATTTATGATTTGAAAAATAGGTCCTGTAAGCTAAGTTAATATGTTCAATATAAAATGTATTTTTTCTTCAATAAAAGGCAAAGTTTCTCAAAAGCACTTAAATGCACTTAAAAGCATCCTCTTTCTCTTTCCCTTCATGTTGCTGTCTCTGTCACACACACACACACACACACACACACACACACATACACACACACATGCATGCAAAGTATAAAGAAGTTATTTTTTGTTGCACGGTGGGTAAAATTTTAAAATATGCAAAAGACTGTACAAAACATTTTAGCAAAACTGTCTTAAATATGTTTCTACTGTAGTAAAATAGAAACTTCTCACAAATATTGGTCCAATGCACTTCATTAATCCACTGTATATCTATTTTGTCTTCCTACTCCTAGAAAAAAAGAAACAACACAACACAATGAGTCCTGTATACATCTTTTCCTATGCACTTTGAGTTAAACCCGGACTTGCAGGACCATTGGCGGAATGTTCTGGCTCCTCAGGGCTACTTGTGATTTCAGCACCTTCATCTTCTTTATTTCCTTCACTGGCTTTATCAAGGGTACCAGGTGAACTAACACAATTAGCATCCTGTTTTGCTTTGTCCAATTCATTATCAAATTCAATTTTATCTTCTTGATTGTTGCTTTTCTTTATTTGTCCATTCTGGGCAGGATAGGTGCTAGCAATGACATCATATAGGAATTGGTATTGCTCCTAGTAAAAGAAAGAAGCAAGAAAGCTCATGTAATTATTACAAAAGAGGTTTATGTAATTATTTTCATATCAGAGAAAATTAGCAAGAACTATTAATTTACTTGGAAGTATTGCTCATGCTTACTTGTTCATTCCCCTCACAGGCCACGAGATGTCTCATTTCCATGACTTAGTCCATGATGCCATTCTCTGAGGTTAATGCTCAGAAAGCCTAATCTGATCCCCGTAGGTTAAATTAAGTGCTCTCATTTATGTCCTTCTTATACTCTCTGTCATTTCAACTACTACGTTGTTAAATAAATATCTGCATTTTCGTCACCGTAAACAGTGAGTCTCTTCATGGCAAGAGCACATAAGAGGCACTCAGCACACTTTTAAAATCAATATATGCAAGCTCAATGTCATACAGAATTAAAAGCTGCATATATTTGAGTGAGTAGCTAAGTTTATATGGTGACTGGTTATTAATTTCCAAACGGCCCTCTACTAGCTGCAGAAAATCCATGTTTGATTTATTACAAAACTGCCACACTTATTATCCTCTTTGAATCCACACTTCTTTTCAATGTGACTTTGCAGATCTTTTCGACAAGAGGTGGAGTCGATCTCCCTATTCTTGAAGCTGAGCTAGCTGGCCCTGTGACTTGTTTACATAAGAAAATGCAGAGGAGGACAGGTTGTGCCAGTTCCAAGCCGGGGCCTCAGGGGTGTCACACGCTGCCACCTTACTCCTTGGAATTCTACCACTTTTGTGTGATTATGTGTGGACTGGTCTTTTAGAGCCAGAGACCTGCATTCTACTCATCTCTGTTGCCAGAACTAAATGCCAGCGACTGCCAATCTGTTGGTAGTAGAGATCATTTGGACAAGCCAAAGCCTAGTAGACACAGCAGCAGCAGCAAACCTATGAGTGATCCTGGTCCAGATGGGCTGAACCTGACGTCACTGGCAAAGGTATTTAGTTGTTCCAATAGACTATTGAACTATAATAAATGTGTTTTTTTTTTCTGCCACTAATTTTGGAGTGCTTTGTTACACAGCAATACAAATTAATACAGGAGCAAAGATGGGGGAAATTAGAGAATTCATGAGCGCTTGAAGAAATGTCCTACGTGAATTTCCATAACAAATTGCTAGCAAGCTCCAGTTAGCTCTCTTATTTATATTAATAATAGTTTGGGGCACCTAGGCGGCTCAGTTGGTTGAGCTTCTGACTTTGGCTCAGGTCATGATCTCACAGCTTGTGAGTTCGAGCCCCACATCTGTGCTGACAGCTCAGAGCCTGGAGCCTTTTTTGGAGTCAGTGTCTCCCTCTCTCTCTGCCCCTCCCCCATTTGCACTCTGTCTCTCTCTCAAAAATAAATAAACATTAAAAATTTTATATTAATAATAATGTGAATTATCATATAAAAAAGAAATATAGGAAAGAATAGAAGAGTGAATAGAAGAGAAGAAAAGGACAGGAAAGGAGAGGATTGGAAAAGAGGGAGAAGGAAGGAAAGAGAGAAGAAACTATCAAAATAAAAATATGAAACACATCAAAAACAGCTGTAAAGTCTACTTACAAATGTGGGAACCATTCCTGGTCTAGCTCTGCGTAGAGATTTTACTACTTGAAAAACATCTATCACCTCTTCTGTTTCTGCACTTTCCAAGAGATTTAACAAAGCACAAAATAGTCCTGTTTGCTGAGATCCATCTCTACAAAAGGAAGAAAAGATTTAAAAAGAAAAGAATTCTACATTTTATGGAGAAAGTGATATTAGAATAAAAACTGAAAGAGAAAGAGTGCATTATTCACTTCATGTTTATTGTAATTATAGTATTCCAATCTCATAAGAGCAAAACATTTCTGCCAAAACCATTTTTTGGACAAACTTTTTCAGTTTGAGAAAATAGTTAATAAATAGTTAAAAAGTACTTATAGTTAAAAAGTACTCGTCTTAGGTTTTAAACATATTTTTTCTTCTGTTTAGTACCTTATAGATTATAATGCATTTTTAGTACATCTGACGCTATTAGTATAAATGTCATAATTCTAACTTGCAGATGAGGACATTGAGATTTAGAGAAAATAAAGATGGCTACAAATCAAGAAAGCCAGAAATATTGGACCCAATATTTTGTATATTATTAGGCTACATGCTTTTTATCCTTCTCTCTTCTGCTTCTTTTGTGCTTTTTACAAATGTTCACATTTTTGCATGTATAGAAAAATGATACCTGGTGAAATTGTTCATTAAAAAGAGGACAACTCGATAATTTATCTGTGAGAAGCATGTTATGTTATAATAAAGATTTAAATTAAAGAATATGTTATTAGCAGGATATTTATTAAAGTCTTTCAATTAATATATAACTTGAGATATGTTTGCTGATGGCAAAGTACTCATTCTTCTGGATTCTGTTAACACCTAATAGAGTGGATCAATGCATAAAAACATAAATAAGATGTAATATCCATCTGTCTGTTCATGCATCCTTCCATTCATTCACTAATTCATCCAGGACATATGATATTCCAGATTCAGTGATAGGCACTGGGACTCAAAGATGATATGACCCTGGTAATACGAAACTTACAGACTAAAACTATTACACTATAATTTTGTCATTGCTATCATATTTCTATAAGAGTTATGCTGTGGGAGCAAAACTGAGAGTGTGACTGATTCCACAAGAGGCTTTCAATGTGGTCATGCACTTTACGTATTAGGATAAATAGAATCTAGGATGCTTGAACCATGAAGTCAAGCATTATGAAGATTTTTTTTAGAGAATATCTTATGAAATCCCACCCACCTGCAGTGAATGAGGAGAGGCACATTCTTGTGATATTTGGATCCTTCAGTGGAATTCTTCTTTGGAAGTTTTTCCTTGAGATTCTGGATCATAGAGATTAATTCTTTGGGTTCTGGAGGAAGTTCACTGACATTCCAGTTATTATACTGGTACTGGTACACAGTCCGAGCATCTTTCCTCTAAAACCAGAAGAGAAAATTAACTCAAGTAAGATTCAGTCCATCTAATAATTTGATAGTCACATTTTCTTCACAATTACTTTCATTTAACTCATCTTAAAGTTATAATAAAACATTATATAAAATTTGCTTTACTTTTAGAGAGTAATGAATATTAGTTCTTCTACCAGATCAATCATCCCATCAAAAATATATATTCTTGAAATTATTTTTGTACCTTAGAATGTCTCAGTTCAAATACACGGAGGGTATAAGCTGAAGACTGGTTGGTGTCTTTCACAGTAACTTGTATATCTCCATATGTCTGTTTTTCTTCTCCCCAGTACTGAGCACAGATTTCCTAGATAAGAAAGAGCATGAATCAATACCTTCTCCACAAGTGTTCTGTTTGTTTTATAACATATTCAGATCATCTCTTACTCTCTCCATCTCTCTCTCCTTTCTTTCTTTCTTTCCATTCTATTAAATTGAAATGACTAATTGTGTTCTAAAATTTAAAGCTGCCCCTAAAGCTCTAAAATCTATCTTAAGTATCTTGGACATCCATTCAACAATACCTGGTGTTTGCTTGTGCAAATCAAGAGAACTGAGAAATACCCAAAGTGATCAGGACATCACAGAAATGGCTCTGTCACTGCTAGTGTAGGTCTTTGAAATTTGTTTCTCCCTTCCATACCCTTATTATCACCTCTTCAAAATTTATAGGTTGAGCTGATATTGATCATGACCCCTGTGATAACCAGCTTCACTGTCCCTTCAGTGGTCCTTGAAGAAGGAGACTTCATCCTTTAGTGCTTTGTCTCTGTATCTTGATGACCCACACCATGAGCAGCTTTATATAAATAAACTGAATATCTAAGTAAAGGGTCAGACTGAAGAGTCTGTGGACCACAAAAGTGTGTTCTCTCTCTGCAAATGGTTCAGTACCAACTGTCGTCCCACAGCTGCTAACAACAGGCAAATGCCTAAACTGCCATTTCATTTTCTGGTTTTCATAATTTAGATGAAAGAAAAAATTCCTAGAATGCCATGCTGGAATTCTGAACAAGTTATTTAAAAAGAGAGAGAGAAAAAAAAATCTACAAAATAAAAAACAAAGTTCTATGTCCAAGGATAGGGAAATAGAAAAGACAGAAAAAGAGAACACATATAACTGCAAACTTCTGAGAGTGTTCATTAAATAAGCTTTAACATATGACAGATAATGTGTTAGGTGCTAAAACTAAGTAAAATATACTACCAGAGAAATTTAGATAACTCAAGGTCTTAAGGGGAAGATCAAATGCATGTCATAGGCATTAAGCAGATCAAATTAGATCTTAGGTACATGTCAAACTATAGAATTTTATAACACTAAATATTACATGAACATAAAGAAGACAGGATTTAGATAAATTTTTTAGGAGTTCTATCTAAGTTAGAAGAAAAAGATCAGCATGAGGATAGAGGGCATGTTTAGATACATGAAATGTCAGTAAACTATGTTTCAGTGATAAAAATGCAGATGGCGTGTTAAGATTCAGTCAGGAAATCTTCTTGTCCAGAATAGAAATTATGGGAAACATAATAATACAAAGAAAAGGTAAAGATATATGACTGTCTGATTATTGAGGGTCTCAAATATCAAATGAGGAGTCTGGTTTTTCATCTTGAAGAAAATAGAAGGGAAATGTACTGGTACCTAGTTGTTTGACACAGAAACTGCTGTGGATTAGATGATCAGCAGAAGAGGGTGCCTGGGTGGCTCAGTCAGGTAAGCATACAACTTTAGCTCAGGTCATAAGCTCACAGTTCATGAGTTCAAATCCCACATCGGGCTCTCTGCTATCAGCACAGAGCCCACTTCAGATCCTCTGCCTTTCTCCCTATGCCCCTCCCCTAATCTGTCTCAAATAAATAAAACAAGACAACAATGACAAACAAAGAAACAAAGATGATCCGCAGATGGTGTACCGGACTAGAGAAAGGCCACGTGAAAGATGACAGACCTGAGTTGCTGGAGGCCAACACTGGGATGGAAGATGGTAAGAATGAACAAACACAACTATGTGACAGAAGAGTCAAAAATACTTGGGTATATCAAGCAAGTAATCCAAGAATAGAGAATGATATTTTATGACAGAAAGACAGAAAATATTCTTAAAAGCACAAACCTGGTCTCCATTCATCAGCTCTGTCAGCATGACAATAACTTTGACTCTTCTTTGGAATATCATCTGCCAAAAGTCGCTAATGGTCTCTTTTAGTGGTCCCTGAGTAGCAATCATCACTTCAGGTTTCCAGTAACTCTTTAAAAGAGAGAAAGAGAGAGAGAGAGATGGAAAGAGAGAGAGAGATTCTGTTATTCTCGCTAACTGGTGAGAGAGTAATGGGTTCTTAAAATAACTATTTGGGAGTATTTTCACTCAATTTGATATCCATGATGTTACATAACAACCTTAAGCTACTTAGGCCCTAGAAACAATGTGATATCTTTATGTAAAACACTTTTTTAGTTTATGATAATATTCAGCTAATTGTGTGAAATCAAGTTTAGAACAAACTATCTTAACAAAACTGACAAGTTTTCCCTTACAAAAAGAAGTTTAAAAAAGTTAATGTGGGGGATGCCTGGGTGGCTCTGTCAGTTGAGTGTCCAACTTCGGCTCAGGTCATGATCTCACAGTTCATGGGTTCAAGCTTTGTGTCGGGCTCTGTGCTGACAGCTAGCTCAGAGCCTGGAGCCTGTCTTTGGATTCTGTGTCTCCCTCTCTCTCTGATCCTCCCCTGCTCATGCTGTCTCTATTCCTCTCTCAAAAACAAATAAAATATTAAAAATTTTTTAAAAAGTTAATGTGGTTGAAAAACAAAATACATAAGCATTTCAAATTCTCTTTTATCATGTCTCTACTTAATTGATGTATTTTCTCATACTGTATTATTTTTCAGACCAATATGAAGAGACATATTTGTCATAAATTATAACTAATAAGCATTGTTTTATTTTGTATCAACCTATTAGGTTTCGAGATCTTTAATTATTTCAGTAAATTAAAATATATTATTAAAAATTGGCACTTTTTGTCAATCAATATATAGTTATGGCTAAGCTCATAATTCTTTTATAAAGTCACTTAACAAATGTCCATAATAATATAGTAGATTGTTTAAAGGCTTAGACCCTGAGTTTTGGAAATTTAAGTACCTACCATTATAAATGATGCATTGATGTATTTACTTGTTTCCTCTGAGTCACTGTCATCATCAGAAGATTCATCTGAATCATGCTCACTCTCTTTGCTCATCTCTAGTTCATGTTTAAGTGGCACTCTGTTAAAGTCATCTATGTAAAATAAATTAGTAGTAAATCTTTCTTTAAAAAGTCAAATTGCTTGACTGTCATGTAGAAATTAGAGGAGACACAGATTGTATTGTATAAATACACCAATCTACAAGAAATGAGACACTACATAAAATTCAGTTCTTATTGATTAACAGATGATAAAAATGACATCTAATTTAGATTTAAGTCTAATCCATAAAAGTTTTCTGGAAAAATATTGGATATAACTCCGTGTTAAACAACAGATAGATCATAATATTCTATATATCATTGAATCTTTGCACATATGCTTTAGTTTTCCATGAAATATCATCATTTGGATAGATATAAATTTAAATATATATACATAATATAATACATATATTAAAGAGATATATAGTTTAGGGAGAAACCTAATTTCTCAATTATATCAATAACATCAAATTAATCATCTTAATTAAATAGGTATCTCAGGTGACTTATTATTCAATTAAGAAAATTATTTAGTTCCCTAATTTCTCAGTTTCTCAAATTATTTAATCTATAATATCCTGATCAAATGATCTGATTAGCTAGATAACCATCAACTTTAGCTTTTGAACTAATATTTATAAGGACATCAGAAATTAAGTAGGTCAAGCACATACTGACATGATTTGTTAGGTTGTCTAGTTTATTAGTTTGGGGGATATTTTCTCCATGCTAATTTTAGGTTATGCCAATGAATAAAATTCTAGTTTTATCAGACATGATCTTATCATCATTCTTAAATAACAGAATTTAAGTATTGAAACTGTACATGTGTTGACCTTTTAAATTTGATGATTAACAGTTTATAAGGTAGTTTCTACTCACTATCAATCTCCCAGATAGAAGGAAGGGGTGAAGAGAAAACAGAAAGAAAAAAAAAAGAAATAATTTTTGCTATTGGTAATTACCCTGAAACAATTGAAATTAACTAAAGATGAGAGAGAACTAGAAAAGAGGACTAGGCCTTTTTTTCTTCTAGTTTCAGAGATTATGTTTTTCTGACAACCCATTTCTGAAATAATTAGTAGAAAAAATATACTGAATATAGTCTATCCTCCAAAGTCTACTGTGAATGTTTGGAGTTCAAAAAATTTGCTATACTTAAATTAAACATTCTATTAGCTATACTCTACTGTCAATCCAATGTTGAAAATTTGCTTCAAAATAACTTGGTGTGTGTACATCTTACATTAAACAAGTCCAAAAGAGAGTTTAATTTTATCTGATACAAAAAATTAGCATAAAATGAACTACATACATGGAATGATGGTAGAACTTCTATTTTTACTTTTATTTTGTTCTTGATTTCCAATGTGCTGTGTCCTCCAGGTCCTATATGAGGGAAGTCTCTGAGGGTAAAAAATAGAATGGAACACTCCTTTTAAAATGTAAATATTGCTACTGTTTATTATTGTGACATAAGATGTTTCCTAAAGAAAAGTATTTCATCAAGTTTTGTGAAATATGCATACATTCCCTAGAGTTCACAATTTTTACCTTTGCCTCTCAACTTTTCCTTTTAATTGTTCAAGCGTTTAATATTTTTTAAATGGAAGTTTTGAACTAAATGTATACAATTATATAACAAAATATGTTTCCTACGTAAGAGCTGTTGGAAAACAAAAGAGCATGGTTTGTTCTTGTATAAGTTGAAGCACTATGCAGATTTTGATTATTATCCATATTGCAAAAGGTAATGGGAAATTATTTTAAATGATCAGAAATAAATTCTCCAGATACAGCATTCACAAGAGAAGGCTCAGGCTTCAAATAATTCATAATTCATTTGTTTATTCCTTCCCTACTGCTTTTCCTCTCACTCACAGTTGCTAATCAGTCAGCAAGACCAATCATTTCTGCTGGTGAAGCTCTCAAATCCTTTTGCTTTCCTCTGTTTCTACTTAGTACAGTCCACTTTCGCTTCTCACTTGAAAACATCAACAGTTTATTAACTGGCCTCTTTATATTCAATATTTCTTGCTCTAATCCTTTTAAAACACGAAACAGAGTCCCAACAACAATTTCCAGGATTCTACAATCTTTGCGTAGGGAGATGGCTTTCTACTTTGATATAGCTACTTCATATACTTTCCCCTTTCTTAAGCATAAACACTTCTTTGCCCTTCTCACTCCTGTCCCCACAAACTTTTAACTGATGATCTTGTTTTACACCTTTTTTTAGAAGGAGAAGGCAATTAGATGAGAACTGTCTCAACTTCCTATCGCCAAATCTACCAACTAGCCAACATCTCTACTCTCATCTTCTTTCTACCTTTACGCATAGATGGAATAATTTCACTGTTCCCACCAGTTATAGTCTCTGGGTTCCACTCTCTCACTATGTCTACCTACAAATCACTTTTACTCTTAGGCTCAAAATTGTACTTGAAACAAATCAAAACCCCAATCATATTTATTTAGTGAAAGAAGTTACTCTTTCTTTTAGTGACTTTATGTAAGAATGTTTAGATGGCATTTATGTGTTTCCGAACAGCATATATGTGGGCCAGCAGAGTTCATGTACTGACTATGGTTGATTTATCAGTTAAAAGAGCAAGAAAATATCAATTAAACATCCTTCCACTCAAGACTACTCTGGTAACGTACTAGTTCTTCCACGATACTACAGGTCTTCTGGTGGGTGCGTTGTGTTACTTGCTGATTATTAGATGCTCCACCTCCACCCTCCACCTCATCCTTACTTTGAGCCAAGTCGTTAAACAATTCTGCATCCAACTAAAAGCATGTTCCTGGTCTTCTGAAACTCTCCAATTTGACCAGTTTGGTAGTTCCCAGAAAGTTTCAGTAAACTTGATATCAGTAGTGAAAGAAAAAAGATACAAAACATTTTGTTTGGACACCTGAGCAATCTAGAGATAGCTCCATTAATTCTCTAAAAGTGAACTACATCCTAGGCTGGCTAGATTAATTGCCTAGTAAATAGGTTAGGACACATGTATTTATCCTTTAGTTTCTGTCTGCCAGCTCCAGCCAGTTAAACTTCCTAAGTAGTCATAAACTCCTCTATTTCCTTTACAAATCAAAACCAGATGTAGTTTTAAAAGATGAGATGTTACATTGCCTTTAGCAGACCACTTTTATTTTGACACTTTGTTTTATACCAGGTTAATGAGAAATGTTTAAGGGGAGAAGGGGCTGTGGACACATGTCTAGGCTTAAACAAGTCTCCTGCATAATAACTGTGTGCTTTTAGATATTTCTCTTAAACTCCCTTTGTCTTAGTTTCCTCATCTGTGCTCCATTGGTTATGTATGGTGAGGCCCAAAATCAAGAACCATGTCAAAAGTACAGCACAACACCAGAAAATAACCTTCAGTAAAAGTTATCTTTTGTAACTATTATTATTGCTATCACATTATTACCTGGAATTCAGCCTCTAGGGGAGATGGTTCACTGGGGGGATCTCTTTTCTTCATGTTAAATAGATATGGATGTAATTCAGACAAACTCACTTCTGTTTCCCCAAATTGGTTGTATTCCACTAAAGCCTGATGGATCAAGATATATTGCGCCTACAATTTTAAAGAAAAATATGGATAATTATAACTTACAGTCTTATGAATCACATTTAAATAAATTACACAACTCTATAATTTTACTCAGATTAGGACAATGTTTGCAAAAGAAAACTAATGCCTATTACATTTGAATATTAGGGAATTTGGCCCTCACAATTCTCTGGAATGTGAACAAATCCCATTTCAGATCATTTTTCCAGAAAAAAAATATTTGGTAAATAGATTAAACTATATAGTGCACAGCTTTCATTTTATTCCTAAGAACTAGAAAGCATTATCTGTTACTTCCTTCAGTGACTATTATTGAGACAGTAAGTCAAATTACTAGTGTATAAAACTATAATAAATTTCACACTGTATCTAAGAGGCAAAAAACCAAATTGATACTCCGTACAGCACATTAAAATGTGTTTTCTAGAATCTTTGAGAGGCACCTGGGTGGCTCAATCAGTTAAGCATCAGACTTCAGCTCAGGTCATGATCTCGCAGTTCATGGGTACGAGCCCCGCGTCAGGCTCTGTGCTGACAGCTAGCTCAGAGCCTGGAGCCTGCTTCAGATTCTGTGTCTCCCTCTCTCTCTGCCCCTCCCCTGCTCATGCTCTGTTTCTCTCTGTCTCAATAATAAATAAACATCAACAAAAAATTAGAATCTCTGAAAATAGAGATAATTATCCAAAAACCACAACATGCTAAATCCACATTTAACAACTCTTACTACTTTTGTCATTTTTGAATCCACTCTTTTTATTTTTTTTTTAATTTTTTTTTAATGTTTTTATTTATTTCCAGGAGAGAGAGACAGCGTGAGCAGGGGAGGGTCAGAGAGAGAGGGAGTCACAGACTGAAACAGGCTCCAGGCTCTGAGCTGGCAGTCAGCACAGAGCTCAACGCGGGGCTCAAACCCACGAACCATGAGATCATGACCTAAGCGAAAGTCGGACCCTTAACCGACTAAGCCACCCAGGCGCCCCAAATCCACTCTTTTTAAATAGGTGACAAATTTGTGATAAAGTTCAAGCTGCTTTAACCTTTAATGCTAGTTTCCTGAGTTTGACGGTATCCTTTTAGCCCATTTACTTTTTCCAAAGGAAATGATTTTTCTTTTGTTCCAGACTGACAATCCATCTTTATACTTCTATACTAATACCCGTGTAGTTATAAACATTGTACAAGTTTGTGTGCTTTTTAAAAATTCTGTAACTTGGGGTGCCTGGGTGGCTCAGTCAGTTGGGCATCCGACTTCAGTTCAGGTCATGATCTCACAGTTCGTTAAGCTCCAAACTCTGTATTAGGCTCTTTGCTGTTAGCGCAGAGACCACTTCGGATCCTCTGTCTCCCTCTCTCTCTGCCTCTCCTCTGTTCTTGTTCTCTCTCTCTCTCTCTCGTGGTTTCTCTCTCTCAAAAATGAATTAACATTTAAAAAATAATAATAAATACAATAAAATAATATAAATGATATCTTACATGTTTCATTAGGTGACTTTATTCACTCACTGTTTACATCTGAACATCTAACCAGATAGATAGATATAGACAAAGACTATTTTTTTCAACTGCAGCATAGCATGCATTGTGCAGAGTCCATCTGTCCACAGACTTTTTGCCCTTTATTCCATAGATATATAGTGTTTCCTTTTTTTTCCTTTTGCTACTCTATCAATGCTGAATTTAACATTCTTTTTTTTAAGTTTATTTATTTATTTTGAGAGAGAGAGAGAGTGTGTGCGTATGTGAGCAGGGGAGGGACAGAGAGAGAAGGAGATAGAGAACCCCAGGCAGGATCCTAGCTCAGAGCCCAATGCAGGGCTCGAACTCACAAACCATGAGGTTATGATGTGAGCCAAAAACCAAGAGTTGGGCCCTTAACTGTCTGAGACACCCATTTACCCTAATGCACATTCTTGCACATTTCTAGTTGTGCATGGTTACAAGTGTTTCTTTTGGGTATATACATACATGTGGAATTGCTGGGTCAAGTGCAGATATTTTCAATAATAACCATCACTTATAATAACTGGGCACATTCTTGTGCCAGACACTTGCCTATGTACTTTCCTTGGATTATCTTTTCCTCACAACTCTAATAGGGTAAACATATCATTATCTCCATTTTACAGATGACTTAAACGAAGGCACAGAAACATTAGAAACTTGTGAAAGGGTACATAGCGTTAAGAAGTAAAAGCAAGATAGGAACCTAGTTCCAAAATCTGGGCTATTAATCACTATACTACCTCATCTCCCTAGTTTTAATTTCATGAGATGCTGTCAAATTAGTTTTCTGTGTTTTTGTTTATGTTTTTCCTTTCTGACATGTGTAAATGGTATTTTATCATTAATTGAAGTGTTTATGTTTATAATCATTCTTCTTCTACAGTACTTTCAGCCACTAACACAAAATGCTTCTAACTATAATTGGTACTTATCAATTGATTTAGTTTCCATTAAATGAAAAGAAAACTATTTTCACCCACTGTTTACAGTTGAGAAAAATTTGGATTTCTTGTAAGATCCCTATTCCTACCACAAAAAGATTTCAGTCAAAAAGGAAAAGCGAGGACAGATACTGAAGTTGAGCACATACCTCCACTTGAACCATCAGGCACCTCTGTCGCCTTAGCTTGACGACATAACCATAAACATCCACTTTGTTCTCTGCCTCCAGGCCTTCTAGCATGGCATCAATTCCAATATAAGTGCCTGTGCGTCCAACACCAGCACTGTCAAAACAACAAACAAAGTGAAGGCGTGATCATGGTGGGGAAGTGAAAAGACAACAGGAGTGAAGCAGAGGAAAAAACAAAAATTTCTCCTCACAGACTATTTTCCAAAATAGCAATAGCCAAAGGGAAGGCTGTTTCCTAACAGCTCAAGAATTGGAACAGCCCTGGGGCCCACTGTGGGAGTTCTCCACGTACCTGCAGTGCACCACAATGGGGCCACTGAAGAAGTTACTGAAAGCATTCACTCTCCTCCGCAGCTTGAGAAGCAGGTGAGGGTCCTCAGGCACCCCATGGTCAGGCCAGCTGGTGAACTGAATGTGAGTCACGTCTCTTCCGGTTGCTTTTTCTTTTTTCTAGGTGAGAGGTAATATTTTCCTTGAGATGATTTTTTTTTTCCAAGCAAATTATCTGATATAAATAACTGGGCAGGGGGTCGGGGGGAGAGTGTATGGGAGGGACCAATATCAAAAATTCTTCATGCAAGGTTTTCAGCCATTATTACATTTTTCTTTCCAGTTAATAACCAGTAGTTGAGGGGTCATGCAAGGGTGGCATGCAGTAATCAGCAAACAATAACTTACCAGTATAGTAAGCAAGGTACAGTAAGTTAACAGAAACTGCTGGGAACTTTCATGTGGTCATCCCAAAAACAAACAGCAAAAACAAACACACACACCAAAAAATAGGAATGTGGGTGGGTGGAAAAAGATATAAAGTAAAGGCCATTCTCACAGCTCTTTGAAATACTTCCACTTGGTAGGCCAGCAAATTTTCTTCATGTGAAGAAAGTCTGATTAATTGTTCCGTTAATGCTATATTTCTTAGGCCGTCTTATATTAGAAAGGTCAGCTCAGACTATAGAGAGACAGCTGAGGAAAGTCAGCCCCAGACTACAGCTTGTATTTGTCCCAACTTCAAGATAATCGCTACAAGATGAGTAATTCATTGTTTTCTGACCTGGTATGAAGAAGAACCATCTACATTTAGATAACAGAAGGAACAACAAGACTTGGGTGATTGTAAATTTCTGATGGTAAATAATTACATTAATTAAGATTAATAATGAGACCAATTAATGCAACCAGATCTACATATTACCCATATGTACGAATGGAGCGGGGGTCTCATGCCTGAGTCCATCATGTATTTAACCATGAATTATTGATGGCAGAACCATTGTTCTACAGCCCTCTGTGGCCATAGTAGTTAGTAATGCTGTGGGAACATAAGAAGGCCTTGGGAGAAATGTACAATTGAGAGAAGTCTTTTCTGAATCTTTAAACAATTTTAAGATATATTCACATACCATAAAATTCATTCACCTGAAGTATGAAATTGTTTATTATATTCTCAGAGTTGTACAATCATCACCACTATCTGATTATAGGACATATTCATTACCCACTCCCAAAAAAAACCCTTACTGGTTACAGCCATCCCTCTTCCTGCTTCCCCTTGCTCAGTTCCAAGCAATCCTAACCAGCTTTCTGACTCCATACATTTGCCTATTCTGGGGATGCCTGGGTGGCTCAGTCGGTTAAGTGTCTGACTCTTGATTTGGGCTCAGGTCATGATCTCGCAGTTTGTGGGTTTGAGCCCCACATTAAGCTCTGCACTGGCAGTGCAAAACCTGCTTAGGATTCTCTCTCTCTCCCTCTGTCCCTCCCTACTCTTATCTGTGTGTGTGTGTGTGTGTGTGTGTGTGTGTGTGTGTGTGTGTGTGTATCTCCAAATAAACTTTTAAAAATTTGCCTATTCTGGAATTTTTCATAAAAACTGTATCCTAGAATATGTGTGAGGACCTCTCTTTTAACTATTATCTAAGGCTTCACTTTTTTTTTTTTCCGAACTAACATTTTATCTTTACTACGTAGTACTTTGTATTTCTTAAAGTAATCTTTAATTGTGCCATTTGTATATTCTTTCCCTAATGGTAATAGCCCATAGAGAATAAGGGCCATTTTATCATTCATTTGATAATTCAATCATTTATTCAACACAGTTAAAGAGCTCTCTTCTTTATGTGTCAAGAGTCACAGCATTACAAATAAGTTTTGATATGACTTGGACAAATAGTACTTTCACCAGTGATTTAACTTGACCTTGTTGGCTTGTGTTCTAACCCAACTCCTCCCACAGGCTGTTAAAAATAATTTTTCCTAGATATAATTTCTCACATTTAATTCCACAGTTGTATTTTTAGACAAACCAAATGAAAATTGTAAAAAAAACATGTGATAAAACAAACTCACGTTTGTAATGTTCAACTTCTGAATGATATAATCGGGACATCTTTTGTGCTCGGTGATCTTTACAACAACATCTCCAAAAGCCCGTGTGCCCTCTTCCATGGAAGGCCAGTATTCTGCACACTTGTTCTGTATTTTTAATTAAAAATATTAATAATTTTTGTTTTTCACTTAAACAAATTTATTTACTAAAACTCTTTAAAAAACAGAACAAAAATTATTCATCTGAAATTCTCAAAATATTCATGTATTCTCCTTTAAGTACATATACACCTAAAACTGTGATGCTTGAAATGTATTCTATTTCCCATTAATGGTCCTGAAAGGTTTCCTTCATACTACGTAGTCAGAGGATGATCTTCCCAGGCTCAGCTGCATATTAAAAGGAGATGTCCTCGGTTGTCAGCAGAAATGATGTGATTGCATGTGGTTAATTTCAGGCAGGAAGATAGGGAGGCTTTCATGATTCCTAAAGTCCCATTACATAAATTGCCACCTATCTGCCCAAGCACAGTTTTTTTTTTCAAGTATTCACATATACTTGTGAAATTATTTCACTGCGAAGTACTAACCTTATAACAATAGTGCAAAGAAATAGGACTCAAATGTAAGTCCAGCAATTAAGCAGAAACACTTAAATTTTATTCATTTATACATCTACTTAGGTATGGACACAATTTATTTTTCTACATGTATAAAAAGTTCAAGTCAAGTGTCATACCAATTAAAATAGAGAACTGTCTGTTTTAGTCATCCAGCACATATATGTGTTTTTGTTTTTGAAATGTGATTCAAAACTCTCTTTTCCTAACCCCAACCTTTTTTTTTCTAATAGTTTATTGTCAAATTAGTTTCCACATAACACTCAGTGCTCATCCCCACAAGTGCCCTCCTCCATGCCCATCCCTCCCTCCCCCCCCCACATCCATCAGTCCTCAGTTTTTGTCAGCATTCAAGAGTCTCTCATGGTTTGCCTCTCTCCCTTTCCCCCACCATTTCCGCCCTTCTTCTCCCTCTTGTTCCTCTGTTAAGTTCCTCCTAATCCTCCTATACGTGCACACATAGGATATTTGTCCTTCTCTGCCTGACTTATTTCGCTCAGTATAACACCCTCAAGGTCCATCCATGTTGCTACACATGGCCAGATTTCATTCTTTCTCATTGCCATGTAGTATTCCATGGTATAGATAAACCATGTCTTCTTGATCCATTCGTCCACTGATGGACACTTAGGCTCTTTCCATGTTTTAGCTACTGTGGAGAGTGCTGCTATGAACATTGGGGTCCATGTGCTCCTACGCATCAGCATTTCTGTATCCCTTGTCTTAACCCCAACCTTTAACCTATGAATCTTACTCTGTTTCCTTCTTCACATCGAGTGACCATGACAATGACTGTGGCTTTCTGTTCCCAGATCATCCTCCAGAAATCATCAACAGTTTCATCCCTGGGACCTAGGAAGTAAATAAACACAAACTGATAAGAAATATCTTCCTAAAGTGTTATGAAACAATTTTCAAGAATAATTTTAGACTATCAGATAAATTACCTTGGGCAGCAATGTATTTCCTGGGTTCTTTGAAGCCCTGTACAAAAAACACACAAAGGTATATCATTTACGGAACACTCAATTATTTATTTATGTGCAAAAGATCATGAGTTAGAGGAAGTTAATTTAGAACCACCATCTCTTGGTTGTGGATTTCTCTGGACATTTTCAAATCATAAGGGGCATTTTATTAACTCATGGTCACCCATTTTATTAACTCATGGTGCATCAAACGTGTTAGCACTCACAAATAATATTCATGGCCTTCATGTGTCTTTGCTATATATCCAAAACAATTTTGAAAACTAGACTTCATTCTCATCTGGGATGGTGTAGCCATTTACAAAAGTAATCCAGACATTCTTATATTTTATGTACTGGCAACTCTTAGAGCATTGTCTGTTAGCCCTATAATTGCTTTTGGGACTTTACTCAGTTTCTTTCAATAAATCATTGTGAAATTATCCTCAAACCTCTACCTTTTAACTAGCTCTGGGATAGACCACCGATTCCCTAGACCCCTTTTCTGCCATTGTAGGTAAGAGAAAGAGCGACTTTAATTTAATTACCTACAGTATTTGCTTTCTCCACTCCTATTACCAAGGCAAAGAAGGAGAACAGAGGCAAATAAGAGATTGTGCTAATTTCTTCCAAATTATCTCATATTCCTTAAATTCACCTCAACAATCAGAGAAGCCCTTCAGAGAGATAACCTTTGCCCATGAGATGAAATATTGTTACGTTGGCTACAAGAATTCAGGATTAATATTAGTAACTTCTTGAAACTTCTATCTCATGACATAGTATTACGTATACATTAACTCATTCAACACTTATTTATTGAGGAGCTACAACATGCCAAGTACCTATCTAAAAGCTGAGACACACTTTTCAGGAGCTCTTAGCTCTGCTGGAGACAAATAAGTAAAACTCAATACCATAATTCCCACATATATATGAATAGAAAATATAAGGTTTTTTTTAAGAGATTCTATAAATCTTTATACAATCTGCTCCCAATTGTTATACTTTGAAAAACAATGTTTGGAAGAAACACTATATACTAAAATAAAGTTTGTCAATGCTAATTGTGAAAGCCTGCAGAAGTCACCTGCAGAATTGGTTAAGAGGTCAAAACTATGACACAGTACTAGTAATTATCTTTAGACTATGACCTCACATTTGCAAATGTTGCTTGTGATTATAAACAAGCCTTCTGAGGATCATATTAAAAAGGAATGAAATAGAAAATCGTATTGTGAATATCACGAGCATATGTCATTTATTGCTTGGGATTGAGCTTACAAGAACAACAGTAAGCAAGTATACAAAAAGTGTCATGTATCAAACAAAGTTGATGGAAGGCAGGACATTAGTACAGGTTAGAGTGATGTCTCTACAAACAGAATACTTGAGAAGAAAAGGCTTAGCCCTGCTTCTTTTGCAAAAATGTTGAAGATGCATGTTTCATAAATGATCCAAGTAAAAAATATTTTTAAATGTCGTTTTCATTTTACAGAATATGCATGTAGTGGATTGAATAACATTTTACAAAAACTCACATCTACTCAGGCTGTCAGAGTGTGAGTTCATTTTCAAATAAGGTCTTTGTGGAAGATGAGGCTATCCCCTTCTGAGGTTGGGCCCTATATCTAATAACTGCCATCTTTTTTTAAAATGTATTTTTAAATTTATTTTTGAGAGAGTGAGAGAACGAGTGGGGGAGAAGCAGCGAGAGACGGAGACACAGAATCTGAAGCAGGCTCCAGGGTCTGAGCTGTTAGCACAGAGTCTGACATGGGGCTCGAACTCATGGACCACTATAATGACCTGAGCAGAAGTGGTAGGCTCAACCAAGTGAGACACCCAGGAGCCCCAAATGACTGTTGTCTTTATAAGAGAAAGGAGACACAGGGAGATAGAATCATACAGGGAAGATCTTGCGATCATGGAAGCACATTCGAGGGTGATACAGGCACAAGCCTAGGAAGGCCAAGGATTGCCAGGAGCCACTGGAAGCTAGGAGAGGCAAAGAGGGATTTCCCAGACCCTTCAGAAGGAGTATGTCTCTGCTGACACCTTGAGTATGGACTTCTTGTCTCCAGAACTTTGAGAGAACACCTTTATGTCGTTGTTGCTGTTTTTTAATTAATTAATTTACTTATGAGAGACAGAGAGACAGCGTGAGCAGGGGAGGGTCAGAGAGAGAGGGAGATACAGAATCTGAAGGAGGCTCCAGGCTCTGAGCTAGCTGTCAGCACAGAGCCGTCGCACACAGGGCTCGAACCCACGAACTGTGAGATCATGACCTGAGCCGAAGTCAGACGCTTAACCGACTGAGCCACCCAAGCACCCCACCTTTATGTTGTTTTAAGTCATCTTGTTTGGGGCACTCTGCTATGTCAGTCCTAGGCAACTAATACACCATCTAAATAAATAAATAAATATACAAATATGATTTAACAGTTTTACCTTCTCCATTAAAAATGTATATATTCAAGTAGATTGAAATAAGCAAACCTCAGTTTCAATTCTTTTTCTTTAAGAAAAGTTTGTGAATTACCATATAGCATAATATATAATTCGTCTACTATTTGTCAACAAATTTTTTTGGCACTCTTCATACATTGCTGCTGGAATGTAAATCGATATGATTCCAGTGGAAGACCATTTGGAATTATCTTTTAAAATTGCAAATGTATATTCTCTTTGACCTAGCTTTTCTTCTTTTAGGATTTTATACTACATATACTAAAACCCATTGTAAAATAATGAGTCAAAATTTTTCATTGAACCATTGTTTGTAACAGAAAATTAGAAAACACATTTAATGTCCATTAATGTGTCCATTAATGTTTTAGTTTATTAGGCACTTATTAACTAAATCACAATGCAGCTCTACCATGAATGGCTTATACATTATAAAAGATGTAAAATGCTCTATGTCCAGGATCAGCAAACTACCATTTATGTTGGATTAAAAAAAAAAAAAAGAGTTTGGAATGCATTCATTGTGTATTTTCTATGGAAGTTGTGGCCACTAAACTTTAGAGCTAAGTAGTTGTGACAAAAATAGTATGTCCTGGAAAACTTAAAATATATGTTGCCTGGCTTCTGATAGAAAAGATTTGCCAACCCATATTTTTGTAATAATATTACTATAAGTGTATTATTAATTCTTATAATAATATTATTGTAAGTATATATATTATGGTAAGTATAAGTCTTTATTGCATCATTTATATATAGTACATAAGTTTACAGGTTTTAAAGCATGGCACAGAAAGATGTGAATATTATGTTAACATTTTTGGATAAAGAAGAAGAACAAATATTGGTGTTTCTGGCTGGATCAATAAGAAACAATATAGAGGTTACCTTGTGTGGTAGGTGGAGGAATTGGGCAAATGGTGGATTGGGTGGAAAGAAGGTTTGTTTTCAGTCTCTCTGTTTTTACATTGCTTATTTTTAAAAAATGTGTTATGCAATACTTATTTAGTAATTGTAATAAATAACATTTTAGAATCTTTTGGATAAATTAATCATATGCAACATTTATTTTTCGATAAATATGATGAACAAATGACTCGGGTTAATGAAGAATATCTCTGCTGAAATGCAATACTTTATAACCAAAGCACAACAGTTTGGAGTCAGGTAGACCTGAGCTTGAATCCCAACTCAACCTTTTACTGATTGAACAAGGGTAACTAATTAACCAGATTCTCCCTGTCCTCACCTCTACAGTGAGCATGGTGCACATGGTCGGGGCAAATGTCTGGCTCTTATGAGAAATACATATGAAGATCATGTAGTTTAATATCCAACACATAGTAGGCACCAGAGTACTTTAATTGTTAGTATCATTTTCAGTAAAAATAATTCTATAATATAGATAGTATGACTAACAAATAATAAATAACTAAATAACTATTCCTACAGATAATACTGATTTTGTTGTTTATGTAAGTGACATTAGGAGTTTACTTCAAACTACTTCTAATAATATTTCTAAAATTTTGCCATGGCAAAGAAAGATGCATTTTTACTCACATCAATATAGCTGGCATTTATATAATTTGACCCTGCATCTCCGTTTATATCAGAGAGCTCAACACGGTTATAATCATCTGTTCAAAGAAAAGAAATATAAATAAGTGAAATAATGAATAATCAAATATCCTAAATATATGGAAATCCAATTCTCAGTGAGTACTTACAAGGAAGGATGTCAACATAACGATTTTTGTTCTGGTTAAAGGGTTTTCGAGCATCCTTGATAGAAAACTTGCTGAATACCCGTGGAATGCTCTGAAAAACATAAAGATCCTTTGGGTCACAGCAGTTCCAGAAAAATAATTTTCCCCTTACCACTTACCATTTTGAGCAAATGAGACATCCTGGAACATGTTTCTTTTAGGTTGATGAACAAGTTGTATGGAGTAAATGAAATTAACATTATTAGGAATCATGCAACAAAACACTTAAAATGAATAATAGGCTACTTTGAGAATAAAACTTACCAGTGAGAGCAAATTCGGAATTAGTCACCTCTTTAAAATTCATTTAAAAACACGTACTTGGATAATTACCTGGACTACAAGTACAAAACCAGCCAAATATGTTTTGTGACACAATTTCATAACTAGTAATGACACACTAATGAATTATTTTGAAATATATACTAGTTTCATGACTATGAGTATCTCTTCTGGTCCATAAGTACCTGCTGATAATATCTGCTTTGACTACGTTGCAGTAATACTTAAGATAAATTATAAAGGCAAATCATTATAGAATACATTTAAAATGGAGTTGTCCTCATAATTGAGTAAATTTCTCATCATGTATCAAGAGAAGCACACACCTGAAATTCAGCCAGAAACAGTCTTCCTTCATCAGCAATCTTCCTCTTATAAGTTTCCAACAAAATATCCGCATGGATTGGCTCCACACTCATCAATTGTTTTTCATCATCTTTAAACATATTAAGGATTCATGACTAGGGTTATGTCCATCTTTCAAGTGTTCATACAAATTTCATTAAATTTATAGTTTGGATTAATCCTTCACTTCTTCTCTTCTCACACATACTACCTGGAAAGTCTCAGTCACATACAAAGATTCGCCTTTGACTCCTAAACCTTGTGTTCCAGCCCTCTTCTGGGCTTTATATTAACTTTTCAGACTATCTCCCAGATTTTCCATACGGTTATCCCAGATGTACCTCAAAGTGAAAATGCCCATGGCAAAAATCATTTTTCCTTTACTCTAGTATTTCAAATCTCAGTAAACAAGATCACCATTCACAAACTAATTTACGATGCAAACTTCCACAGTTATACAAGATTTCTCCCTTCCTCTCCACATCCAGTAGGTTACTGGGTACTTTCCATCCCTTCTGCCAGTGCTCAGATGCAGGCAGGCTTCCACATCCTTGTAACTACATCTTCCTAACTCCTCTCTTATCTCTAGTGTTTCCCATACTGACTTGTCTTTGAAACTGCTACAAATTAGTCTTCTGAAATACAAATGAGAACATGTAACTTTACTTGTTAAAAAAAATCTGATACTATTATTAGTGTTTCATTGACTAAATGCTAAAGTCTGAATACATAATGTTATATAACAATTACCATACTTATTTATCTATATTATAGTTACTATTTTTTCCTTTCATTATTTCCCTGTTTAAGTTATCATGAAATTTTGGGGGCACCTGGGTGGCTCAATCTGTTAAGCATCTGACTTCGGCTCAGGTCATGATCTCATGGTTCATGGGTTAGAGCCCTGAGTCAAGCTCTGTGCTGACAGCTAGCTCAGAGCCTGTAACCTGCTTCAGATTCTGTATCTCCTTCTCTCTCTGACCCTCCCCTGCTCATGCTGTCTCTCTTTCTGTCTCAGAAATAAATTTAAAAAAATAATTTAAAAAAAGTTTTTATAAAGTTATCATGAAATTTTGTAAACAGACAAATAAGAGAATATGATTAATATCCTTATACTCAGGACTCAGTTTAATTTGCTAATACCTTTACACTAAGCTACTAACAAATCATTTTCATTTTTTATGCCTCCTTCATAAGTGTTATGAAACACTTTATATGCTACCCTTGCTTAATAGCTTACTAAGGAGTAAAAATACATATTAACCGTAATTGTGTATGGCTCCTAAAAAGCAACAGTTTCAGAAGATTAGGAGAATATAAACTGCCTCCCCCTCGTAAAAAATATGTTTCTGCTATTCATGCCAATGTTCTCCATCACATGTGAAAGTAGATGTCCATTAAGGTTGCATATTTATCTTACTGCCTTCAGAAATTTTCATCCAAATACGGTTATCAAATTGGCCATGTACAGTCACTTCTTTGGGTTGTTGGGAATCTCTGGTATTCATTCATTCTGAGCTCAGGGCCAGCTTTGAGGTTTTATAGGGTTCGGGTAAGTTTTAATGCATGCCAATGGACAATTAGTATGAACTCTGAGATAAAAGGCTTCTTTGACACTCCCTAGTCTGCCCTGACACCTCGAAATTGATTCCTCTTCTCTGCTCAGGTACTTGTTACTCTGTGCTCTTCATTTTTCCCTCAGGCTATCCAAACTAATCCTCAGAACATTTCTTCTCATTCATGTATGCATTCATTGACGTTTATTGAATTCCACATACTCATATAGGTACTGGGGACAGAGCAGGGAAATGAGAAAAAAAAAAACAAAAACTTCTTACTTTTGCATCCCTAACTTACATTCTAGTCAAGGGAAGATAGTTAACAAACAAATAAAATATTTAATGCAAAATCGAGTAGTGATACATTTTGGAACGGAAAATAAAGTCAGTGAGAAGTTCCAAAGAACCAATCCTAAAGCTTTTGCTTAATGATTTGGTACCTGCTTTTGCAGAGGGAAACCTTTCAGAGATAAGTTAAAATAAGACAGAAGTGTTCTTACATTTTTCCCGTCTTGAATATGAGGAGACAAATCATTTTATTATTGTAAACAATTTCAATCTTTACCTCTGTCCCCTTTAATGGATCAAAAATCACATTTAAAAAATAAAGAAATAATGTAAACGTTGAAAAAGAAGAGGAAACTGGGGAATTTCTTTTCCTCTCTTAAGTCAAATTGCAATCTTTTGTCATGTCCTTAAATGAGCCTTTTGTGGAAAGAGCCACTACCCCTCCCTTGCAGGGACTTGAGCACACTTACTACTTCTATCTCTATGTGACTTTTCATCTGCTTTTCCACTCCCTCATTTGTTGGTCTAATGTGTCCCCACAATCCTAAATGACTTAGAGGCCAGCCTTTGCCACTCACAGTCTTCTATCTCCTATCTTTCTCTAGAAACATACACATTCAACCGCTATGGCATTTACCAAATTGTTGTCATATTTGTCAATATTTCTCTCTTCCTCTATTGGATTTTCACCCCTTTAAGAGCAGAGTCAGTGGCCGATCACTGTCATATATTCAGCACTGGCACAATAGTTGGCATGCACTGGGACATTCATAGTACTTACTGATTGAATAAATAGGTAAACGAATTTAAGTTTCATTATTGTATCAACAGAGGAAGTCTAGGTTAGATAAAAAATGTTGAATTCTTACTTAAAATGAATAGACTCAAATATGAGAGAGGTATTCATCAGTAAAAAGTTTGTATACTTACCCCTTTCAACAAGTTCCTGCTGTTCATCTATATCGCTGTGAAAATAAGAAACACGAGTGTATTTTTTAAGAAACATAGAATTCAGTTGGGATTCTATTTATAGTTAATGAATGTATTCAATAAAGGAGGGAATGGAAGCAGGGAGGATAAAGAGAGAAGAAAGGAGAGGAGGAGGGGAGGAATGAGGATTGGGGAAGAGGAAGGAGATGGGTAGGAAAAGGAAGAAAGAATGAAGGAGAGAAGAGGAGAGGAGATGGAGGAGAATGGGAGGGGAAGAAAAAAAAAAGTAAGAAATCAGCCAAGGGTTTTCTGCTAAACTCAGATAAGTGATTAAATTATTTTATATTAAAATTCTTGTTTTGCATAAAATGTAGTTGTTCCTGGCCAAAGAGGTACATATACTTCCCTAGATACTTCTTTCTTTTCTTTTTGCCTCTACCATTTCTACATTCTTTTAACCCATTTTGAACTAAAAGAATAAATACATATTCTTTTCCTATGTTATTATTTTAAAAAAATCTATAGCAGTATTAGTCAGTGTAGACAATATTACTATTTACTGCAAACCAACAAGACCTCACGAAGTTTTTGATCAAAAGTTCCCTGATGAACTGGACTTCATTCTACTTACTCTTTACTTAACTGGTTATAAACTTGCCTCATAGACAGATACTTTCATCATTATTACTATTATTTTTCATTTTGATTTCAACTCTTACCTGGATCTTTTGTTGTGCAGGTCATAGATTTTGTAGAGAACAAAAAGCAGGGCTAGGAATGTCACAATGATCAGAAATACCAGAAATCCAATCAGTGCTTTAGAATTATCTAGATACAAAACAACACATGAAGAGAGACTATTATGTCAAATATTTTGCTGGGTTCTTTGAATAATCACCTTTAAGGTACTTTGATTTCTAATATGTTCTTGTCTTTTGAGGCTTTCAAAACTTGAATTTTTAGAATGAAACCAAACACAATAAATTCCTGATATTGTAGTTTGCCTATATTATTCAAAACAAATAAAAACATCTTATATTTTAAGAAAGCAATCAGAATATAGAAGAGAAACTCTCCTTTCTTCCACAAAAAACTATTCTTTTATGTGATCCTATTACTTCGATTTATTCTCTTTCTTTCACTCATTCCATTTTGAAGGGATCAGAGAGGGAATCTAGCTATTATAAATCTCAGAGAGAAACTCATGTGGTTTAACTTTTAAGTGGATAGCCTCCCAAAAAGATCAGAAAGTCTTCTGTGCCACACAAACTTTCTTACCTACTCGTTGAAGTATAAAAGCAATTAATGGAGGGACAAAATCATTTCATTCTACCATTAGGATTCCTTATCCTCATGTAAATGTTCACCAAGGTTTAAGGTGAAACCACACCCTTTCCTGGAGAAAGGGGAGAGAAAAGACAACATACTGGGAATATCCTTTGCCCTGTATTAATATCTCTTACTTTTCATATACAAAGGGCAAAAAGATTGCAGTGAAATTAGGGCTTCACTTCTGGAGATCAACTGCTTAGATTCTAAATTCTATCTCTACCACTTCCTAAGCGGCACCTTGGCTAGAATCTTCATTATTTTTGTGACTCCATTCCCCATTTCCAAAAATGAGGTTAAATGAGTTGATTTACAGTAAACACTGGCACGGTGTCTAGGATATATAAGGACTAATTACTCACTATTAAAAAAAATAGTTTTGAGTCTCACTGTATGCCAAACACCGATTTAGTTACTTAAGACACCTTAGAGAGCAAAACAAGGATCCCTGTCCTCATGGAACCGACCTGCTGACATGAAGACACTTAGCAACGCACACAATAAATAAGCAAGTGGTAAAGTTGGTTAGAAGAGGATAAAGACTTGAGCAGGTAAGAGAGTTAGCTAAGCAGATATCTGGAGGCTGCATGTTCAAGCAGAGGAAGGGTAGGGCAAGAACCCAAAGGTAGGAGCATGTCTGGCATATCCAAGGAATAGTAAGAATCCCCTGCAACTGGAGTGGAGCCAGTGAAGGGTGAGTAGCTAGAGCTGCCACCTAAGAGTATGACAGGGAGAGGGGAGAGGCAAGGGCCAGATTGGTAGGGCCTTGAAGTCATGTTAATGATACATTATTTTTTTATTTAAACAGGCAGCACTTGCAGGATTTTTGGGCAGAACAGGAATATACTCTGACTATGCATTTTACACTCATTTATGACTGCTTGTTGAGAATGCCATAATCCAGGCAAAATATGACAGTGGTTCATATCCGGTTAGTAACTCTAGAGTGAGGAGAAATAGTTACATGAAGTTATAATTAATGGACATGAGGAAGATTGTGGGTACCATGGAGAATAGGAGCTCCCTTTTGGATTTGTGAGTTTGAAAAAATAGACATCCAAGTGGAGATGCCAAATAGGAAGCTGGATGTGCAAATCTGGAACTCTGATACCATAAGTCTTTCAAGAAAGTTTAGGACGGGACATAAACTTTGAGTATCTTCATCATGGAGCTGTTATTTAAGGCTATAAGATTGAATAATTCACCCAGAAATTAAAATTAGAAAGGAAAGAAATACCAAGACTAAGTCTTTGAACATTCCAATATTAAAAGCTTAGAGCGGAAAGATAGAACCAGGAAAGGAGACTAACAAGTGAAATAGGAAGAAAATCAAGACTTTGTACAGGAAGCCAATTTAAAAGGAAGTATTTCAAGGAGGAGGGGGTAATCAACTATGATGAATGCTGCTGATAAGTCAAATTCAATGAGGACTGAAAGTGACCTTTTGATGTAGTATCAGAGAGGGCATTGTTGAATTTGACAAGAGTAGCTTCAGTGAAATAGGCAGGCCCAAAAGAAAAATAGCAGAAGAATCAGAGACAGTCAAAATACAAATCTCTTTCATAGAGCTTTACTGTTGGGGTGTGTGTGTGTGTAGAGATGAAATAGAGTGGTGGCTGAAGAGGAAATAGTGTCAAAAGAAATATTGTTGTTGTTGTTTGCTTTTAACAATTGCATACTAATTGGACTTCTCTAGCACAAAAGGGAAATAATGATGCAGGAGAGGAAAAAGAAAGCTGTTGGATCTGAGTATTGGGTGGTTGATGGGATCAAAGCATTCAAGAATAATTTCAAGAGTGATCATAATGACTGATTATGAATTTACATTGTAGATGGACATCAAGGGGATGTAGAGTAATGCACCAGTGTTAAATATTGCTACTACAGTTCGCTATGGTTAATGTAGATAGGAAAGGAATTGATCTTCTTACTATTTGAGATGAGGAAATTGAAATTCAGTCATCCTAAATCATGTTTTTCAAAATTTTTTAACTTTTATTTACTTTTGAAAGATAGAGAAAGAGTACGAGCAGGGGATGGGTAGAAAGACAGGAAGAATCTGAATACACCTATTTTCTTTTCCTTCTGAATCGGCTTTACCCACTGCTCAATGTAGCCATTGACTACATTGACTGAGATAAAGGTAGAAGTGAGGTACGCCTAGTGTTTAAACCCTCTGGAGAGATGCTACACACTCTCCTCTCCAGGTGGCTGTATGGATGTTGGCAGCCATAGCAAAACTTGAAGCCATATATGAAAAATGCAAACCCTATGTCAGTCAGCCTGAAGTTTTGAATGAATATGCAAAACAGAACCCCACTACCTGCATGCACACAGACACCTACCAATTGGTATAGGGTAAGAAATAAATTTCAGTTCTGTTATGTCACTGGGATTTGGAGGTTTTTCTGTTAAAGCATCTGTCATTACATTAATTCATTGGTACTTCTCATTCATCCCATTCTTACTGTGAAAGTGCTATGTGTCTACATTAGCATAGTCTCTAGGGATCCAACAGAATATAAGGCGTGAGAAGTTACCAGTTCTAAGGAAATCTTCGTTCTTTTGGGGGAAGGGGAAACAAATGCTAAACAAGTAAACCAACAAATAAAATAATTATGTATTTTCCTTGGATTTATGAAAAAGTGAGTAGGGTGGAAAGAAAGTAAGGGGAACCTATCTACATGTTCAGTAGCAGTCTTCTTGACCATGAGACTTTCTATAACCTGAAAGATGGAAATGACACAGCTAAACAGACAGCTGCCAGAGACAGGGTGCCTCATGTTCAAAATGTCTGTAACTGGAAATCTTAAGAGTCTGAATATAGAAAATTAATTTCAAATGGAGACTAGCAGATGTTGGACTTGAGTTTGAATTCTGGCTCCACCATTTTTTTTGACTCATAACAGAAGATAAATTGATTGAATTATCTAAGTTTAATTTCCTCATCTATAAAATGGGAATGATTTTTTCTTATTTAAAAGGATATTGTGAGGCTATATGGGTTGTATTGAATACTTTAGAGAAGAAGTTCTTATTGCAATAGACTTCCAAAATGACCCAATGTGTTTTTCTCAAATTCTTTTCACTAAAATTATCAATATACCCGTGATTAGTGGCAGATATGTTGATTGACATGATTGTTTCCAGAATTTGTGGATAAAAACCTTATCAAAGGGGCAATCATCTAAACTCATCTACCTCAAGTAAATTACTAAAATGAAAGCATGTTACTAGAAAAATAGAACACCTTGAACTGAGGTTTTGCAAGAAACTGCCCCAAATGACTATGAGTAAGCATTCCAATTAATAGCAATTAATTTGGGTTGGTTCTACAGAAACATTAAGTAGCCTTGATAAACTTATTAATGATAAAACAACCAAGCCTTCAGATTTATCTCATGACCTAAGAACACATCTCTCTCCCTTCTTTCCAGGAACTCTGCTAGTTTAAAGACCTGACAGTGGCATAGACCCATAATGCCAGCTAGAACGGGAGAAGGGAAACTAGAGTTAGAAAGATTTCAGCAAGTTTTGGAAGGTGGAGAACAAAGGAGAGAAAGCCAACACCAAAAGACCATACTGCATGGGATCTATGCCAGTTACCAGGAATGCTTGAGTCTCAAATTTGGAGGCACATATACAGTGGAAACAAATCATAGGACCATAAATGGTAGTTGAATGTCTAGTTACAGAAAAATGAAATACCCCTTGAAAAGACCCTTGAGGAAGCAGACAGAAGTTTATTCTCTGAGAAAATTAAATGGAATAGGTTAAGAGACCCAACGTAATTTCAGACTCAGAACAGAGCAGGGATGAAGCCCAGGATTGAAATTAGGAGGGCAAAGTCTACGTCTGCCTATGAAATAGTTGGACACCTGTCCCTCTGCCCTACTGTGGGAAGAACCATTTCTCCCACACTGTAACCCTACTACAAGAAATAGTACATTGATTAATTTCCAGAGATAATAAATGTTACTGGAGAAAACAAATCATAAATAATACAGGGAATCTTCTCAGTCAACAGCCTCTCTAAGAGCCACAGAACTTCTAATCAATCTTCTCTATTGTCTCGCTATAACTTTGATCGAACTGCTGATAAGAACCAAACTGTCAAAGAAACCCTCAACAATAAAAGGAGGATTCCAAAATAATAATTTGACTTAGGAGTTCAAAAATGTGACCAACGGGAGCTCCAGAAGGACTTACAGGAACGAAAAGAAAATGGAGTGAAAAAACATTTCTCAGAGGTAGAAATCTCCAGGTCACAAAGTCCAATAGTATACAAGAAAAGAAGTGAACAAGACTCATGCAAGACCAAGAATAAAGAAGAAAGCCTAAAAGTCCCCAAGGAAAAAAAAAAAAACTATGATAATACAGAAAAGAATGAGAAACAGGATGGCATTTGAAAGGAATGATGGATGCAGGAGAACAAAACAGAAATACTTTTTCAATACTAGATTTTTTTTAATGTTTTATTTATTTCTAGGAGAGAGAGAGAGAGAGAGAGCGTGAGCAGGGGAGGGTCAGAGAGGGAGACACAGACTCTGAAGCAGGCTCCAGGCTCCGAGCTGGCAGTCAGCACAGAGCCCGACGCAGGGCTCGAACCCACGAACCGTGAGATCATGACCTAAGCGAAAGTCGGACGCTTAACCAACTTAGCCACCCAGGCGCCCCTCAATACTAGATTTTTAAACTTGGAATTCTATGCCAGGTCAACGTAGGGATCAAGTGCAGGAGTAGAATTAAAGCATTGCATTTTTGAGTGCACGAATTAGAATACGTTCTTCTTACACTAGAGAATATATACCGGTAATTTTTTTTAAAAACAAATGGGACTCAGATGTAGCAATTCCAAAACAGGAAAGTAATGAAGGAAAATTTTACCACAGCAGCTAAGCTGTACACCTAGGTAGTCCAAATCAGTACAGAAAGAAAGGGGCCCCAGAAGCTCTCTCAGGAATGTTGTCAAAGTGAGGATAATGAAATCTTATGCTCAGAGATCCATTTCTAGTAGGTGTATTCTTGGCAAGTCACAACCCAAGACTTCGCCTGGTGAAGACATTACTATAACAAGTCATTCTATCATTTGCTTCTTATAAAAATGCCATTGTGAGTGAAGAGTCAATAAAATTTTTTCTGCTTTATGGAAAAGGGACCATGGGATAACACTCTAGCTCCACTGACATGGAAATCTAATAAAAGTGGAATATTAGCTGTGTTCCTAGGCAACGTCGCCAATGGTGAAAATGATCCCTGATTGCTAAACTGTATCTGGACAGGAAGGTGTATGTATGATCTACAGTGTCATGGTGGAAGCCACAGTTTAAGGTCTTCCTGAGTGGAGTAATGCAGGGCACATCTTATTTCTGGGCACATCCTTTTGTCATGTCTGGAAGCTACTCTCATGTCTGGAAGCTACTCTCTATTCTAAGAAATACTGACTCCTTCCCTAACATGGGACTTCCGAGCAAGGGCAGCTACCACCCCCACACATGTGACCTGGTTCTCTGACATCTCACTTGCCTCTGGGAGGGTCACAGAACAGTTCCGGGACTGCCATGTGCACTGCTATGACTATTTCCACTCCCTTGCTGGCACACTGTGTTTCCTGTTCTGTGTCTCCCTGAGTGAACTGGTGTCACATCTGGCCTATTCAGATATGAGTGAGTGTCAAATGTCAGACTGAGTGTATGACCCCCAAGAGTAGATGCTGTAGCTAGAAGTTATCTGCATAATCAGGAAAAAAATTCAATGGAGCTGTTTTTATTGTAAGGAATTATAAAAGAAAAGTATTTGTATGGAAATAAAATCAAAGCTATCTGGTTGAATTTGGTGGGCATTTACTATTAGGAGCTTTAAGGGGTCTCTGGGTGGCTCAGTCAGTTAAGAGTCCGACTTTGGCTCAGGTCATGATCTCACAGTGTGTGGGTTTGAGCCCCATGTCGGGCTCTGGGCTGACAGCTCAGAGCCTGGAGCCTGCTTCAGATTCTGTGTCTCCTCTCTCTCTCTGCCCCTCCCTGACTCATGCTCTGTTTCTCTCTGTCTCAATAATAAATAAACATAAAAAATTAGAATATTAAAATACATTAGGAGATTTCATTTAATAAATCTTAGCAGAAAGAATAGAAACTTTACATCGGACTTTGGACAGCACTTTGGAACATAAGCTTTTATATCTTTCTTCTTTTCAAAGACTTTGGAAAATAAAGCATTAACACTTGCACACAGGCATATGTGTGTAAGAGAGTAAGACCCAGACATTGCAAAGATAGCATCAGAAACTGTCTACAGTCAGGGTACCTGAGTGACTCAGTCAGTTAAGTACCTGACTGCAGGTCAGATCATGATCTCAGTTAAGTACCTGACTGCAGATCATGATCTCACAGTTCGTGGGTTCAGGCTCCACACTGGGCTCTGTGCTGACAGCTCAGAGCCAGGAGCCTGCTTTGGATTCTGTGTCTCCCTCTCTCTCTGCCTCTCTCCTGCTCACTCTCTATCTCTCTCAAAAATAAATAAACATTTAAAACTTATTTAAAAAACTATCTACAGTGGGTACGCACAGAGACTTAAATCACTTAATTTATAAACATGCAAATGGCTAACAACCTGAAAAACTTAAAACAGTGTGTTGTCTTCTTCCTCCATAGGATGAAATTTATGGGCAATGTTAATAAATCAGACAGAAGAGCAGCTAATATTCTTTGCACATATAGAGATACTGTAACAAGAACTGAAAACAGAAATGGTGAAAAGTGGTTGCTTTGGTGACCAGGACAAGGAGTGGGGAGTGCTGACACAGAGCTGTTATTTTCATTATTATAATGACATTTAAATTTAAGAGATTTTTTCTATCTCCAACTTTATTTCAATATAAATAAAATATTTTTATAAATATATAAATATAAATAATATATTTAAAATAATAGTGATAAAAAATTAAATAGTTATCTTGTTATTAAGCAATGATTATCTTAACTGTAGTTAGGTAAATCAGGACAGATTTGTGTCTAACATCTGCTTCTACCAAACTTAGCTTTGAGGGACAGAATAAGATAAAATAGGTAACAGTCTCCAAAATGGTATGCAAAACAAAACTTATTTGTCAACAATCATGAAAAATGTCATAAACATAGTCATAATTGAAGTGTATACAGATATATCCTCTTATAAATTGTTTTTATGAAATCCACAATCCTTTAATAATTGAAACTCTTCATTGAATTTTAAATACTGTATTTTACCAGGGACAAAATGATGATTGTCAAAGGGAAGAGTGGTGGGGAAAGGGCAAAATGGGGGAAGAGCAGTGGGAGAGAGAAGCCTCCAGTTATGGAATGAGTAAGTCCCAGGAATAAAAGGCACAGCAGAAAGAATGTAGTCAGTGATATCGTAATAGTGCTGTATGGTGATAGACGGTAGCTACACTTGTGGTGAGTATAGGATAAATTGAAGAGGAGTTAAATCACTACATCATACAGCTGAAACTAATGTAGTACAGTGTGTCAACTATACTCAAGTAAAATATTAAAAATAAAAAATATTGTGGTTTATTCATCTACACAGGATTTTTTTCAGAAAATGTAAAATATTATGTTTATGGAAAATATATAAACATTTAATAATTAAATATAAGCATGAATGTAAAACAACAAAGATTTGTGTTAATGTATATTTTAATATAATATAATAAATAGCCACATAATGACTTACAAGCTGTTGATTGAGACACAATTTCTGGAGGTCCTTTATAGTGGTTGTTGTAATAATAGACCTGAATTCCAGTAATAAAACAGAAAAAAGTTTTCTAATGTAAATTTATGTATCATAATGAAACACATACATTATTTCTCATACAATGCTGTCTATTTTAATTTAAAGTGTACAGGTTAACTTTATTTTAAAATGGAAACCTCAAGATTATGTCAATATCTTATTACCAAATAGTTTTTTAAAGAAAATATGTAATAGTGGAAAAGACATAAAGAAATCTTAGCTTATTTAGCACAACAACAATAATAATATTTATAATCAGCAAGAGTAAGTGAAACTGAAGGAATAACTCCAACACATCAAAATATTCAAACTTAAAGTTATAATTCCCTAGTGATAGGCTAATATCTTTACATTTTATTTAAAAGAGAAACTACCATATACTGTTTATAAAAGTTACACACAAAATAAACATACAATTTGTAAAAGAAAATAGAAACTATTTTTATTATCACGATGTTTATAATAAAGTGATATTTAGTTCACAAGGGTTAAAATGATAAACATTGATATCCCCAAGTGATTAAGGATAAAATCTACAGTATCAACCTAACTACTGATACATCCTGTGTCTCATAATGTTGAAGACAAATAAAGCCAAAACAATTTAATTATACAAGGGAAACTGCAAAGAATAAGAAAGCAATAAGAGACTTTGGCAAAATAAAAAACAAATTTAGGTAAAACAAGTCCAAGTAATATCATTAAAAGATAAACATGATAAATTTGGACAATATATATCTAAGTTTTTACCCTTTGGAGGATATATAATTTCCTTAGTAGTCACGGAATATTTATAAATATTCATTGTACATTGAACTGTAAAGCATACTCTATAAATTCCAAAAAAACAGAAATTGTAGGGCTGCGAAGTGGCTCAGTTGGTTATGCGTATAACTTTGGCTCAGGTCACCATCTCGTGGTTTGTGAGTTCGAGCCCTCATCAGGCTTTCTGTTGAGAGCTTAGCATCCTCCGTCCCCTCTCTGTGTCCCTCCCCCACTTGCACGCACTCTCTCTCTCTCCCAAAAATAAATAAAACATTAAAAAATAAAAAATAAATAAATATTTAAAAATGGCAAAAGTTGTAAAAGCTAATTATCTTTTAAAAGCTAATAACTAATAGCAATAAAAATCCAAGCACTAGAAACGTAGAAGCACTCTCTTTAAAAAAAAAACAAACAGACAAATTAAAAGTTCTTTGTAATTGCAATATAAATTCTTGGGAAATAATCAATAATCAGAACATTCTACTCTAAATATCACTTATTAAATTTTACGTCAGTCATTAAAAAATTAGCAGTAAATAACACAAGCATGGGATACAGTCAAAATTTTACCAAAGGACAATTCATAGTTTTAATTTTTCTTTTTTTGTTTTTTTTAATAATAAACAAAAGAAATTGATTTAAAAAACCCACTTTCAATCCCAAATTATCAGAAGAACATAAAAGTAAATCTACAAAAAGAAAAGCAATAAATGAGCAATGATAAAAATTACTTTATCAATCTGTTAACCGGAGATCACAATGATAAATAAAGCTAAAATGATTGGTTCCTCGTGATGGCATAAATGTTGTAGTGGAGACAGAAAGAAACATGAAAACGAATTATGGTGCGTGCAATGAAAAAAACAAGAGACGATATTTTGAAGGCTGGGGAAAAGAATGAATAACTAAGTAGTTATCTACTAATTTGAATTTGAATGTTATATTTTAATACGATGTTTGTCTATATTTTTTCGGAATAACCTATCATATTGATGAATGGAAAAAGAAAATTCTAGAAAGAAAGAAGAACATCAGGTAAAGTACCTATAGAAAGTAAATCCTAGGTGCACTTGAGAAACTGAAAAGAAACTGAAAAGAAATAGAGCTTAATGGGTGCTGGAAAGGTAATGGGAGATGAAGTTTTATGTGCCTGATATGTAATAACAAAATATTTCTTTTCTATGGACTATGGGAAAAATATAAATCACACATTCACAAAGTGTAAAATGTCTGAAAAGAATAAAAGAACAAAAAAATCCCACATTCCTTTCCAATCTGCTTTATCGGGTTAGCACAACTTTTATAGCAAAATATACTAATGATTCCTGTCCACACCTATACCAAATGCTTATGCCCACCATCCCTATCCACTTACTGAATGATCTCATTTATGAATGTCTATTCATAAAGACTTAAAAAGTTAAGCCTTTCAATTCAATAATGCTTTCAATAAATAATACACAATAACAGAGCAAGACTTTTTTCTTGGAATGAGACATGGTTTATAATTACAAAACCTATCACTAGAATTCATCACATAAGTAAATCATATCATGCCATCACAACCATGGCATCATCTAATATAGTACAATAAAAACATATGATAAAGTCTAACGTATGTCTGATTAAACAACCAAACAAGAACGATTATAAAATTGTATATGTATATGGTCAATTGCCAACATTATTTTGAATAGTCAACTATTGACTGTTGAAATTTTCATTAAATCAGAAATGCAACTGACAGATCCGACTGAATAAAAATAAAAGGAAAAGTTGTGTATGATAAGTGAGCCTGAGTTCTGTGAGCAACAGCAACTAAGCCTGAGGAAAGGGTCATAGGAACCCCTGATTTGTAGCCAAATCAGACAGAAGTTGAGTGTAACCTAGAGACCAACTACTTTCAGTTGGGTCCGAAGTGGGATAGAACAGTCTTGTGGGACTGAACCCTCAACCTGTGGAATCTGCCACTATCTTCAGGATAGTGTCAGATTTCAGTTAAATTGCACGACACCCAGCTGGTGCCACAAAGACTTGCTTACTGTGGGAAGAAACCTCCACACAAATTTGGCAACCAGAAGCGTCCAAAGTGTGGTGTTGCATGCGAATTTTACAGGAGACTCACAGAGAAGAACACACAAGAGAAGATTGAGGTGCAGTTTTTCCCTACAACCAGAACAAAGATAGAGTTTTTCCATTTTAGAAGCAGATTCATAAGATGTAATCAGTAGACAGTAAGCTTATAGATGAGGTTTTTTTTCTTTTTAATTCTCCATGTTCACTGGTATTTCCTAACATTTACTTCTACTGTTTTCTAACCTCAGTGTATCTGGAAAATATTTTGAATGTCATGTTAGTAAAGATAAAAAGTCAAGATTAATTAAACTTTTGGGGACAAAGTAATGATCTACTGTGCATAAACTGTTGTGCTTCTTGACACGGGCCCAATACTTTTGCCGTAAGTAAATTACATTAAAGGTAAAAAATATTCCAACAAAATATTTGCTTGAAACCATTGTTCTTAGAACTAAGGATAAGAAGTTCAGAATCAAACATTTAAGACTTTAAAGTGTGATTTCGTTAGACACAGAGTTTCTCAAGCTCATGTGAGCATCGATCAGTCTTAGTATTACTTAAGTATGACATAATAATCACTAGAATGTATATCAGTACTGTAGTTGAGTATAGAAATTATGATCTTACCCTAAATTCATATGTTGTTGAATATTGAAGATTTTCCACTTGGAAGCTGCATTCTTTAAATGATTTATTTTCAACCAAGGCATCTCCAGTTTTGACTTCCAGATGGTAGGAGCCATTACTGGGGCCATTCAAGTCCACAGGATGATTACAAGTCACAGACATACTATTATCTGACTTCAGAGAAACACGTAAGTTCGTGACTTTGGTTGGCTCTATCAAAATGAAGAAAATTCTGTTACTTTAATCACTTTGTACAAGTATATTTAAACCACTTGGCAATATATGTGTACAATATAAATTATTATTTAAAAATATTTAATATTTATTCATTTTTGAGAGACAGAGACAGAGCATGAAGGGAGGAGGAGTAGAGGGAGAAGGAGACACAGAATCTGAAGCAAGCTCCAGGCTCTGAGCTGTCAGCACAGATCCTGAGGTGGGGCTCAAACTCACAAATCACAAGATTGTGAACTGAGCTGAAGTAGGTTGCCCAGCCGACTGTGCAACTCAGCCTCCCCCAATATAAATTATTTTAAACATTAATTTGGGGGTTATGGATGATGAAACTTACAATAGTGCATGCATCAAAAAGCTGCAACAAAACATCTAAAAATAAACTACCCAATCATTCAAAGAATATTAGCATATATGTTATACTTGAAGTCAAGGGAGTTTATGCCACCCCATAAGGAGAGCATATACAATTAGAAAATAGAAGGAAAGAGAGGGTAGAGAAGAGGGGAAGAAAAGAGCAGGGAGAGAAAGAAAGCTGGGGGGGGGGTGCGGTTATGAAGGTCCACATACCGTTGAGCTCTTCCATTCTTTTTTTTAAAGATTTTATTTTTAAATAATCTCTATACCTAATGTGAGGCTTGAACTCATAACCCCGAGATCAAGAGTTGCATGCTCTACTGCATGAGCCAGCCAGGCGCCCCCAGTTCCCCTATTCCTGAGGTGATTACATTATCCTAGTAACCACCTACCTGGCTGCATTCGTTAGGAACAGCAACAAATTATCTTTGTTTTCTATGACTTTACAGAAATTTAGGAAAATAGCAAAACCATAAAGTTCAAGGATCTAGACTTTTAAAACCAGAATCTAAATTACATTAAATTTCATGAGTAGCATTCTACATCCAGCCCTGAATAAGACACTTTTTCTTTATGAACTTGGTGCCAGCTAAGGTCTTTGGACTACAGATATGCCTTACACAGGGGCGTTTCTTCTTTCCTGACTTAATGGAGTTAACATCCACCTTGGAGGTAGATCTAGCATTAGGTCTGGAAACTATGGAGACATCATACAGGTGGCAACAGGCAAATGCCTTTGAAAGGAAACTTCAAATGGAAAAATGTGCCATAAAATAAAACAGGTAGCTTGATGTACCGAAGAGAAGAAAATGCCAATAAGGTATTATGTTTTATAAGGTTAGTGGGTAAGTAGAAGTTAGGAAGTGAATGCTTTGTGGGTGAGGTGTTATTAGGTGTTTCATTGGCAGTTAATAGTTCTAGATAATAAAGGAAACAATAGATAATGCATTTTTACCTATTAAGGTGCTTAAATTGCTTGAAATCTTATAATTATACCAGTTAATATGCCCTCAAGCTTCATTCTTACAATTCTATGATGATATATGAAAACTGAGAATCCAGGATAGCAGTTTTTAACATTATTGTATTTTAAATTATTATAATCCCTTAGATGTTAATAAATGTGCTAGGTCAATGTGTTTCCCCAATGAAGCATAAAGAAAGATAGATTGTATACTAAAAAGTTCATACTTCGCTTCTCGTCACTCACAGAAAGCATCAAGGCTTATAACTTACTATCTGGGTCTGTTTGAAATATACATGTTGCAACAGGTCCATTGCGTCGCACTTTTCCCATGGAGTAAGCATTTAATGACACATCGTACGTTGTAAAAACTTTCAAATTTGTAAAATTATATTTGGTCGTCTCTTTATTCAGTTCCCTGCAATATTTAACTTAAGAAAAAAATGAAAACATTTAAGTCATTAAAACTCAAGATTGTCACATATTTAACTTGGTGTCTACATTAAATCATTTTGAACTGACTCTAAACTGAAGAATTAATATATAATATATCCCTGGTGCTCAGAAGTACTATACATACTATTATCAGCAAGTGTTGAACAAATTCATTTCTTAGAATTCAAATATTCAAAAATTATTGTCTCACATAGTTGCTTTGGAACATAATATATTTAATAAGTTCTAGTACACTTGTGAAGGTGGTCTCTTTTCTTTCTGAGACAACAGCCCACAGTGATACTTATGAAAGTCTTGAGTTGTATTGTTTTAGAAAGATTATTTTTTAGTGAGCCTTTTTCTAATACCTAACCTTCAAAGTTTGAACATTGATGTTAGCTATTCTTATGGATTTTACACACAGAATCCATTCGAAAACTAATAACTAGGTCCACTCTACCATACTAATTTAAGCACTAAGTAATTTAAAGGGCAACAACAGAGAGAGAAAATTGCACACTGGTAGGAGACTGAGCTGCTCATTGACAGAGGAGTGTGTCTGAGTCGGTGTAAGGGGTAAAAGAAAGCATTACAAGTGAAAGAAGGAGCATTTTGGGTTTTTTAAATTTTCTTAATGTTTTATTTATTTCTGAGAGAGAGAGAGACAGCATGAGCAGGGGAGGGTCAGAAAGAGAGGGAGACACAGAATCTGAAGCAGGCTCCAGGCTCTGAGCTAGTCATCAGCTAGATGCCCGACACGGGGCTCGAACCCGCAAACTGTGAGATCATGACCTGAGCCGAAGTCGGATGCTTAACCGACTGAGCCACCCAGGCACCCCAAGAAGGAGCATTTTGAATATAGGAACAATGAGGGCTAGGAGAGCAGATTCTGGTTGGGAAGGTATATGAAAGGTAGGACTTGGCTGAAATATGTTTTGGCATTCAGGTAGCCATGCAGCATCAATCAAGTTGTATTAACGGAAGATTAGAGTTGGCAGCATGATGCTGGACAGCAGATACACTGATAATAGTGATGATGATGAGGAGGAGGAGGAGGTGGGGGGGGGGAGGATGGGGATATAAACAATGAATAGTCACTCAGTGTGCCAAGCACTGTATTACATGGTTACATGAATTAATTAGTCATCACCACAACCCTATAGGTTGGCTAAGCAACCAGTCCATGATCTCATGGGAAAGGAAGAACGCAGCCATGATGGGACTCAGGCACGGAGGTACCAGAGGCTCTCCTCGTCACCACTGTGCATACTGTCTGGCTTGGAAGAAGGGACAAGGTTTTGCAGGGGGGCAAGGTTTTTGTTTGTTTGTTTGTGTTTTGGTCTTGGATACTTCACTTCTCCGCTCCTGCTTGATGTACTTATGGACTTGCAGAAACAGAATAAGAAAAATTCTAACATGTACTAATTTCTTTTCTGTTACTTATTCATCATATGGAGATTATAGTGATATCTCTACCTCACCATGGCATGCTAAATAAGAAGTAAGATAAACTGATCTAACCTGATAGTGTCTATTTTCTCAGAAATCTCCAAAGCTGGAGTTAATTGATTTACACCTGCCAGCTCAATTCTCCCCTGTCCTAGTGAGAGTTCTCTTTGAGGGCAGGAAAAGTGTGAGCTCTAGAGAGGGGCAGGAAACACACCTTGACTCACGGCTCCTGATAGCTCCTGATGTGGGAAGTGACTGTGAAAACAATGCCCAAATTCTTACTCAGCTGAAATCTAAACCTCAAAATGCTGTTCTCAATGTCACTCTGACTTCCATTCAGTGACCTAATTTTGTATGTTTGCATATGTAACCTGACAATCATTCTGTATCAAAATGATTCACTTATGTAGTTCTATGAAGATTTTATCTCAGCTAATTTCATAAGCCAAAACGTTGATTTGATTTTGAAGAGTATGCTCTTCAAAAGATATTGCTGTTTGGGGATTAAAGTCTCCCGTGCTTAGAAAGGTGGTTCAAAATGTTCACTTCCAATTGCAAAGCGTTTCAAGGTTTGTTTGAAATGGCAACATAATTTCATGAATATTCTTGCCTCCTCCATGGGTTTGGACACCTTTGCTGGGGAGGGACTCTGACAGCAGAAGCACAAGCTGTATGGAACACACTGAAAGTTTCTGTGACGTAGTGCTAGAAATGTCTTTTCTTAGAGCAACACAGACATGCCTAACCTTCAGGTCATGAATGTGGCACTGGAAAGGGTTAGAAAGATACTGTCTTCCTCACTTGCCACTTCTTTGGTTTTTAAAAAATACTTCAGGAGGAGCATCTGAGTAGTTCAGTCAGCTAAATGTCCAACTTTGGCTCAGGTTATGATTGCACCGTTCGTGAGTTTGAGCCCTACATCACGCTCTGTGCTAACAGCTTGGAGCCTGGAGTCTGCCTCAGATTCTATGTCTCCTTGTCTCTCTCTCTCTCTCTCACTGACACAACTTACACTGTCTCTTTTTCAAAAATAAAATGAACATTAAAAAAAGTTATTTAGAAATATTTCAAGAAACTCATTAACAACTACCTAGACTACTCTAAAGTGTCTTCTTGAACACTATGCTAAATAACCAAATAATATAAACCTGATGTACTGGAAGAAAAAGAAGTAACTTTTTTTTTTCTTAAAAAAAAAAAAAAAGTATTACACAAAATTTCCAGCACCATCATTGTGATCTTGAAGAGTGCACACTTATTTCAGTAACTTCTTTTTTTTTTTTTAATGTTTTTTTATTTATTTCTAGGATAGAGAGAGAGAGAGAGAGAGCGTGAGTAGAGGAGGGTCAGAGAGAGAGGGAGTCACAGACCGAAAGAGGCTCCAGGCTCTGAGCTGGCAGTCAGCACAGAGCCCGGCGCGGGGCCCGAACCCACGAACCGCAAGATCATGACCTAAGCGAAAGTCGGACGCTTAACCGACTAAGCCACCCAGGCGCCCCTTCAGTAACTTCTTAAAAATATTTATTTATTTATTTTGAGAGAGACAGAGTCCAAGCGGAGGGGGGTTGAGGATCAGAGAAAGAGAGAGAGAGAGAGAGGGAGGGAGAGAGAATCCCAAGATGGCTCTGCACTGACAGTGGGGCTCAATCCCATGAACTGTGAGCCAAAATCAAGACTTGGACGCTTAACCAACTAAGCCACCAGGCACCCTTGATTTCAGTAACCTTTTAAAATAGTAATTTGAGGGGATTGAGGCAAGATGGCGGAGGAGTAAGGAGCTCTGTACTTGCACTCGTGCCCATACATCACACAGAAAAGATCTGAAGCCATTGGAAACCATACAAAACCTGAGAGACTGGGAGAAAAAGGACGCAGAATCCACTGAGAAAGCCTTCTAACGGCTACCTCAAGAAACAAGCTAGAGTACACAAGGTGAAGAATCCCAAATATCACTACGAATAGGAAAATAAAATAGCTAAGGTCCCAACAAGAGTGACCGAGGGATACCATTCAAAAAACAATCTCTGAAAGGATAGGCCCTGGAAAGTCAAAGAGTTTCTTGGATATAGCAGTGCTCATAGAAACAGAGAGCATAACAGGTCTTTAAAACCAACAAGAGCCGGAAAGCTAACTAAAATGACGAAACGAAAGAGCTCTCCTCCAAAGAAACTCCAAGAAGAAATGACAGCTAATGAACTGCTCAAAACAGATATCAGCAGCATAACTGAACAAGATTTTAGAATAATAATGGTAAAATTAATAGCAGGGCTTGAAAAAAACATAGGGGACATCAAAGAAACTATGGCTACAGACAGAATGGAAAATAAAAATAGGCTGAAAATTAAAAAATGCGATAAATGAGATACATAATAAATTAGAGGCCTCCAATGCACGGATTGAAGAGGCAGAAAGGAGAATAAGTGATTTAGAAGACACCATTATAGAAAAACAAGAAGCTGACAAAAAAAGAGACAAACTGATCCAGGAACAGGAAGAAGAATTCGAGAGCTCAGCGACACAGTCAAACGCAACAATATCCGTATCATAGGAATCCCAGAAGAGGAAGAGAGAGGGAAAGGTGCTGAAGGAGTCCTGGAACAAATTATAGCAGAGAACTTCCCCGACCTGGGGAAGGAAGTCAACGTGGAAATACAAGAGGCTCAGAGGACTCCCCTCAGACGTAACTTGAATCGATCTTCTGCACGACATATCATCGTAAAAATGGCAAAATACAAGGACAAAGAGAGAATTTTGAAAGCAGCTAGGGAGAAAAGGGCCCTCACATACAAAGGGAAACCCATCAGAGTGGTGACAGACCTATCTACTGAAACGTGGCAGGCCAGAAAGGAATGGCAAGAGATCTTCAATGTGATGAACAGTAAAAATATGCAGCCAAGAATCCTCTATCCAGCAGCCTGTCATTCAAAATAGAAGGAGAGATAAAAACCTTTCCAAACAAACAGAAATTGAAAGAATTTGTCACCACGAAGCCAGCCCTACAAGAAATCTTGAGGGGGATGATCTGAAGGAAAGGTTGCAAGGAACAAAGATTCCAGAGACACCACCACAAACATGAACCCTACAAAAGATACAAGACTCTAAACCCACATATTTCAATAATAACACTGAATGTAAATGGGCTGAATGCTCCAATCAAAAGACATAGGGTAGCAGAATGGATTAAAAAACAAAATCCATCTATATGCTGTCTACAAGAAACTCATTTTAGAAGGGAAGATACCTTCAGATTAAAAGTAAGGGGATGGAGAAATATATATCATGCTACAGGAAATCAAAAGAAAGCCGGAGTAGTGATACTTATATCAGACAAACTGGACTTTAAATTAAAGACAATCACAAGAGATGAAGAAGGGCACTACATAATAATTACAAGGTCCATCCATCAGGAAGAACTATCAATCACAAATGTCTATGCACCGAATATGGAAGCACCTAAATATCTAAAACAATTAATCACAAACAGAAACAAGCTTATAGATAAGAATGTGCTAATAGCAGGGGACTTTAATACTCCGCTTACAGCAATGGATAGGTCAACCAGACAGAAAATCACTAAAGAAATAATGGACTTGAAAGACACATTGGACCAGATGGACCTGACGGATATATTTAGAACTTTACATCCTGAGGCCAGGGAATTTACTTTCTTCTTAAGTGCGCATGGCACATTCTCCAAGATAGATCACATACTGGGACATAAAGCAGCCCTCAAGAAATATAAAAGAATAGAGATCCTACCATGCACACTGTCAGATCACAATGCTTTGAAACTTGAAATCAATTACAGGAGGAAGTCTGGAAAACTTCCAAAAACATGGAGGTTAAAGAACACCCTTCTAAAGAATGAATGGGCCAATCAGGCAATTAGAGATGAAATTAAAAAATATATGAAAACAAATGAAAATGAAAACACAACAATTCAAAATCTATGGGATGCGGCAAAGGCAGTCCTAAGAGGAAAGTACATTGCTCTCCAGGCCTATTTCAAGAGATTGGAAAAAGCACAAGTCCAAAATCTAACAGCTCACCTAAAGGAACTAGAGGCAGAGCAACAAGAACGCCCTAAACACAGTAGAAGAAGAGAAATAGTAAAAATTAGAGCAGAAATAAACAACATAGAGACCAAAGAAACAATTGAACAGATCTATGAAACCAAGAGTTGGTTTTTTGAAAAGGTAAACAAAATTGACAAACCTCTAGCCAGACTTATCCAAAAGAAAAGAGAGAGCACCCAAATAGACAAAATTGTGAATGAAAATGGACTTATTACAACCAACCCCTCAGAAATACAAGTAATTATCAGGGAATACTATGAAAAATTATATGCCAACAAATTGGACAACTTAGAAGAAATGGACAAATTCCTAAACACACACTCACTACCAAAATTCACACGGGAAGAAATAGAAAACCTGAACAGACCCATAGCAAGTGAAGAAATTGAATCAGTGATCAAAAATCTCCCAACAAATAAGAGCCCTGGACCTGATGGCTTCCCTGGGGAATTCTACCAGACATTTAAAACAAGAATTAATCCCAATTCTTCTCTCAAGTTATTCCAAAAAATAGAAAGCGAAGGAAAACTCCCGGACTCATTTTATGAAGCCAGCATCACACTGATTCCCAAGCCAGACAGAGATCCAGCAAAAAAGGCTACAGGCCAATATCCTTGATGAATACAGATGCAAAAATTCTCAACAAGATCCTTGCAAATCGAATCCAGCAGCATATCAAAAGAATCATCCACCAAGATCAAGTGGGATTCATTCCTGGGTTACAGGGCTGGTTCAACATTCACAAATCAATCAATGTGATCCATCATATCAATAAAAGAAAAGATAAAAACCATATGATCCAGTCAATAGATGCAGAAAAAGCATTTGACAAAATACAGCATCCCTTCTTAATAAAGACTCTCGAGAAAGTTGGGATAGAAGGAACCTACTTAAACATCATCAGAGCCATCTATGAGAATCCTTCAGCTAACATCATCCTCAACGGGGAAAAACTCAGAGCTTTCCCCCTGAGATCAGGAACACGACAGGGATGCCCACTCTCACCACTGCTGTTTAACATAGTGCTGGAAGTCCTAGCATCAGCCATCAGACACCAAAAGGAAATCAAAGACATCAGAATTGGCAAAGAGGAAGTCAAACTTTCACTCTTCGCAGATGACATGATATTCTACATAGAAAACCAGACAGAATCCACCAGAAGCCTATTAGAACTGATTCAAGAATTCAGCCAAGTTGCAGGGTACAAAATCAACGTACAGAAATCGGTTGCATTTTTATACACCAACAATGAAGCAACAGAAAGAGAAATCAAGAAACTGCTCCCATTCACAATTGCACAAAAAAACATAAAATACCTTGGAATAAACCTAACCAAGGATACAAGAGATCTGTATGATGAAAACTATAGAAAACTTGTGAAGGAAATTGAAGAAGACACAAAGAAGTGGAAAAACATTCCATGCTCATGGATAGGAAGAATAAATATAGTTAAGATGTCATTACTACCTAAGGCACTCTACACATTCAATGCAATTCCAATCAAAATTGCACCAGCATACTTCTCAAAACTAGAACAAACTGTCCAAAAATTTGTATGGAACCACAAAAGACCCCGAATAGCCAAAGTAATCCTGAAAAATAAAAGCAAAACGGGAGGGATCACCATCCCAGACTTTAGCCTCTACTACAAAGCTGTCATCATCAAGACAGTATGGTATTGGCACAAAAACAGACACTTAGACCAATGGAACAGAATTGAGAACTCAGAAGTGGACCCAAAAGTATACAGCCAACTGATCTTTGACAAAGCAGGAAAGAATATCCGATGGAAAAGACAGCCTTTTTAACAGATGGTGTTGGGAGAACTGGACAGCAACATGCAGAAGAATGAAACTATATCATTTTCTCACACCATGCACAAAAATAAACTCAAAATGGATCAAGGACCTGAACGTGAGACAGGAAACTATTAACACCCTAGAGGAGAAAGCAGGAAACAACCTCCTTGACCTCCACCGCAGCAACTTCTTACTTGACACATCCCCAAAGCAAAGGAATCAAGAGCAAAAATAAATGATTGGGACCTCATCAAGATTAAAAGCTTCTGCACAGCCAAGGAAACAA